>CAXKVI010000004.1:24509065-24966565 GCA_964058755.1 Campiglossa producta
AAAATTACAAGAAAAAAAAATACTATAAAATAAATTATAATAATGAATAAAATAAAAAAATTTAAAATATAACCAACAAGGAAATTAAAATTAAAGAAAGTATAATAAAATAAAATGAAATTAAATTAAATATAAAAAACTAGCGGACCCTCACCCGCTTCGCTGGGTGAAAGGAAAATATAAATGAATGTTTTTTTCTTGTTTTATTATTTAATTCATGTTCGGCCATTGTTTTGTGACTTATTCTAATAACAATGTTTTATTTATTTTAGTTACTTACTCTAATTATTGTAAAGTAATAACTTATTCTACAGCCTTCTGATACACAAAAATTCTGGTTTTATTTTCATGCGGTGTATAAATATATAGTAGATGAATTCTCTACTCGCGAACATCGTACATACAGTTGTCAATGTCCAAAGCATGGATAAGTTAGGTCAATTCCACACAATTGAAGTGTTTGACCTAGAGCCTTAGTGTTTGTAATAGCAAAAGCAAGGCGATTGGGAAATTGAGCTTAATCAAAAGACAAATCTGTTGTTATCATTAGAATACGCGGAATCAAAACATCTTCACGCCCCCCTTTTCACATAACCCCTACTTACGGTTTTGATATCCTATAGCTCTATAGCGATTTCCAGGTCCTTATCTTAGACCCTTTTACAGATATTCTGCTTGAAAATTTAAGTTTGTATGGGAGATTCCACGCCCCTATTTCTGATCACCCCTCTTTTTATGTGTGAGAATGCCTTTGACATCATATAGGTCTATGCCAATTTTCAGGTCCCTACCTTGAACCCTTTCATAGATATTCTGCTTGAAAAATTTAGTTTGTATGGGAGGTGCCACGCCCCCTTTTATGATAACCCCTTTTTATATGTAAGAACGTTCTTGATATCATATAGGTCTATACTAATTTTCAGGTCCCTACCTTGAACCTTTTCACAGATATTCTGCTTGAAAAATTTAGTTTCTATGGGAGGTGCCCCCTTTTCTGTTAACCCCCCTATTTATGTATGTGTGAGAATGCCTTTGACATCATATAGGTCTATACCAATTTTCAGGTCCCTACCTTGAACCCTTTCACAGATATTTTGCTTGAAAATTTAGTTGGTATTAGTGGTGCCACGCCCCCTTCTCTGATATCCCCCATTTTATGTGTGAGAATGCTTTTGATATGATATAGGTCAATACCAACTTTCAGGTCCCTTCCTTGAACCCTTTCACAGATATTCTGCTTTAAAAAATTAGTTTGTATGGGAGGTGCCACGCCCTCTTTTCTGATAACCTACCTTTTTATGTGTGGAAATGCTTTTGATATCATATAGGTCTATACCAATTTTCAGGTCCCTACCGTGAAACCTTTCAGAGATATTCTGCTTTAAAAATTTAGTTTGTATGGGAGGTGCCACGCCCCCTTGTCTCATAACCCCCTTTTTATGTGTGAGAATGCTTTTGATATCATATATGTAGGTCTATACCAATTTTCAGGTCCCTACCTTGAACCCTTTCACAGATATTCTGCTTTAAAAATTGAGTTTGTATGGGAGGTGCCACGCCCCCTTTTCTGATAACCCCCTTTTTATGCGTGAGAATACTTTTGACATTATATAGGTCTATACAAATTTTGAGGACCGTACCTTGAGCCCTTTTACAGATATTCTGCTTTAAAAATTTAGTTTGTATGGGAGGTGGCACGGTTCAGCCATTCTCCGTAAAGATAATTACAACGCGAAAAACGGTTTAATCTCTACATAAAATAAAATTGTAACAGGTCGATGTCTGTACATGGCAGATATCAACAAAAAAATGATTGCGGGAAGCATTATTAGCGACCATTTTAAAATTATTTATGTGTCTGTCTGTCTGTCTGTCCGTATGTTTGTGGCCGTATCACCCTGAAAGTAATGAATGGAATTGAATGAATGGATTTCTCGACGCTCAACTTAAAATTTAAGATATTACTTTTTTCGATATCCCAACGGGTTTTGAAGTTCTCGCCCGATATTTGGACCATGTCTGTCTGTATGTTTGTGGTCGTAATACTCTAAAAGTACTGAATGGAATTGAATCGTTGGATTGCTAAACGCTAAACTTAAAGTTTAACAGCGATATCTCAACTGGTTTTGGGGTTATCGCCCAATATGTGGACCAGGGGTGACGAAAAATGTCTTAGTGCAATATGGGTGTCAAACGAAAGGTGTCTATGAGTGCTATAACATGCGATGTGATTCATTAAAATATCTGAAATGGTTTGGGAGATATCTTGAAATTTCGAAAGCTCGACCGGTTTCTGAGGTATCGACGAATATTTCCACAAAAATGTGCTAGTAAATTATGGGTATCAAACAAAAGGCGTTTATGAATGCTGTCATAAACCATTTGATTATCAGAAATTATACGCTTACGAAGTCGCGGGCACCATCTGAATACAAAAAAAAAATAAAATATAACAAAAAGGAAATTAAAATTAAAGAAATTATAATAAAATAAAATAAAAAGAAAAAAAAATTAAGTGAAGTAAAATAAAAAAATAAAATAAAACAAAAAAAGTAAAATTAATTCAAATAAAATAATATAAAAAGAAATGTAATAAAAAAAATAAAATCAAAATAAAATATAAAAAAATAAATAAAAATAAAATGTAATAAAAAATAAGTTGAAATGCATAAATAAATCAAATAAAAATTAAATACAATGAGGCTAAATGAAATATGTATTACTAAATAAAATAAGTCAAATTATGAGATATAAAAAGGAAATTTACAAGGTAAACTGAAATGCGAAATAAAAAATTAAACTATATAAGATAAATACAAAATTCAATTAAACTAAATAAAATTATAAAAAAGTTAAATAAAATACATAAAACAAGAGAAATAATTATAAAATAAAATAAAATAAAACAATCAAAAAAAAAAATTAAAAATAAAATAATTAAAAATAAAATATAATAAAACAATTATAAAAAATCGATCCGAAGGTGTTCTTAATAGTGATCCTTTTTTCAGTAAAGAAGGCATTTTGAGCTTCTTTTCTACTAATAAATTAAAAAACTAAATAAAAACAAAATGAAAACAATAAAAGAAAATAATAATAAAATCAACCAAAACGAAATAAAATTAAGTAAAAAATAAAATAAAATAAACAAATATGTAGTTCAGATGAGTTGCCTGGTTAGTAAGCAGTAACAACTTGTGCTCGCGCTGCAACAATTTTTGTGCGCCATGACGTATGAGTAACCAAAAGAAATGCCTACGATATCAATGCACGATCAGTATAGATCTTTGGGCAGCAACAAAATGTGTTTGTACATGAGTCATAAACATTCGTCAAATTTTAAGCACGCCTTCCTTTAATTTTTGATATGGCAAACTTTGCAACTTTCTGCTATTTTTTTCCTTTTTTTATATTTTGTTTTTTTTTTTTCTGTTGAACTTTCTATCGTTTATTTAGACATTTTGGACATGCAATAACATTTGCTTTTGCTTTTCTTTATTTAATGTTTCCTTATATTGACTTATCGCTAGCTATCTAGTGTCAATACAGAGGTTAAGTAGTTCCATTGATCTTTTTTTGGTTTATTTTTGAAACGAATTCGAGGAGCATTAATTGTGTGCATACATATCAAGATTGTTCTACATTGAAAATATTTATTCGCACAGATTGTTTCCATATTTGTATCGAAACTGGAATCTGAATAATAAATAATGCATTGTGTGATACACAGTTCTGCTTGTATGTATGTAACTATATAACATTGAGATTTCCCTTCACAAGAATTAAAATTGCTTTTTTTTGCTGAAGTGCGAATGTTCCATAAATGCATTGTTGGCAATTACTTGGGCGTGAACTTGCAATGTGTATGTTTGATAAATTTAAATTTATAAATTTCACACAAATTTCATAAAAGAATAAAAAAAGAATGTAAAGCGAAAAATGGCTAATGGTAAAACTTTTAAATCTGGGAACACTGCGGAAAGCTTAAACTAAACTGGGTCGGTAGAGATTGGCAGCAGGCATTAAAGAAATAATAGGCAAGTTCAATGAATTCACCTCCCTTGTACAAATAACGCATATTCGAATAATCAATCAAATAAAATGAAATAAAAAAAAATAAAAAAAAATAAAATAAAATAAAATAAAATAAAATAAAATAAAATAAAACAAAATAAAATAAAATAAAATAAAATAAAATAAAATAAAATAAAATAAAATAAAATAAAATAAAATAAAATAAAATAAAATAAAATAAAATAAAATAAAATAAAATAAAATAAAATAAAATAAAACTATAGACCGGAATAATAATTCCTATTGACACTTCATGTTGAATTATTATGTTTTTGTTTTTGAAGAAAAGCTACAAACAACATTACACGCTATAGTTATAGTACTACGAGTATTTCACGCTGGCGAAAGCGATCTACGGACTAATTTGTAATGATTTTACTAGAAGTGTTTTGCTTCCGAGCGGACTTTGAACTCGGTTGCTTCAACTTCTAGTGACGGCAGTCTAACCACTAGGCTGTACCGTGTATGTTCGTATGCTGGCTTAACTAGAGTTTTCAATCAATTTGTTTATTGGTGTTCTTTGCCCATTGCCTACTAGCGAAGATACTTTCTGTTTCCAACAATGCTACTGGCAGGGACTTTGTTTTTAATACATTTGTTGTTGTATTAAATGCCGCGTGCTCTCGGCTGAACTAAACTGGAATCAATAGGAAGTATTATTTCGATCTATTGCTCACAAAATTCTTACTTATATGTAAAAATGCAAGATCACTAAAACTAAAACCTGTTTAGTTCAGCCGAGAGCACGCGGCATTTAATACAACAACAAATGTATTAAAAACAAATTCCCTGCCAATAGCATTGTTGGAAATTAAAAAAAAATATATAGATTAAAAAAATAAAATAAACTAAAAAACATAAAGAAAATAAAAAATTTATTTCAATAAAAGAAACTAAAAAAAAATAAAATAAAATGAAAAAAAAAATATTTATATATAAAAAAAAAAAATAAAAAAAAAATAAATGAAGTAACTAGAACCATTAACTAATAAAATAAATAATAAAAATTAACGGAAACAGGTGCCGATTTTGAGTTAAAGTTCTTGCTAGCAGCTTATACTAAGTTCTCAAAAAAGTCCATTATGGCTTCGGAAATTACATAGTTTTATTATTTTACTCCTTTTTAAAGGACTGTGCAACATATCTCCATCTTTGTATTTTTAAAAGGATTCTTTTCAAGGACTTTGAAAATACGTATTCACGAGAAGAGTACATTGGAATTTCAAAAGAATTTAGTTGATTGCGTAACGGATTGAGATGTCGAAATAAAACTTACACTACTTTCTGGTCCGCTTGACAACCTTTCATTTGATACCCATATTGAAAAATCAATTTCTGGGATTTTGTCCCGCCCATCTCCTTTGCATTCTTAAATATTTGTATACACATTTTCAGAACTTTTTTCACAATGCAATTTTTTAAAACACATAAAGTTTTGAAAATATTGAGCGATTACAATTCTAAAGGAAATTACTTCCATGTCTTTGAAGGATAATTAAAATAAAGTTATATTTAACCTTTTTAACAATTATCTCTTAAATTAGTAACAACATATCCAAATTTTGTTGTAACTTTTCGGGAGGCTCTACAATCTTGGCTCTTCTAAGGCAGCATCTGGTACAGAAAAAAATAACGATTTACTAATTACCAAGTACTTAAAGGGTGAGGATACAGCAATAGGAGAAAAACGCAGTGAAATGTAGTATGATTTTACTGATAACTTCAACTGCAAGTCGAATAGGGTTGCCGTAGTCCAAATTGCATAAAACTTTGTCGGATAGTTTTTGATGCATAATGGTCAAGGGGGTATACGTTTAAATAAAACCTCTTTGAAATTTTGGGACGGTCTAATATAGAATTTTAGGGATTTCAGGTCAAAACTGATCAAAAGCTGCTTAATGGCTTTTTGCGACATAGCACATGTTTTCCCGCTCAATTTTTCGCCCTTTCAACTCACCTTCAATGGAAACAAATAACATCGCGCCACCAACACTGTACAACACCATAATGATGAACAAGAAAATGTGTGTAAACCATTTTCTAGACCATTTGCTCACTTTTTCGTAGAGACCAAATGTGAACTTTTCACCAAAGCTCATGCCCGCCTTGGTGAAATCGACAAAACCAGAGAATCCTCTGGCGAAATCCGAAGCTGAAAAGAAGGGCCATTGTTCACTTTCTTTGGTCTGTGCAGAAAGCGGGTGTCCAGTTTGCGTATGTCCAGTCAACGGGTTCGCTGT
Source organism: Campiglossa producta (assembly GCA_964058755.1). NCBI lineage: Eukaryota > Metazoa > Arthropoda > Insecta > Diptera > Tephritidae > Campiglossa > Campiglossa producta. The sequence continues at coordinate 24,515,380 of CAXKVI010000004.1, forward strand.
TAGAGGATATCCCGTCATAGGGCGCGCAGTCATAGGACGTCCAGTTAACGGATGACCAGTTAGAGGACCATGCATTTGATGCGGTGCATTTGCACCTTTGAGATTTAAACGCGGCGGACGAAGTGCTACACGAGGTCCTTGTTTTGGCGCGGGCATTTGCGATCTTATTGACGGTGGACTCGACATTTTTACATTGAAATTTTTTTTTTTTATTTTTTTTATTTTTTATTTTTGTTTAGCTGAGTGGGATGAAATGCTGCTGGACGGACGGTTTACACATGCACAGCCATAAATTTCCACATTAATAAAAATCACAGTTTTAGCATTTATTTTTATTTAATTAAAGAAATTTCTAGAATATTAAAAATATCTTTTTTGTTTTTTTCTTAAATCTATTTGGAGAACACAAGGACTTGTATACAAATTTTATTGTGTTGGCTTTAATAAGATATTCCACCAAATCTTACATAACTTTCACTAGCACTAAATATTTTTGTAAAAAAAATGCAAATTTTCAATCAAAATTCTTATTTTTGATTTTCAAACACCTCCGCTTATCTTTTGGAAAACACGTTTTTTAATGCTTTTGTCTTCCGTCCGTTCTGCTCTTAATTTAATTTCCAACTGAATTTAGTCGCCGAATCGTCGATGTTACTTTCCTCTTGCTCGGAGATGAATTTATCGTCATCATCTGCATTCGCCAGCCAGCAGCCTCAGTTTTCCTCCGTGATCCACTCATTTTCTTATTTACTACATACCTTTCACAACAACACATACCAACGCAAATTGGCCACCCCATTCGATGGCGTCGCTCATTCATCTGCTTTCATCCGATTTTTTGTTGAATTTATGACGTCATTGTTCGTGTTCTCACGATGTCCAATGTACAATTGGTATTGTTTATTTATGTTTGGACATATATTTGTATGTACTATAAATAAATATATTTACATTTGTAAATGCTTAGCCGGCTACCATCAGCTGATTTGAACACATATTAGTGTCGGAGCGAATATTTCGAGTTCGGATTCGTTATGTCTATATTTTTGTTGTTGTTGTTGTTGTTGTTGTTGTTGACATTTCGTCGCTCCCAACGAAGACTAGCAGGGTTCGTGTTTGCGTGGAAGACTAGCATAGTTCGCATAGAACTGGAGCGACGATTTCTTCGCTTGATGTAAATAGTAAAAAAAAATAACAATGTTTTAAAAAGAAAAAAAACAGAAAAAAATAATAAAAAATTAAATTAAATAACACGAAATAAAATAAAACAAAATACAAAAAAATAAAAAAAATTAATTAAATAAAATATATAAAATAAAATTTTAAAAAACCCCATTAAACCCCATTGTGACCCACCCAGCTGTGACCCTAAAAGCTATTTCTTCGATATGGGTATCAAGTGAAAGGTGTTAAAAATAGTTTTAGCAGGAATTGGTTCCAAATCCCATGTAAGGAACCGTTTCCGAGATATCTACTATAATGTGGACCAGTTGTTGCCATAGAGGGTGTTTGTGCGATATGAGTATCATTATGAAATGTGTTGATACGAGTTTTAAAAGTGGATTGTTCTTGGTGCCATATAGGAACCCATTTTGGAGATATGTATGTATCTACCATTATCTGGACCAGGTGTGGCGCTAGAGATGATTGAGAGATATAGTATCAAATGAAAGGTGTTGGTGAGTCTTTTAACAGGGAGTGGTTCTTATTTCCATATGCGACCTTGGTTGCCATATATGGATCAAAATGTGGATTACATGTGACCTTAGAAGGTGTTTGTACCATATTGGTATCATTTAAAAGTATTAAAGAGATTTGTTCTTACTCCCACATGAGTGACACGTGGTCCACGTGTGGCCTATTTGTAACAAATTAAAGGTGTTGGTGAGTGTTTTCACATGGAGCGGTCCACCGGGGGCTACCATTTACATAAAATATGTAGGGCCCTTCAATTTCTAAGATAGAATTAAAAAGTACATACACCAAATTATTAACTTAATTTTTGAGGCTGAATAAGTCTAAAAGTGCTCGACGTAAGGAAACTGAAAATTAGTATGTGATATTACCGGATATAGTGGAAGTTATCGGAAAATGGTAGTGCAACGGAAAAATTAGGTTATCGGAAAACTGGGTGGATTATATCCCTGTCAAAGTTAATTTTTCAGGATAAGTTTCCTTAAACGGATTCATGGTAGGGATTTAGAAATTTGTGAGTTATTGGAAAAGAAGGTACAATAGGAACTATCCATAGGTTTCCTGGAAATATTTGTGGTGCAATATCAAAACATGGTGGAACCAACTTAGGACAAAAACAAAATTAAATAAAACAAGACAAAAAAAAATTTAATTAAATTGAAAATAATAGAATAAAAAAAAAAACACTACAAAATAAATTAAACAAAAGTTAACACCTCTTATAATGGATTCACTCATTGCGTACCGCCGCTGAGGCCACTATAGGGTTCCAGCGAGCCCGCAAGAACAACTGGTACGATGAGGAATGCAAAACTGCCTCGAAAAAAAGGACGCTGCCTACAAGGAGACGTTGCGAACGGGCGCAACCCGCAGTGTATGGCAACAATATCGTGAGGCAAAGAAGGAAGAGAGACGCCTTTTCAGAAAAAAGAAAAGTGAGGCCGAAAGGCGTGAGTGTGAGGAGCTTGAGATGCTGGCTGACAGGAATGATGCCCGAAAATTCTATGAAAAGATCCGGCGGATGACGGAAGGTTTTAAGACCGGGGCAAGCTCCTGTAAGGACAATAATGGCGACCTGGTAACCGACGTACAAAGTGTACTTAAATTATGGAGGGAGCACTTCTCCTCACTGCTAAATTGCGAGGGAGACGTCGAACCCGATACCCCAATCCCTGACGATGGAAAAGTCGTCCCACCACCTGACTATGATGAAGTGAGGATAGCTATATCCCGGCTCAAAAACAACAAAGCGCCTGGAAAAGACGGACTACCCGCCGAGCTGTTCAAACGCGGAGGCGAAGAGCTGGTAAAAACCATGCATCAGCTCTTATGCAGAATATGGTCAGACGAATGCATGCCTCCCGATTGGAATTTAAGTGTGCTTTGCCCAATCCACAAGAAAGGCGATCCCGCTAACCGCACCAACTACCGCGGAATTAGTCTTCTTAATATCGCATATAAGGTTCTTTCTAGCGTGTTGTGTGAAAGGCTGAAGCCCATCGTAGACAAACTGATTGGACCTTATCAGTGTGGCTTTAGACCTGGTAAGTCTACCATCGACCAGATTTTCACGATACGCCAAATCCTGGAGAAGACCCATGATAAGAGAATCGACACTCACCATCTCTTTGTCGATTTTAAAGCCGCTTTTGACAGCGTAAAAAGGAGTTGCCTGTATGCCGCCATGTCTGAATTTGACTTCCCTGCAAAGCTTATACGGCTTTGTCAAATGACGTTGAGCAATACCAACAGCTCCGTCAGAATCGGGAAGGACCTCTCTGAGCCATTTGAAACCAAACGAGGCTTCAGACAGGGCGACTCCCTTTCGTGCGATTTCCTCAATCTGATGCTGGAGAAGATAATTCGAGCAGCAGAGCTAAACCGCAATGGTACAATCTTTTACAAGAGCGTGCAATTGCTGGCGTATGCCGATGATATTGATATCATTGGCCTTAACAACCGCGCCGTAAGCGCTGCCTTCTCTGGACTGGATAAGGAAGCGAAAAAAGTGGGTCTTGCCGTGAACGAGGACAAGACGAAGTATTTGCTGTCATCAAAGAAAGAATCGGCGCACCTGCGCCTTGGCAGCCATGTCACTGTTGATAGTTACAAATTTGAAACTGTGAGGGACTTCGTCTATTTGGGAACCAGTATCAACACCGAAAATAATATCAGTCTAGAAATCCAGCGGAGAATCACTCTTGCCAACAAGTGCTACTTTGGACTGAGTAGGCAATTGAGAAGTAAAGTTCTCTCTCGAAGAACAAAGATCACGCTCTATAAGTCTCTCATCATACCTGTCCTTATGTATGGCTCAGATTCATGGACAATGTCAAGAGAAGATGAGATGGCCCTTGGAGTATTTGAGAGAAAAGTTCTCCGGAAGATTTATGGTCCTTCCCGTGATGCCAACGGCGAGTATAGAAGGAAATTTAACGATGAGCTGTACGAGCTCTACGCAGATCTGACCATAGTCCAGCGAATTAAAGCCCAAAGACTCCGCTGGCTGGGCCATGTTATGCGAATGGACAAAGAAGCTCCAGCACAGAAGGTTTTCCTATCGTCGCCTGAATTTGGCAGCAGAGGAAGGGGGAGGCCTCGACTGAGATGGAAATAACAGGTGGAGGATGACTTGAACTCCCTTGGGGTTTCCAATTGGCGTCCGTTATCGCTAAAAAGGAATGACTGGCGTGCTTTGATACGAAACGGCCAAAATCGCTTAGGCGGTTAAGCGCCAATAAATGATGATGATAATGGATTCAAATCTAGCATTGGTCGCATGCTTCTCAGCGACTCATTCCGCATTAAACATATACTGATCGCAGCCTTTGCGGAGTATGTAAGCTATCATGAAATTTATGATATATATATCCCAAAAACACAAATTAATGAAGACATTTTCGCAGAATTTTAAAAGAAATTGTCACTTTCTATGAAAAGCTTGTCACTTGCCAGAACGTTATGGGTTTACAACAAAAACAAAAAAAGAATAAACCAAAAAAACATCACTTAAGGTGTCCAAAATCACTAAACTCTCCCAGCAGAGAATACTTGCATACATAGATACATGAACACACCATAGATGGGGGTAGTGCATTTATGATCACTGCAACTACCAACCAAAAATGATGGTATTTTTAGGTATAGTGAATACCATAGTGTACCAATACAAGTGTAAACTCTTCTGCATAGACGTCAAAATTCCAAAATGAGTTTAACACCTGTTCATCAGAGTTGTTTTTTTGGAAAAAGAGCATCATTTTGCGCCGAGTTGCATTCGATTTGGTATAAAAAATTAGTAGTAGGTTGCATAAAAAAGTAGTTTGCTAAAACTTAGAAATTTGATTTTTTTAACATAAATAGCGAATTATATAAAAGCGAATTATATACAATTATTAGTTAGAATAACTCTTTCAAGTCTGCTCACTATTTTCTATTAAACAAATAATAAACAACTGCTAATAATTAGCTTCAAACCCCAAAATTTGGTATTTGTTTCCATTAGGGGTCAACTCCTAATAAATTAGCTAGAATTATGGAAGATAGCTAAAATACGGGTTTTGGCCTGAGGATCACGAATCCGGAAGCGCTTTTAAATTTTTTTTGTGTCTGTGGAAAGTTATGGTCAAAAAACCGAAAATTTACCCGGGTCCGGTACCAAAATTGGGGCGGGTTCTCTTCAGAGAAGCAAAATATAAAAAAAGCGCTTCCGGATTCGTGATCCTGAGGCCAAACCCCGTATTTTGCGCTATATTCCATAATTCTAGCTAATTTATTAGGAGTTGACCCCTAAAGGAAACAAATGCCAAATTTTGGGGTTTGAAGCCTTCTTTGTGCTAAGATATGTATTGATAGTAAATCTATCTAAAAACATCGTATATACATGTTTCCAAAAAAAAACGTTTGTTTTCATTTTCTGTCGAATTTCTCATTTCGAAGATGCTTACCTCAAAATTTTTCTGTAAAATAAATAAAATTTACTAGTTTTAAGTTTTTTTATTTTCAGGCAGGTTCTGAAATTCACTTCCGAATAAAATTTGTGAAAATTTCGTCAAATTACATAAGAATTTCGAAATTTTCACATATTTTATTCGGAAGTGAATTGCCAGAACCTGCCTGTTTGTGTCTTTTTTTTCTTTGATATAAAGTATAAACTGAAAGATTCGCTTAAAAGTTGCCCTAGAAACTGGAGTGAAAAAGTTGTGCAACACAGCAACACTTTTGTGCAAACAAGAACCCTGTTTCATTGATATTCGGTGCTGCACACAACCCGATCGCAACGAAAACAACAATAGCAACCCAGATTTTTGACATCGATGTGTGTTTTGACATTTGTGATTTGACGTGGAAGTGTGTTTTGACATTTCTGTCAAAGCTACAGTTCACACTTGTATTGATACACTATGGTGAATACATAGAACGAAATCAAACACTGAAGATGGCGGATCGCCGAAACCGGTTTCTTACAAAACCAAAATTGACAAGGGATGACGAAAAGTCGTTCCAATATACATCGAATACATATTTATATTTTATTGCATTACCCTCACCTATGTCATGTATAGCATACGTAATAAATGAATATACCAACTAAAAATAAATTCATTACATATAAAACAAAATCATAAAAATTGTGTTGTATTGTATAAAAATAAATTTTTAAAACTAATTAATTTTACAACTTATTCTATTTTTACATATACATATAGTCGTACAGACTTATGTATGTGGCAATCGATGGAAGATGTGTCTGAAATTTCTTGTAAATTAATGACTGTGACCTTTAAATTTTGAAAACTATAAGTAGTAATCATAGTGTGTGTTGTGTCTATAAACGCATTTCGCGCCTAAATCTGTCTGTTGAACAAAATTCGTAATTTGTTTCTTTGTTTCTGTAACTTTTTTTCTTTTTTTCATAAATTTTGAGTTTTTTGCTCATCTCTTTGTTAGTGCTCCCATTAAAGCCTATTGATTTTTTTAGACTTATAGTTCATATATCATTTCAGCTGTTAAATTTTCACAACTGTTCTCGCGTAAGCAATAATTTTTGAATTTTACTTCTTTGTTTGCGTTTTCCATTAATAAGTATTATTCATTAGGATTTTTTAGCAGTTTTTTGCTTCTGGTTCAAAAATTCTTGAGAAAATCGTACTTTCTTTATCATTCGAGCTGTCAGTGAAAGCATTATTTATATAGTTTATTCATAGCATAGAGAACATATTCGCATAGGTACATACTGTTGTCTCTTGTATTATGTATAAGCGAAATCGCCTTGTTCTACTAAGTTCAGATGCACTAAAAATATATAAAAAAAAATAATAATAAATAAAGTTAAATAAAATAAAAGAAAAAACTAAAGCAAAATAAAATAAAGCAAAACAAAATCTAATATCTTTAAACGAGTTAATCTTGTATATTTGTATATTTGTATGTTCGGACTATCTCGAGAACCGCTTGACCGATTGGGATGAAATTTGGCACAAAGATAGTATGATGGATTCTAAGACTACCCACTTTAGGGTTGCCACTTGGGGCGGTTTACAGGGTTGCCACCTATCCCATTTTTATTTTTAATTATGGAGCAAGATATGCCAATATGGGAATCATAGGAAAGGTATTTTCGGCGAGATACCAACTAAAATATTTTAAAGTAGAGTTGCCACCTAGGGTTGCCACCTTACCACAATATATTTGTATATCCGGTACTAACTCGAGAATCGCTTGACCGAATTGGCTGAAATTTGGCATGGTGATAGTATGATCCATTTTAAGACTACCCACTTTAGAGTTGCCACTTGGGGCGGTTTACAGGGTTGCCACCTATCCCTTTTTTAATTATGGAGCAAGATATGCCAATATGGGTATCATATGAAAGGTATTTTCGGCGAGATACCAACTAAAATATTTTCAAGTAGGGTTGCCACCTAGGGTTGCCACCTTCCACAATATATTCTATATCCGGTACTATCTCGAGAACCGCTTGACCGATTTGGATGAAATTTGGTATGTAGATAGTATGATTGATTCTAAGACTATCAATTTGGGGGTTGCCACGTCATCATTTGGGATAATTTTTGGGTTATTTTGGGAACATCTGAGGGACTATTCAAGGATTATTTTGGGATCATTTTTGGATAATTTTGTGGTAATTTTCGAATCGTTTAGGGTACATTTAAGGGTGTTTTTGGGGTAATTTGTGAATTATTTTTGGACCAATTTGGGATCATTTTAGGGTCATTTTGGGATCATTTTTGGGTAGTTTTGGGTATCAAAGTAAAGGTACTGTCGCCGACATACCAGCTAAAATATTTTCAAGTAGGGTTGCCACCCAGGGTTACCATTTTACCGTATTGTAATTGTATTTTGTATTTTGGGATCATATTTGGATGTTTTAGGATTATTTTGAGAACATCACCTTGGGATAATTTTGGGGCTTGCTTGAGATCATTTTGGGTTCAATTTCGGATTAATTTGGTACAATTTTGGGTAATTTTCGGTTCATTTTGGAGCCATTTTTGGATAATTTTTGTATCATTTTGGGATAATTTTTGGGTTACTTTGGGAACATTTGAGGGTCTTTTTGGGGTGGTTTTGGGATTATTTTAGGATATATTTGGGATCATTTTGGTGTATTTTTTGGATCGTTTAGTGTGCATTTAAGGGTATTTTTGGGGTAATTTGGGAATTATTTTTGGACCAATTTGGAATAATTTTAGGTTCATTTTCGGATCATTTTTGGGTCGTTTTGGGTTCAATTTCGGATCATATTGGGAACATTTAAGGGTCTTTTTGGGATCATTTTAGGATTATTTTTGGATTATTTTAGGGTCATTTTGGGATCATTTTGGGTAAGTAAATTTAGCGCTAAATTGATAGCACCGAGCAAGCTCGGTCACCCAGGTACTAAAATATAAATAAAGTAACAAAAATAAAATGAAATAAAAAAATGAGTTACAATAAATAAAACGAAATGAAATAAAAGAATAATAAAATAAAATAAAAAACATATAAGTAAGAATTTTGTGAAAAAAAATTTAAATAAAATAATTTAAAATAATAAAATAATTTAATAAAAAACCGGGTTGACAAGATCCTTCAACAAGGTCTAAAATGCAATCATCGTAGTTGTTATTGTTTGTAGTATTTTCAACTTGTTTTCAACAAAAAACTCAAAAACAATAATTTGATAAAAAATCTTCGACTGGTCAATAGTCCTTAAAAATTTACAAAGTTTAAAAAAAAAAAAAAAAAAAAAAAAATCTCGTTGGAGGTTATGATAACCTGTTGGCATATCTCCGCCATTAGTTAGTATATATAAAATAAATTAAAATAAAACAAAATAAAATATGTATAGATATGTATATATATATGTATATATGTTTGAGGAAAGCAGGTCAAGGATGTCTTGTCCTTCCGCTTTGTCGTTATTGATTCAGTTTCTGCGTTCATTCGAATAACATTACCTAGACAGCAAAAGCCTTTCGTTCGGTAAACGGTTAAAAATTGGAGCCTAAATTTTAGGATTTTTGGACTAAATACATGTATGACCAAACCAAATTTGGTTTCAAATTTAATCTAGACCAGTTTTTAAGAAAATTGGCTACATATATGAATGGGGTTTCAATTTTAAACCAGAATTGTTGTAACAATGTTTTAAAGAAAAAATAATTTTTTTGTCGGTTGGCTAGGATTTGCACCTACCGCAGAGCTACATACATCGCATACATATGTAAATGTTGTGAGAAAATTTCAATCTTAAATAAGCTTTAAAAAATAAATGAAAACAAAACAAAATTGAAAGGTTTTAATTTTAACCGAAAAATTTCAATTTAATACCAGTATTCTGTAATTCTGTCTCATATCAAGTCACTAAATTTGAGATATTTCATTAGATACAATTTTTGTGACTTGAGATGATTCCAGTATTCTATAAGAGATAGTCACAAGAAATCTACCACAGTGTCTCTCTTGCTCATTTGAGGGTGTGGTGAATACAAAAATTGCATAAATTTTAAGTAACGCATTTGACACCCGCCCTATAGATGTCGATGTAGCCCAGGCGTTAAGCGTCCGGATTATGACGCGGGAGGTCGCAGGTTCAAGTGCCGGTCCGCGAACCGTAATTTTCTATTTTTTTATTTAATTTTTCCAAATTTAATAAACTTTTTTTAAACATTTAAATACTTCTTTTTTTGCGAATAAATTCACTTTTTTTTTTTAATTTTTTAACAAATTTTCTTTAATTAATTTTGTTTGTTACCTGCCTACAAGCAGATGACAAATTAGTGACTCTTTATTGAGACTAGAGATGTGAGGCAGCTTATTGAATACCAAACTGTATCAAATAAGAAATAGACCACGAAATGTCTCTATTAGTGACTAGATACAGCTTGCAGAATTGAGGTATAAAATTAAAATTAAAAAAAAATGCGGTACTTGGCAGGATTCGAACGGAAGTGCTCAGGATTCACAGCCCACTGCTCTACCGCTGATTTATGCCGCACATGAAGTTTTTGTGGGCAAAATGCATTGGTTTAAAAAAAAACCAAAAAAAAAATTTTAAAAGCTTTTTCATTTAGATCTTAAATCGAAACCAAAAAATAATTAAAATCTTAGTAGGTATTTATTTAAAAGGTTTAAAATATTCCAAAAAAAAAAAATGTTTAAAAAATCGCTTAGACTTACCTAAGACGGGTTTAAAATTTAGGCTCATTTTTTTAACCGTGTTTATCTCGTGATCTGAATTATTACCTACATGAATTTAGTGTTTATGAACTTACATAAATACATTCATATTAAATTTCCAAAAAAGTAAATAATTTTCTTATATGTAAACATAAATAACAAGGTGTGTTACACTGATCAAAAACATCAAAGCGGCTCAGTTCAATAATCCCGATTGCTCATGCAAACCGTGCCGCCCATCAAACAGTTTTACAAATATTTCATTTGTATACAAAATATTTACATGAAAATTGTGTTAGTCAAAACAAATAGTCGAACTCATATTTGCGAAAACTTGAATGAGGTCATAGGAACAAGAGACGGAAGAATCGCCCGCTGTTAATATTTCCGTTAACATTTTGTTATGAGAAGGATACTAACATTTTTTCTTATAAAAAAGTTTTCGAATGTTTTGTTTTTTGTCTGACGGTGGTTAAACGTAAGATAGTACTAAATAATTTTAATGGACTAAAATAAAAACAAAATTTCAAGCCTTTAAAACTATCGGCCAAGCCATTTACTTATTTTTCCATTAATTTTCTTCTGATCATTGGTTATTAATAATATGTCTTTAGCAAACAAATTCGCAAACTGCCGCCAAAGTTTTGGGTTTTGTTTTAGAGAAATATACACAAATTAGGGTAGGCCAACGATGTTAAATGGAAAATCAAATTCCTATCCCATTTGTGCTATCTATCTTCCCTGCTAGTGGGTGCTGACAAAAAAATGGCAAGTCAAATGGATCGACATAATGGGGCAATGCTGCTAGAAACAGATAATTTGTTTTCAAACGGTAGTGCGAAAATGTCAAAATCATCAATCATAGAACTAAATAAATCATTGTAGCAAAAAAACTAAAAATGGGGACATAAGTACGTACTTATTAGTACTAAAAAAAAATCGTGGTCGAAATTCGACCAATTTAAAATAGTTGAACTTATTCAAACATCTGATCAACTTTTTCTCATTAGCTGCCTTTAGGCCCGTGGCCGTCCTCGACCAACTTAAATGTAGTATACCTTAAACTCTCATATATAGTCAAAATGAGGCCATCATAGAATTAAAAAAATAGTGGCTGTTATAATATAATAAAAATATTAAATTATAGCAGTCCTTTCCAAAATTATTTATGGCAAATGCCATGCAAATATTCGGTGTTCGAGATTTTATGTTGCGCTTATTAATGGAATGATGAGATTGTGCTTAACAAATAGCTACTAATTTATGCGATCGTTTTGAGCAAGCGAAGAACAAAAAAAATATTAGGTTAAATAAATTGTAATAGTTAAGATTAAAGGTTTTTAAATATTAAAAAAACATAATTTTAGAAAAAAAATAAAATTCCGCAACCGGGTCTTGCACCTGTGCACACCATATTCCATACGCTCACCGCCGCGCCATTACCTTATGCACAAAGCAGTTATCAAATTCTGCAATTAGGCTTTATGAGAATCAGAATTTTAAAAATTAACAATATATCAACAACAAAGTTAGACTATTAATATAAACTAGAGTTCGCCCAGTGGTTGAAATTCAAGCACAAAACCTTATTTTATTTTCCTACCTTTTTGATATATCTTAAATTTTCATTTCTTTTCCATATTTTGTATATTTTTGGTTTTTATACATTCCTATTCATTTTGCCTTTTCCTCCCTCTTTAAACCATTCAGTAATATAGTTCCAATGCACTGAGAGAAATGCATTGAATGTTGTGACAATATCACTATTGATAGCGCCGAGTTTGATGCAATATTCATTCAGAATGAGCGAGTTATCAAATATTATTTGCTCCCAATAAAAAGTAAAATGACATGTCAACCATTTCGATATGATGTACTATTTTTTATATTTATGGATAGAATACTATTATGTTTGAACGGCATGTCAATATCTATGGTCGTGATATGAATTTCTATTGTCGGTATATCCATATCCATATTTACTACATAGTAATAATGGTAGAGACAGCGTATTAATATATATGGACGAAATGTAAATTTTTCTGGGACGCATAATCATAATAGTTCAACAATTTTTACTATGGATTTTCTAACAATATTCCAACTTGTTGGAGCAATTTTTTTAAATTCAAAATTTTTTGAATTTCTTTTGATTGAACATTTTTCTAAAAATTGTATAATATGCCGTAGCCGAATGGTAGAATACTGGGCTAACGTGCCAGAGGAGCATGGTTCGAGTCTCACTGAAACCAGATGTCAAATTATATAAAATTTTGTTTTTTTAAACTATTTAGAATTTATCAATAGTTTATATGGATACCATTTCAATAGTGATTTATCAAAAAAGCATTGATGAAACATCCATATTCATTGATGGGACAGAAATATCAATTTTTATTTAATGTGATATCAATAATTATGGATGTTCGATCCATAGATTTCCCTCCGTGTGTTGATAATTATTTATTCTTCTTAGTTCGTCTTCATACGTATTTCTCTCCTTTCCTTTCCTTTGCTATCATTTGCTTTTATTTCCTTTCCTTTCCTCTCCTTTCATCTCAATTTATATCTTTTGATTTTTTTCCTTCCCTTCTCTTTTCTTTCCTTTTTTATTCTTCCCTCTCCGTTCTTTTCCTTTTTTCTTCTTTCATTTCATTTTATTTCCCTTCTTTCTTTCTTTTCTGTTCTTTTCTTTTATTTTCCTTTCTTTTCGTTTCTTTTATTTTCTTACCAGACCTTTCTTTCCATTTCCATTACATTCCTTTTTCATTTTATTTTCTGTTCTTTCCTTTTGTTTCCTTTGCTTTAGTTTCCTTTCATTTTATTAATTTTTGTCTCATTTCATTTCTTTTATTTTTTTTTCTTACCTTTAGTTTCTTTCACTTTTATCATAGATTTCTTTTCCTGTCATTTCATTTCCTCACCTTTCTTTCCATTACCTTTCCTTTCCTACCGTTTCCTTACTTTCTTTATTTTCCTTTCGTAACTCCTTTAGTTTTCTTTCTTTTCCATTCATTTCCTTTACTTATTTTTTTAACTTTTCATTACCTCTCTTTCCTTTATTTTTCTTTATTTTTATTTTCATTTATTTTCCAAACCTTCCTCCTCGCTAACTTTTCTTTCCTTTTTTTCTCTTCATTCCTTTCTTGGTCTTTCTCTATTTGCTTCTCTTTTCCACTCCTTTACCTACATTACATTTCCTTTCTTCCCTTCCTTTTTTCTTTTCCATTTATTTCCTTTCCCTACCTTTATTTGCCTTTGATTTTTCTCTGATATTTTCCGTTCCGTACCTTAACTTACCTTTATTTTCCTTTTATCCACTCCTTTCCTTTCCCATTCTTTCCTATCTTTTATATTTGATTTTATTTTGTTTTATTTTTATTTATTTTATATTATTTCCTTTCCTTTCATTTCCAAAAAATTTATTTTTTTCACTTTCAAGCACTTTTCTATTTCTTATTTTACTTTTTTTTTAATTTTATCAATTTTCCATTTTATTTTATTTCACTAAGCCTAGCCACGAAGGGCCTTGTGCATGATCTAGCTTATTTGTGCCTTTTTTTTTCCAAACATCATGTCTGAGCAAGCATTTGCTTCTATGAATACCCACTCACAGATTTTCTTCACTCAATAAAGTTGACGGGCTGGCTCATGTTTATTATTGCTGCCAACAAAACAACTCACACTCGGACTCTCCCCAACTGCAATGAATGCATACACAACAATGCAAGTGGTCATACCTACATACACACATAACAGCGGCTCTATAAAGTGAATGCGTGTTTAGCACTTGTAGTGGTGTGACTTTCAAATCATATTATAATTAATTTTTGGTTTCTTGTCGCACACCCTGCTCGGCGAGACCTATCGATACATATTAAATTTTATATACCTTAGAATTGTGGATATTGCAAAAAAGGGAGAAAACTTTTAAGCAATGCGCATTTATATATAATAGATAATGGACCCAAGAAAATAATTTCTCTAATAATAGGAGGAGCTTATTGAGTGAAAGAATAAAATTCATTATGTAGAAATATGAGTTCTATTTATAGAAATTTATTATATATGGCTTTTTTTTTCATCTTTTTAGTTGGTAAATTACAAATTCTGGTTAGGTCAAAAAAAGTTTGAGGATTTTCTAGCCTTTATCTTTAACCATAACTTAGCAATATTTAAGACACTTTATATGGATTTTTTATTAGATTTAAAGAAAAAATATATATTGATTTTTCTATTCAATTTGGTCTAGACTTGTTTGGGGCTCGGGTTGCAAATCTGCCCTTTTAAAAGTTAGTACATTTGTACATGTGAATGGAAATCAGTTGTTGCCTTCAGTAAAATTTAAGGCGACCGCTAACCACTCGGTTTTGTTCAACTTTTAAGTACATATTAAATATGTTGTCGATTTTTATATTTTAAATAGGGAGTCTATCAGCAACTTTATCTCAAACGGTAGAAATCACTAAAATTTATAGAAGTAATCTACCGAAGTCCGATAAATAGACTACTATGTTTGAAAAAAATTCGCAAATTGCAGCTTACATCTTCAAAAGTTAGAGCAGTCAGACTTATATTAATGGTAATTTTTTGAAAAATTTACCAAAAAAAAAAAAGAAATTGTATAAGCGGTTATAGCATTTCTGTAATGGGTGATATATATGTATGTATATTTATGATCTAAAATTATTATTTCACATGGCTTTCCGTCAACTAAAAATATTCGCACCAAATTTTTTTTTCTCGAAAATAGAGATCACAAACATAAAAATATTGTTTATAAAATTTTAAAAAGTCAAGATTGGAAATATAAAAATATATAAAAAATAAAAACAATTTTCAATGACAAAAAAGAAAAAAATTTTGGCCGATAGCTGTAACTGTACTCGAACCATCAACCACTCGACCGACCACTACCCCCTGACGCTTCCCACTGGGCTATCGCATTATTTACAGATTGATTGTCAGATAACCAATTCAAGTGGCATGAGAAATTTTCATTCGCTTATTACAGATAAATGAAGCAGTATCGGTTATATATTAGATAATTGTGCACTGCCTTTATATATAATATTTATGCATTTTTAGTATGGGTTTAAGCTTGGCAAATATTTATATGTCAAATTTGTTAGCCTATTAATATAATAGATATTAGCTGCAAACAAAATGTTTTCCTTTACGGATTCTGAGTTTTTGCATAATGCACACTTGATCATACATATGTATCTATAAAACAAATTAAGAAATCTGAGTTCTTCGCTCGGTTAATCATTGGCATTGAAGTGTTTTCTCCAGTGTGAACACTGCTTGCATGGTGATTACAACCCAGCGTCTTATCTTCCGCTGAGTCTCAGTTTTCTCTTGACAAATCAGGTCGCAAAATAGCAGATGTCGCATCACCTGGTGCGTTGAACTTGTTTGCAAATAATGTGATATTCTGCTCTCAAGGTGATGTCACACCTGATATTAATTATGTTTGTCTGGTGCTCCGAGTTATAGCAAAGAGTATAGATCAATCTATCCTCTTTGAATTTATGTTGGTCTGGTGGTAAGAGTTTATCTTTGGGGCAAATTTGTCACCAGGTGATGTGAATTTTTGTTCACATTGTGCTCAGATTTTATTTATAGCCAAATTTTGCGGACGATATGACATCCAGCAAACAAATTTTACGGTGCGCCTAAATGTATGCTACCATTTTTTAGAATCACAGTGATGGTTTCTATATTGAGATATGTAGCAATTTTTTAATTATTAGCGAATGGAAAACTGGAACAAAATTTCTCTTACCTTTTTTTTGGGCTTTTAAACAAGTTAAAATGCGACTTTTTACATTTATTTAATGAAATTTTATTTTCTTTAATTTTCTTTTTTTAATACACAAATATTTTAATTAATTTATATATAATATGGTAATATAATGTGAAGAAATCAATTGATTTACATAAATACATACATTTTTTATCATTTGGTTAACAATTTTGCGTTTTAAATTTACTTAAATATAATAATAAATTGTTAAAGTTTTAATAATTTTTTAATAATTGTTTCATGTTTATTTTATTTGTATGCATGTGTGTGTATAAGTTTAGTTTTTTTTTTTTTAATTTTTATTATTATTTATTGTTTTAATTTCTTATTTGAATATTTAGTTGCAACCAAGTGCAATTTCATTGTTATAACTTTTATGTATTAATTTTTTTTGTTTTAAATATATGTGTAAGTATGATATATAAATTGGTTGAAAATTAGACATAAAAATATCAATTTACGCACAGTCATTCTTTTTTTTACCAATTATAAAATTTAATCTCTTAAAAGAGGAAAAAATAGTTCTATCAACAAGTTAATTTTTTACTTTGGGATAGCTGAAATAATATCTACGCCAAGTTCGTTTTTTAGTATTTTTTTTAATCGTTATAAAAATAAATTTCAACTCAATATTAAAAAAAAAGTTAGTTCCACAAACAGGCAAATTCTAAATAATTTTTTCACGTAGCGGATTTTGTCACTCTCATATAATTTGTGAGCAAAAATGTATGAAAAGGTGAAACGGTTCGCATCGCTACAGTGTAAATAAAGCAAACCGGGAAATGTGAAACCAGAAAAAGAAAATATCAAAAAGTAAATATTTAAAAGTAGTATCTAACAATTAGGAGAAGGGAGAAGGAAACTTGTGTTGGTTTGTCTGCATGCTCTTAAGCGCATTACACAAAATTCTTAATGAAACATTCACCGATGTATTGCTAGATGCCTGGATCCCTTTAACGTCCGAGAAATATTTTGTTCCCGTTGTATACAGTGGTGGCAATGAAAGTAGACGTAAACTCAGACTGTTTTATCGCCACCACTGCATACAATAAAAGTCCTCTTGAATTAAACGATTCATATTGCCGTATCTACTGTATGCACTATCGAAGCCTAGCACAAGTTCAGCAGCTTTTAGGTCCAACATCAGTGTGATATTACGGATATCCACTGACTTGAAATTCTCCATTTCGGTTCCGATTCCTATGGGACAAATTTTAAAGATGCATTTTCCTATTTTGGTTCTACCAAACTCTTTTTCGTAACTTCCCTACTGTAATATTACGAAACTAAAGGTCTCGTCTAGTATATCGTAGGAAGACATCTTACGTATTTCGTTACGGTACACAACATTTCGGTATCAGACTTTTCTGAAGAAAATTGAAATAATTTCGACTCTACTTAAATAATTCGAAATCATTTCGTTAAATAAAAGTGCAAAAAAATGTAAAGCTATTGACTATTGCCCAAAGAATTTCATTGTACTCTGTACTCGAGTCGGTCCGATACCTGCCAAACCTTTTCGAATTTTAAATTTTTTTATTTTCAACTACCGATTTTATTTCGAAAAATTCGTAACGAAGTCGCGTCAACCCTCTCTACTAATTTTCTTAGGAAGACCTTAAATAAAGAAAATCTTTAAAAAATATAGAAATTCAGAAATCAGTTTTTATACGAGGAAATTTTCTTTGATAAAATAAAATGATATTGATTTGTATTTTTTAGTCATTCCGGGTAATTTTAAATTTTTGGAGTTGAAATACATTTGCAATTTTTGTTTCCGTTTTTTCACATGCCACCTTACATTCATTCGTATACTAATCCCTAACAAATCTAACACTAATTGCTAAAGCTTCTATAAAAAAGCACTTCGATTGATCTATAGCCAACTTGAGAAGCTGAAGTAAAGAAATAAAAGTCATGCAGGATATAAAGCACAAATCGTCGACTGATTGGAAGATCGAAATAATTTAACGGCCTGTTGGTAAATGCCCTACTCAGCACAGGATTGCTCAGACAATTAAAAAAAAAAAACACTCTCTTAAGAACTGGGTAGGAAAACAGAACGTCCTCTTTGAAAAATCACTCATCTCAAGGTTAGTGCAATAAATTACAGGTGAGATTTGATAATAGAAATTTACTGATACCCTGCGACGATCCTGATCTCTGTTTTTACAAGTTTGTTTCGAGCATTTTTTCTATTAGGCCACTTTCTTCTAACCTGCACATATTAGGCCGCTACAAGTTAACTACCTTTGCGCTATTTCTACACATATACTTTAACTTATTATTTACGGTCACTAACGGTCATATGACTTCATATTATGTGATTGCCTTATCTATCACGCGCACATCATTTCAACGGCTCAGTGGAAGATCATTTTATTTCAAAATATTTTTTTTTTTAAAACGCCCTATGCTAGAACTTTTGTGTGAAGAGAGATCTAGCTCCGATTTTTTTGATAACACCATGTTCTAAAATTTGAAAAGTAATTTAAATTAAGGTTATTCTTCACTCAGCCGTCTTTATGCGTTCTTTGCTGTTTGCATTAACCATGCAAATGTACCACCGCAATTTCCATCACACATAGACAATCACTTAGAAAAGTTTGATTCTTAGCATTTTGGTTGATTTTTAATAGCATATACTTTTTTGATTTTATAATTAGTAACATTTACAACTTTACGGCATAATTTTTATGAAAGAAAATACAATTTTAATGAAACGCATCGTGAGATGCGCGCACGCTCTACCATCGTGTTGCTCTGTGATCTTGCGCGCTTTCATACAATTCTAGCGTCGCTTTTCAAATACTATATTACATTCGCTTATTTATTTGCTGTGCTTAGCTTGTCGTGTTTCCCTTCGATTTTGGCGCGCCCATGGCTAATTTACTTCAACGCCTCCTTGGCGCGTTGCTCCCATTCAGCGCGCCTTTGATGTATACCCTTAAATTCGCTAACCGTTGCTGAGCGTTCGATTGTTTTATTATTTAGATTGTTGGTGCTCGTAGACAAGCTGTTGCCCGCATTGCTACTTTCAAGCATTTTGATATTCAAAGACTGTCGTTCGTTCGATTTACCATTCATTGGCAGGTGATGATGATGATGGCTTGGTTGATTCGTATTGTGATTATTATTAATACTTAGATTGTTGCTGTTGATGTTGTTATTGTTGTTATTCAATGTTTCACAAGCCGCTGATGGATAAATTTTACTAACACTATTATTGCGCTCGATGGGTAAGGCGCGGAAGCCGGCGACTTTGATGGGTGGTAGAAAACTCGCGCGGTTGGAGCTGCTGACGCCGTTTGTGTTGGTGGTATTGTTAACGGCATGTGCGCCACTGGTGGTGTTGTTACTATTTGCGGCAGTGTGTTGGTTGTTGTTGATATTATTATTGCTATTGTTGTTGTTGCTGTTATTCAAGCACAAGCCATTTGAATGCGCGCCGCCACCGCCCACTACCGATTTCACGCGGAAATCCGCTAGTGAGTTTCGATTACTAATGCCATTTGTCAATTTGCTGCTACCGCTTCCCATATAAATTTGCGCCTCCACTGGCGCTTCTAATTTCGGCAACTGGTCGAGTTTCTCATCGCTCGCCGACTGATTCTCTTTGTCGCTGTCGACATTCTGCTGTGGCGACGTGAACTTCTTCGCGCTATTAACGCTACCGCTACCTGCGCTCAGCTTGTCCGCAAGCGCATTGATATCCTCATCTTTGATTTTAAGCGACCGCCGCGCAAACACCTTCATTAGCTCTGGCGTAGGATCATTGCGATTGCCATTGGTATTTGTTGCGCTCGCTTGTGTTGTGGCGCAGAACGATTTCTTGCGCATCATTACAGCGCTTTCAGTGGTGGCCGCTTTCTCGCAAGTCTCTAATCTTTCTTCAGATTTAGCGAAAGATTTGCGATAAACCTCTTCGGTGATGGATTTCTTGCGCTCATTGCGTAACTCCTCGATGCGCTTGTCCGTCTTCAATTTCTCCTCGTTCAAGAAGAGGCGCTTACGTTCTTGTAATGAAAGCTTATTGCTGCTTAGTGTACTGGCTGCGTCGACAGGCGCGTCTGTTGATTTAGCGCGCAGCAACACATTCTCGTCACCAATTGGCGTTTTTGGCGTAATTGCTGCTACCGCTGCCTGCTTCTTTATGGGACTCCTGGGGGGCAAGGCGCTTACCAACACATGCGCTTTTGTGGGTGATTTGTTATTGTTGTTGCTGCTATTCTGATTCATTTCGAATACAGCTTTCTGTTTATCCACTTCTGTGGGTGATGCTTTCTCAATTATTTCTACACTTTCATTACTCAAGCGAAGCAAGCTGAGATCTTCCAAATTGGAATTGCGCTCGTTAGCCTCTTTGGTGAATTGTTGCTGTTGTTGTGTGGGTGTGGGCGTCTCTTTCACATTTTTGGCCAGTACCACATTCGCGCTCTTAGCAATGCGCGCTGGATCGACGCGATTCAATTGGATGCGCATGAACTCAGGTACGCCGCCTTCGCCGTTTGGTGTGCTGCTGCCACTGGTCGGTGGTTCGGCATTCTGCAAGGAAACAAAATAATTTATTTAATAACCTGAAATACGTTGCTGGAAAAATGAGTGCTAATATCTCGAGGTATCATGTCTTCTGGCCTAATAATGTTGTTTCGCAGGGATACCCCAATTGGGGGATTCTATAGAATATGCTTATAGGTAGTGTCGTCAATCCTTGCCAATGGGTCCCAGAGGCACTCATAAAAGTGGCGTACCGTCACTTTTTCTAGATATAAGAGCGAAATCAGATGATGACTTGGTGGTACCGATCATGGGCAAGCTTCTGCGGTATTTCTCTGTGGGCAGAAAAAATGGCCTGGGGGCAAGCCTAACAAAAACGAAACTCGTCGAGTTCACTAGAAAAACAAAAGTTTCCTCCACAGTATAGTATAGTATATCTATACTGTGGTTTCCTCCTTCAATCTGCACAGAAGTCAAATATCTTGAAATAACTCTCGAGGCAAAACTAAATTGCCCGACAAAACCCTTGGCACCTTGCAACAACGCCGTTTGATCCAGAGGTACATGTGCGGGCCCTGAAGCACATCCATGATACGTCTGTTGCCCACCATCTTGCGCTCTTCAACTCCTCGCATTGCTGAAGAGGAACGTCATCTTCCTATAGAGACAAGGGTCACTCTGGCTCAGTTACGTTCTACACCTTTTCCAGCTGTATTTGAGAAACGCGGAAATCTATTTGAGAAAAGGAAAATGTATTTGAGAAAAGTGAAAATGTATTTGAGAAACAGGCAAATCTATATGAGAAATGAGTAAATGTATTTGAGAAAGGGAAACGGGCTAAAAAAGCTAAAAAATATTCTAAAAACGGTGTAATTCAATATAGTTACATATAATTTTGATGTATTGAAGTACACAGGGTTTTTTAGTATATTTTCAAGCTTTTCTGAAATATATTTTCCCTTTTCACAAATACATTTTCCTTTCCTCAAGTACATTTAACCGTTTCTCAAACACATTTTCAACTTCCTAAATACATTTACCAATTTCTCAAATAGATTTGCCCGTTTCTCGAAAACATTTGACCTTTTCTCAAATACAGCTGGAAAAGGTGTAGATATTGTAGCAGGTTAAACTCCTACTCATCCAGACTGAACCCCCACGTGCCGAATGAGTGTCCGGCATGCACCTCATCCCCTCATAACACCAACCACCTATTCACTTCCTATGCGGAGCCCACTCTTCTAACACCCATCTCCCTTTGGTCCAACGGTGTAGAAACTGCTAAATTCCTAGGACTCCCGTTAGAAGACATTGACGAAAACTAAGGCTTACTTATCCTTAATATACGTTGGGCAGGGCTACACTCTGTTACAACAACAGCGAACCCCTGTTACAGACCGCATTTATTAGTGACAGATTAATAGAACTATTTCCTGTACCCACATTATCTATCTAAAGATCGCCTAGCAATAAGTTTCAACTCACCTTTCCTCCAGCGTTCCGCTCCACAGTGTCATTTTGACTATTCGGCGGGTTATCCATCAAACTAGTACTACGACGCGTTGCCTGAAAACTCTGCGCTTTGTTGGACTGCAATACAGGAGCTGGTGCCGACTTTCTATCCAAATCTTTGGTACTTGTTGATAATATTTCCATTGAATTGCGTACATTGACGCCTGTCACGTTCGATTTCAACTTTGATTTCTCACGCAACGGTACCGCAGCAGTGGTGGGTGTTAAATTCAAGTCGTCCGTTGAAGTAGATGTTTCAATACTGGTATTTGAGTCACGTAAATGCAAAACTTTTGGACGTAACTGGTGTTGATCGACGACTTGCGACATAACTGGTGACGACGGCGGCACCACAGCAATCAACGAGATGGAAGAACCCTTCGTGACAAAACTCTGCTCAATTGAACTTCTATTATTGAACCCGACTGTTGGTTTTTCATCCAAGCTTGTGGTGCTGGTGGGTTTGCGCAAAACATTAATAAATGGTGATTTAGGTAGTAAATCGGTGTTTGTTTCATCCGGCTCGTTTGCTTGCGACAGTGAAACTAGTTTAGTGGGCGAGCCCTTCACGACGATATTTTTCGAAAAGTTGTAATTGCACGCCGTCAAATTTCCGGTAGACTCAGTGCGTGGTGCAAAAATACGCACTTGTGCTGGTTCGTTCACCTCAAAACCCAATGAGGTGCTGCGATCGGGAGAAGTCGGTGTGTGCGCATGCTTGTTGCCTTTGAGTGGGAATTCATTATAGCAGGAGGGCACACGCAAATTCAATGTCAAATCGGGCAAACTGGGCATGTTGTTGTGAACTGAGTTATTGGTAGCGAACGATGCGTCTTCTTGGTACGTGCGGAAGCTGCGCGATTTTTCGACCAATTTACGTTGCTTTTCTGGCTCTTGGCTTTTGTAGGCCAGCGCATCACCCACACCGTCCAGTGAGTTGGTTGAATTCGAGCTGCCATAGTTGGCATAGCGCCCCACCGAATCATTGGAACGCGATATTTTCTGTTGAAACGCGCTGAGACCGACAATTTTTGGTTTCTTCTCAAAATGATGCTCGGGTTTGTTGTTGTTGTGTAAGCTGCTCAACGAATTTACGCTCGACGCCTGCGAGGCGGTAATTTCACGTATAATCGAAGTCGATTGGAATATTTCTTGTTGTGAGCATTTCGAGAGTACACTGCTCGTACTGCTAGTATACGAATCAGAAGTTGTTGCTGTACTTGTGGCGCTGTGTTGAGCGCTCACTTTACGTTCCAGCGTGGATGTGATTTCTTGCGGTATATAACGTTGGCGAGCAGCGGCGCCCGATTTGGGCTTTGATGGCGATGTGATGGTTGGCTCCCTGGTATTGTTGGCGCTGCTACTGGTCATGTTTTGCGTATTCAACATGGCGTTCAAGCCCGTATTGCCAACAGACATAATTTCACGTTTGATATCCTTGCGCGTTTCCTCGATATTTTGCTCGTAACTCAAAGCGCTGCGCGTTTTATCCAATTTGGTCAAGCTGGGCTCTGGTGTCGGTTTCATATCTAGACACGAAGTAGAGATCTGAACCTTGGGTTTAGAATCAAAATCACCTGCGGGCAAATCAATTGTGTCTTCCCCAGCAGCGGAAGCACTGTTATTGAGGTTGGTGGTGGTTGGACTGGGCCGCGACATTGAACGTTTCGAGTTGCGTTGTATAAGACGACGCAGAAAGCCGCTCTCTGTGGTCTCGTTAATGACATTATTTGTGGGCTTCTCTTTAACCCTCTCCTTCTCTTTTTCTTTCTTCAATTCTTGTTCACTGGGTGTTGGATCCGTAGAAGATTCTTGCGGTGGCTCAAAGAGCGCAGTTGCTTTAGCTGTAAGCGTACGCAAGCCAAACAAATTTGTGGCAGCAGTGATAGCTGTGCTGTTGCTTGATATGGATGTTGTTGAGGATGTTGTCTTGCTGCTCTCACTAGATCTATCCAACTTGTCGATTTTCGTACGCTTGCCATTGAGCGCTTGCTCGTTGCTAGACATTGAAGACTTCGATTTCGTAGGTGATATGAGCTTTTTCGCATCAACAGCATGCTTTTCTAATATTTTGGTATTCATGCTGGGCGGTAGAGAGCGCGTTTTAGCCTTGATTTCATGTTCTGTTGAACAAAAGGAAAATTGCATTAATACTCATTTCGAAAATGGGCTTTAACAAAATTATAGTTACCTGTTATATCCAATAAAGCTGTGTTGGCTAATCTCAGATTTTCCTCGTTCGCCTCTGGTATGGAAGTCTGAAAAACAAGTAAAGACAAATTTTATAATTTGAAAAGCACCCAAACCTCCACCTCATTTCCTTACCTCCAGTGTGCGTCGATGTTGCCGACTGGGCCCTTTCTTCTTGGCTGGTCGCAAAGCCATCTTATGTTTGGCCGCCGAGTGTGATAGTCTTTGACATTTTGCATCAAGCAAATCTGGCTCATCTCGGCTAGAGTCAAAACTACCCAAGCTGCCGCTCGACGAGTGCCGATAAATCTCCGAGGATACTGATGTACTCGATACGGTTAAAGAGCGTGTTATGCTACGTCCTATCGCCGACGATGTTGATGTCTGCGATCGATCTTGTGCAATATCTTTGGTGCTAATCGTCGAATTATTAGCTGTAGATGCAGCTAAAATATCATCGCCATCTCCACTATTCATGCTCAATAGACTTAGCGACGATACTTCACTTTGATTGCCTGTGGCGGAGGAAGATGTGGCTATGTTGTGGGTGGTACTAGTACTCTGTTGGCCACCACTAATAGTTGTGACATTGTGGCTACGTGTTGTACGTTCGACACGTCTTTGTGGCGATGCTGGACTACGTGGTAGTCCCAGATCTTCTTCGGAAGCATCGGGGCGATTGCGATTACGTTTGCGTAGCACATCGGAGAGTTCAGCCTAGAAAGACAAAAAAATAAGAAGTGAAAGGAAATTAATGTGAATGTTCATTGGGGTAGGTGGCTTTCTGCAGTAGGGTTTTTGGTGAGTATATTTTGTAAGGTGAGCATTTAGCGCTTAACCTACCCAAGTTTTCCAACGAAAAACCAAACGCGCCCGCAGGCAACTGCGTCCAGTACGATTTTCGCCATTGCTCAATGGTTTGATTTTCATTTTAAATGGATTATGTTTAAAGTCAATCATTTTATTTTGATTTTCTCTTTATCTTTTGGGATTTATGTAGTTTTTGCTGCATGGTTTCGGGAAATCATAAGAAATACTGATGCTTAAATATACAATAAAACAAGTAAGGAAGTCTAAGTTCGGGTAAACCAAACATTAAATACCCAGCGATTTCTCCCGGGATTTCATCAGGAATATTTCCTATAACACCATGCAATCTGACAATATGACCAAATGTATTTTCAAAAATGCCTCCCTTAAAATTGCAGGAAATCATAATAGAATATTAAAGAGGATTTACCTACCAAATTATTTATACTATTTCAGCTATTACTTTACCGAATTATGTCAATTTCTGTATTTTTCGAAATTTTCCATATCAAAATTGGGCGTGGTCGGGAAGCGATTTCTTCCAATTTCATAAGGTATACTCCCACGGTACCACGCCCACTTTAAAAAAATCCTTAAAAAATGATAATAGAATGACTAGGTGGCTCATCGTACTACATTATCATTAAGCCATTTCCGTTACCGAATTTTATCAATTTAGGTGATTTTCGAAATTTTCGTTATCGAAAGAGGGCGTGGTTGGTGATTTTATCCAATTTCATCAGGTATTTTCCCAACGAGGCTAGAATACTTTGTGCCAAATTTCATCGTTCTGCCGTAATCAGTTCAAAAGTTACGACCAGTCGAATTTTCAAAAAATGCCTCCCTTAAAAGTGGGCGGTGCCACGACCATTTAAAAAAATTTATCTAAAAATCATAATAGAATGACCAGGGGGATTCGCCTATAAAATTATATCATTTTAGCCATTTCAGATACCGATATGCATATGTCAATTATGTCTTTTCAATGAAACCCGTAAAATCTTCAAGGCGATGCACGTTAGGACTACATTGTGAGTTTTGACGGAGTTTCTTTTAGCTCCTTTTTGGGAGCGCTCAGTATAAGCGATTGCAATAAGGAGCGTGTGTGAACACTACCGCAAGACTGGTTTTTCCGGACGAAGAAAAGTGAAGCGCAAAAGCATGAAATCGAAGAGCTTGAAATGCTAGCCGGAAGGTTTTAAACCCGGAGCAAACTCCTGTAAAAATGACAACGGCGACCTGGTGGCAGATGTTCAGAGAGTAATAAGGTTATGGAAAGATCCCATCTCTGCCCTTTTAAACGGAGGAACGGAGCAACAATTCATAGAAGAGGACGAGCCCGACCCCACAATCGAAAACGATGGAATTGAAGTTCCACAACCCGACTATAATGAGCTGAGCTATTCAAATGCGGTGGCGAGGAGCTGGTAAGGTGCATGCACCAGCACTTTTGCAGAATATGGTAGGATGAATGCATGCCTGAAGATTGAAATCTAAGTGTTCTCTGCCAAATCCACAAGAAGGGCGATCCCGCAAACTGCGCCAACTATCGTGGAATCAGATTTTTGAGTATCGCATATAAGGTCCTATCAAGCGTATTGTGCGAAAGACTGAAGCCTGAGGTAAACCGACTGATTGGACCATATCAGTGTGGCTTCAGACCTGGTAAATATACCTTCTACCAGATTTTTACAATACGCCAAATCTTGGAAAAAACATGTGATAAAAGAATCTACACCAGGACCCGGCAAAATTGGAAGTGAAGGGGTGTTAGCGAAAGAGCGGTAATCGCATCTCTTTGCTCCGTCGCTCACTAGCAAGTACCGAAACCGTGTATAACCAACGACATCCATTGATTGGTCAATGCGATCATAACAACAATGTCATTGCTCGAGAGGCCAAGCCAAGAGCGTAATAATCTATGTGAATTTGGCTCTCAGATTTTCGGACAATTGTCCCACTAAGTGCCTAGGCCTGATCTACACACACCACCCTTTGTTAATTTAAAGCCGCCTTCGACACCACGAAAAATAGTTGCCTATATGCCGCTATGTCTGATTTTGGTTTCCCAGCAAAACTTATACGGCTGTGCAAAATGACGCTGAGCAATACTACCAGCTCGGTCAGAATTGAAAAGGACCTCTCCAAGGCGTTCGAAACTAAGCGAGGTTTCAGGCAGGGCGACCCCCTTCGTGCGATTTCTTTAATTTGATGTTGGAGAAAATAATTCAAGCTGCAGAACTTAATCGCGCTGGAACAATATATTACAAGAGCGCACAACGTTGGCGTATGCCGACGACATCGACATTATTGGCCTCAACAACCGCACCGTAACTTCTGCGTACTCCAAATTAGAAAAAGAAGCGGAAAAATAGGTTTGGTGGTGAACGAAGGTAAAACGAAGTACCTGCTGGCATCAAGAAGAGTCAGCGCATTCGCGTCTTGGCAACCACGCCACTGTTGGCAGCCATAATTTCGAGATAGTAAGGGACTTTGTATACCTGGGAAGCAGCATTAATACCAACAACAATGTAAGCCTGAAAATCCATAGAAGGATAACTATTGCAAACAAATGCTACTTTGGGCTAAGTAGGCAATTGAGAAGTAAAGTCCTCTTCGACGAACAAAAACAACACCATATAAGTCACTCATCGTACCCGTCCTGCTATATGGTGCAGAAGCATGGACACTGACAGCATCTGATGAGGCGGCTTGGGAGTATTCGGGAGAAAAATTCTTCGAAAGATTTATGGACCCCTAAAAGTTGGCGACGGCGAGTACCGAAGAAGATATAATGATGAGCTGTATGAGCTTTACGTAGACGTCGACATAGTTCAGCGAATTAAACTCCAGCGGCTTCGCTGGTTAGGACACGTGGTTCGAATGAAAGAAGACGTTGCCGATCTGAGAAAACGCGGTGTCTCCAATTGGCGCCAGTTGGCTCAACAAAGAGCCGAGGCTATTTTAAGTAAGTAAGTCAGTACATTGTCGGATGGGTGGCAAAAAATCAATAGGTGCCACTAACTTCCATAATATTGAGCCAAAAACGAATGAACTACAAAACTAGGTACGCAATCAATCATTATGTACAAATTTTGGAAAACACAAAAATTAATGGGGTATATTCATAGTCGGAATAATAGGCACTAAAGATAGTGTCAGCATTTTTGACAGATAGGCCGTTAGAAATATTGTAAAAAAGCTGACGCTAACTTTAGTGCCTACTTTATTTCGACTATGAATATGCGTCAATATATTTTACGAGTGAGACCGTTTTCAATTTTGACCCTATTTCTTCGCGAGTGAACCATGTTGTTGTTGTTGTTGTTAACAATGTATTGCCCTGTCTAGAGTGTATGATCATTCCGAAGATCTTCATCAAGCTCTTCTAAGGGGAGTCCAAGGAAACGTGCAGTTTCAACAGGGTTTGTCCAGAGGGACAGAGGGGTTAGAAGAGTAGGTTCAGATGAACAATTGAAGAGATGTAGAGTATCATGGGGGGTCCTACCACATGCCGGGCATGTATTTAAGATTGTATCATTAAGTCTGGATAAGTAGGAGTTTAACCTTACACTATATCCAGACCTAAGCTGTGCCAAGGTCACTCTTGTCTCCCTTGGTAAGGTGCGTTCTTCTTCAGCAATATCCGGTGGAGGACTGTTCAGAACGGGAACAGAGTGAACCATCGAAAATCTAAGGTACTTGAATAATTTTTTGGTTTTTTTTTCGTTTTACTTCTTTGCTCAAAAAAGTTACGTGCGAAGGTCATCTTTAGACACTCATTAATTTGTCAAATCATACTATATTGAAAATATTTGAAAAGTTAGTACCTAGTCAAGCATGTAGTTTTGTATCGAACTGAAAAGTGAGTGCCGCTGGAATTGCCCTTTATCATATGTAAGTCAATCGGTCAAGCGAGCAGTTCGTAGCCAAAACGATAAGCCAGCAAAAACACAATGACCCAGTGACGAATGCCAAAAAAGGATAAAATCTCAAAAGTAACAACAAAAAACATGTACTTTTCACACAGAATTCACGGTTGTCTATTGAACCCGGAACATAGATGACAAATGAGCTCAACTTTAAATAGTTGTTGATTACACAAGGGACGAGTGATGATACTGCACAATTAAGTATAAGAAAAACAACATTTACATACATAGGTACAACAACAAGTAACGCGAAAAATTTAGCACATTCTAGAGTCTAGAAAAACTAGACGGATTGCAATGCCACTAACAGAAAACACGAAAAAACGTAAGCGAATTTTTGCATGCAAACAATTTGTTTGTTTACATAACATTTTTAAAAGATTTTTTCATTTAAAATTTAAAAAATTGTTTAACACTCCCTACTGCTAGACTTTACTGCAATAATCGATTATTTTAACTTATTTCACTGTAGACTCATATTTCATAAATATTTCACAAGCACCGTTTCTTCAATTTGTGTTTTATTTTTTATTTCAAATTTAAGAAATATGGGCAAAAAAGTCACTCTTTCTTACCGCCAATGATTGTTTTAGGTATGAATTTTGAACTTTTATGGAGCCTACAGCACCGGCCACCATTATGCCACCCCAGTTCACTCACTACGAATATCGTTTGGTGTTGCAAGGCAATTTGCAGACGACTAAAATCTCATTAAAATGCACAATTCAAAAGGAAAATTGATTTTCTGTTTTAATTTGATTTTCCCTTTTTCCTGTTTCGCTTTATTTTTATGCTAACGAAAAGCAATGCAAATTATACTCGCAACGATGAGTATTTTTTTCGTCTGCGACCCGTAGACCGTTGTAAGCGTACTACAATTGGTATGTTTACTAAGGCACGTGCAATATGCAACTAAATCTACCGCACGACGTAGTGCATTGTGAAAAGCCTAGGGTACTGGTACACTTTGCTTGTGACTAAGTACAAAGATATGTTGTTACTTGTATACCTTTTTTTCTGAATCCCAGCAAACATCAGGAGTTATGTGTTAGTCATAAAGGAGTCTTAAGCAAAGTCGGTTATATTGATTTTATTCGCATAACTTAAATAGACACATACTTATTTATATATATCAAAGTGCACAGTAGGAAAAATAAAATTGATACAAAAAACATTCCTTGGAGCTACGAAAAAATAACTTAGGTTAGGTTCAAGTAGCTGCCGCAGAGACACACTTAGGCCAGTTTTGAAAGGCCCGTAGTGATACCACCAATACTAGGAAAGTCAGTCCCGGGACTCAGTCATATGGAAAATCCCCTAAGTAGTGGGGATTCTTCACATAGCAGAATTCCGGGACTGACACTCCTAAACCGACACCGTTACTCCTCTTCGAACCATTTAGATGACCTGATGAAGGCCAAAAAGTCATTTATATCCAGCTCCGTGATCTGGCGTAGGCTATCCAGGAAGGGAGCTCACAAAAAGCTCGTTTTCGCGCCGCTTAAAGCCGGGCAGTTCTAAAAGAGGTGGTCCACCGTTTCCTCCTCCTCATCATCTTTGCAACTCCTACAGCATCGTCGGTAGGACACACCTAGCCTTTCTGCGTGCTTACCAAAAAGGCAGTGCCCAGTTAATATACCTATTAATATTGAGATTTCTCTTCTTAGAGCGCACTGAACCAAAAACGTACATGTTTTTTAAGAAAAAAGTTTCACAGAAGTTCATACTAACATTTCTTAGAATAAAAGAAAAAATTCATATATTCTAAGAAAATTATTTTACAACATAGCTGTTAAGTAATGATTACGATTAGTAATCGGTTAGATTATTTTCTAAAAAGAATTGTAATGATTATTTAATGTGCGTTTGAAATATTGGGATTACGTAAAGATTACGATTATAAAGAATCAAAAAGTAATCATGATTACTTTAGATTACTGAAAAGAATCAAAAATAATCAAAAAGAATCAAAATAAGTAATTGATTCTTTTCAACGATTCTTTTTCTTATTTTTGATTACTTTTGGTTGTTTGGTATTTTGGATTGAAAGTAATCAAAAATAATAAAAAAGAATGTCTGAAAAGAGTCAATTGGTTGTTTGGTATTTTGGATTGAAAATAATCAAAAATAATCAAAAAGAATCTCTGAAAAGAATCAATTACTTTTTTTGATTCTTTTTGAATATTTTTGATTCTTTTCAGTAATCTAAAGTAATCATGATTTCTTTTTGATTCTTTATAATCGTAATCATTACGTAATCTAGTTGGGACCAAGATAATCGTAATGTAATCAATTACTTCACTATCACATACAAAGTAATCAGATTACTAATCATTACGATTAGTAATCAAAACTTAACAGGTATGTTTTACAATTTATGAATGAATTTCTGCTTTCTCGAGGATTTGTTTACATATTTTAAGAACAAGTACCTACTTTTATTCTAAGAAATATTCCTAAATTTTTATGAAAAAATTATTCGGAGAGGTTTTAATGAACAATTCTTAAAATCCATGTACTTTTCCTTTGGAAACATGAACTAGTCTAGATCTTTTATGATCCCATTTTGGCCAGGTTTGCTTAATCCAAGGAAATTTGTTTGTAAATTGTTCCAAATACATGGCTGAGATATTTAAATTAATCACATTGCTTATTACAGCACTCGTTAGCACCTTTCGTTTGACACTTATAATGTACTAATACATTTTTGGTCACCCCTAGTCCACATGTTAGTCGAATACTAAAAAAAAAACGGTAGAGTTATCGAAATAAGAGATTTATTAAGTTTTGAGTAGAATGTCGACTAATACAACGTGGATGCTTCATTAAGTTCCATCTACCAGTTTTTGAGTGATGCGCCCAGAAACATACAGATAGACAGACAGACCGACAAAAAATAATAAAAAAAATAACGATTGACCTTAACAATCTCTTTTTTTAATATCTGCAAGGTACAGACATCGACCTCTTATAATTTTTTTTTATCTAGAGAACATTGTGTTCCAATGTATACGAAGACTGCATTCAGATTCCCCAAGGAAAAATTTTCAAGTAAAATAAACCAAGGACTGAAACCGAAACCGAAACCGTAACCGTAACCGATTAAAACCGATTCATTTTTCAAAACCGAAACCGAAACCGTAACCGTTATTTTGATCTGGAAAAGACCGAAACCGAAACCGTTTCAAATGCCGGAACCGGTTCCAAACGGTTTTGAATTTTTTCAATACCTTACTTCTGTGAGTGGGCACATAGGTACTTCCTTTTACAAGCAGGTACCCTGAAAGTTTTCATGGAAGATTGTCGAGCCACGTTTTGACATCAGTATCAAAATTCTGAAAGAGGAAGTTTGACTATAGTTGAATGAAGCGATCGAAACAAATTTACGAGATCCGAAAAAGAAATGTTCAGGCTTGTCTGGGGAAGCGCCACTAATTTTAATGTTTTTAACGATTTATACATTTCATTTGGCTTCCATTTTAATAAAAAAGTAGAGTTAACTTTAGGAATTTGTTTTGCAGAAATTTCATCCATGCATAGCGTTAATAAATGTATTATTATATTGGAGAAATCCCATCATGGCCGCAGGAAAAAAGTTATGAAAATTCAGACCTATTTCGTAGCTACATAGGTACATGAGTATTTTAGTAGTAAAATTTTTGTTTTCCTGTTTTTATTTGGAACCGAAACCGGAACGAAACCGTAACCGAAACCGAAATAAATTTTGAAGAACGAAACCGGAACCGAAACCGAAACACGTTGCAAAAACCGAAACCGAAACCGGAACGTTATTTTAATCGGTTTCAGACCTTGAAATAAACACTTTTTTAACAACTTTTAACTTTTTTTCAAGTTATTATTTTTCAACACTATCGCTCGTGTTATTTTAACATGAAGCTCATGTTAAATAACTTCACTTCGTGCTAAATTAACATTACTTCCTGTCAAATCAGCATGGAGTTCATGTTAAAAAATTTGATTTCGTGTTAAATTAACACGACTCTCTCTAAAATTAACATGAATTCCTGTTGAAGTAACATGCATTTCTTTTAAAACAATACTATCTTCCTCATTATCTTATGCAAATTGAACAGGATCTTTCTTGCTAATATCATGTTGAAAAACATTATTCCCTGTGATAACTAATTCCTAATCGCACCGTTTCACACTACGTGAGTATATAGGTATCTCATACATTTCTCAACCACAAGCGACTCCTTAATTATGATAGATCGAAAATGTTTGTTGGGTCGACTGTGTTGTGCTGATACGTCTGCATTTAGTATAAGGAAGTGCATAGCTTAAATTGCCTACTAGTGACAAGAAAACCAAAACATAGACCAAAATAACGACAGCTCATCTGTTCAACATCAACAATGAATTAAGGGAAAATCGTGGGCAGGCAGCATGCACGTGAAAAGGCCTATTCTATACATATGCGCACATTCAAGCATTCTTTCTATTTTATTGGTTGTACTAGGATAATCCCATGGCGAACCCTGTAGGAAAAAAATTTTATAAAAGAACTGTCAAGAAAAACTCTAAAAAAGACCGCTGAGGGAAAAGTGTTCAAGTCAAGCTATATATACAAATTTTCCATATGAACCTGAAATTTGGTTCAAAAGCGCCCTATTTTAACGAGAATTCATCGGATTTTCATCTGAGATAGCTTGTAAAAAATATTTTGAAATAGGGTGACCGATAACTCAGCCGTCGACGTACGAGGTAGTATGAGGAAGCGATTGGAAGTAGGTACAGCTTTTTGAATGCTGTTGTTAATTTAATCCAGGAACCTAAGATGGCTTGGATTAAGAGGGGCTGACGGATGAAAGGCCTCTGTCAGTGTCACCATTTTCTTGACCTTCAACTTGTTAACCCTAGTTATTCTCGCAGGGTAATGTATGTATGTAAACAAGAAACCCAAACAAGAAAATCAGCGCAACACAACAACAATAAAATGCTGATGTTGCAAGAATATGCATATTTATATTGTTTGTATAGGCAATTGCTTGTTCAAACGTGTGTGTTGTGCTAACGCTCGAATATTGTGCACCAAGGAGCAGCGCAGGCACAGTCGTTGTTGTTGACACTGTCAATGTCAGCCGACGCCAATATTGCCACCTTCACTATCGCCCTTTATATATGTATGTAGCTACCTAAGCTCCTATTCACAGTGTGGCATTGATTTGCCAATATGCTTGGTTGCATACACAGCCTTGATTCGTATACTGAAGGTAAACCCTGCTACTCAGCCAACAATTCAATGCTTAACACTACTTGCCTTGCCAAGCAAACTCAATCAAAGCAGACAAAGAATATTGTGTGCCTGGCCAGTCTAAACATCCGCGCATTACAGTAAGGAGGATATGCATTATTTCGTTGCAAGGAAAACATATCTACACATTCATGTATCCATGTCTAGTGCAGATATAGAGTTATACTAACCGTGTAAAAAAAGGTGCAACTAATCTCTAAAGAGAGTGATACGTTATTCCTATTTTTTGTCTACAGAAAGCTATAATTGCTGCCAACTAGTCTCTTAAGGGGATAATTGGCGTAACTCAATTTTAATTTGTGTAGCATACTTAGGTCCACTTGCACAACGCCGAGTTATTTTTTGAGCTCAGAGATAATTTATAAAGTTGTCAAAAACGTATGAGTTTAACCACTTCCCCATGTTGTGAAAGCGAGCATTAGGGAACAAAGGGGACCTGTCCGAAAAATCCGTATAGGTATAAGAGCGATCTATTAGTCCCTTCATCGGACATGCTCAAACAAAACGGATTACTTTAAACTATATAAAGAGATAACAAGCTGCCTGGTTCGTTTACTACTTTGTGACCAATCCCGGAATAATCCAAGACTAATCCCATCTTTTGCGGGGATCCCATTCACTTTGGTAAATTCACATCACTCAATTTGGTTCCTTCCGTATGCTAATAATTCTTAAATTTTTTTTTAAGAGAATGCTTGCCTTTAGCTGTCAATATGAATCCACTAACACCACTCGTACCATCATCAACTATGCAATCAACGTCAATATCCGATTCTCTTTTGAATTACCATACACAATAGTGAATACAAAAATGACATTGATGGCGGTGATATTGTTAATGTACAGAAATACCCAGTAGGAAATGGAAGCGGAGAGGTTTAAATTTTTGGTGGTGTCAACATAAGAGAGAAAGAATACAAAAACTGTTTTGAGACCTTGCCTTTAACGCTGTAGGTGCAATAGATAATACATATGTTTGCACTCGAAGCTGTGGTGTCTTTCGGGGAGATTTTATTTACCATTCAACCTAGGGAGTGAGAGCTTCGTTTATAAAATGAAAGAACTGTTTACGGCGCGATTCTTGTTGGCGAATACTGAAAATTGTCAAAGCTCTTTCTTAACTTCCCTACACACAGAGAAAATTGAGCTGCTGATGGATAAGTGATTTGGTCATCTCAACCAAAATATGGATTGATTCAACAAAAATCACGGTCAATCCTAATCCATTCCCAACTCATTTTTTTCTGTGTATATAGAAAAAGTTGAATTATATCTACAAATAGCACTTGCTAGTCACTGCAAACCAGAAAAGAGGAGCTAAGTTCTGAACTTAACCTAAAATTTTATTTTAAAACGGTGCATTTCCAATTTCATTTGGAAAAGCCCTACCTCAGAATTTTGCTAAGAAATTTAGTTTAAGCCACATTGATCCGACTAAAAACAAAACTATTGCTTGATAACATCTCTATTTATAACCACGAGCCAAATTTTTCCACAGGGTACCTTCTAAGCATTTTTCTTCACCTCGTGAGTTACCCACAGACACCCAAAATCACTTTTACTTCATTTATGCTGACCTGAGTGTTTTTAGTCCATTTGTCACGTCTTGCGAGATATCGCTTTGTCAATGATTTGTTGAAGTTTTTTTATTATTCTTGCTAATGCTGCTCGAACTTGATTTCGACGCCAGGTTAAAGACCTTAACAATTAATTACAGACACCCTAAATGGCTCTTCTGCATCATTTCATATGATCGAAGATTTCAAACTGTGAGTGGGTGAAGTTCAATGCGCCTTCACATCATTGTGTTAGAAGGAATATACTTCGAGTATTTGGCGGCCGCCGTGGTGTAGCGGTTAAATGTTCGGCCTTCTACACCAAGTCGTGGCGGTTCGATGCCCAGCAAAAGTAACATCAAAAAAATTATTTAGGAAAAGAATTTTTCTAAACGGGGTCGCCCCTCGGCAGTAATTTGGCAAACTCTCCGCGTGTATTTCTGGCATGAGAAGCTTCTCAGCAAAAAATTCATTTGCTTTGCAAGTGCCGTTCGGAGTCGGAAAAAAACTGTAGGTCCCGCCAACTTGTAGGAAAAACTCAAAAGCAACAAACCACAAGTTGGAAAGAGAAGCTCGGCTAAAAATCTCGTTAGAGGTTATGATAACCTGTTGGTATATCGCCGCCATTAGTTTTTTTTTTTTATTTGCGATTACAATTCTAAATCATGGGTCGGCAGATTTGTAAAAGCAGGTGTATAAGTGAGAACGCTTATACACGCGCTGTGATCGTCCGAACTATATTTTTAACATTCGCTGACCAAACAAGCGACACCCCCACGCGATGTGGTTTCGCCCCTTGCCCAGCGACGACTAAATCATTTGGTAAACAAAGAGCGCAACGTGTCTGTGTGATGAATCCAACTTGTTTGACTGATCTTAAGATTTATGGGGCGCCGATGCTTGTTCTAAATCCACGTTCTTTAGAGGGCAACGAGAAAAAAACTACCCAGTGACTTCCCAACAAACCATGAAGCTAGATTTCGATTCGAGGTACATTCGAGAACTAGCCCCATTCTCCAATCTTTAACGTTAGAGGACGACTCGAGAAACACTTCAGAATCACAGCGTTCTCTAACAAAATTCTCAAATCGAGAAAACTATAGTTTTCGAGTCGAATTCTAATGTCATTCTAATGTGAATTCGCAAATGCTCGCCTTTTGGCTAGTTCTCTAACCTATCCCGAATCGAGTTCTAGTGTAGTTCTCTACGGTTGCCTTCGAATAGAGAATAGTTAGAGAATTACCCTAGTTATCTAACGTAAAGACGAGCATTTCTCTAACGTTAGAGACTGTGTTTGTTGGGTTGTCATATTCATAGCTCCTCATGCCTAGTCTTTCTATGTCGCGATGACAAAGATCTCTCCCAATCCAGGGTGTTGGATGTTTGCAGCTGGGAGATAAATCATGGTTGACATTCGAACGAAGCATCTCTGCCACCGGGCCACCTCAGAGAGTCACTACAGTCTTACCGCGATAGGTGGCTCTGTCGCGGCGGATGAGAAATTTTTTCCCATTTTTTTCGGCCTTGCTCGACGAATGGTCGTACCAACAAGATGAACACAAATCCAAAAATGAAGAAACAAAAATTTCATCTTCCCAGCGGAGGTGTACAGTAGGGTGGATCGACAAAAAAAGTTTTTCCAGTTCCACCCCTAGGATTAAAGATATTTTGAAAGCGATCGGAAAAAGACATTTTTTTTCGGACTTGTGACTTGGTTGGAGATAGCACCAGTGTAGCTGCGAACGCAGTTAAGCTGGCAACGGCGGACACTGAGTTCGTGATCAAGTAGGGAAGATTGGGAGCCGACAGATCGACGTCCCGCTACAAATGGCTGTACTTCCATACACACAGATGGCT
Organism: Campiglossa producta; assembly: GCA_964058755.1. Taxonomy (NCBI): domain Eukaryota; kingdom Metazoa; phylum Arthropoda; class Insecta; order Diptera; family Tephritidae; genus Campiglossa; species Campiglossa producta. The sequence continues at coordinate 24,553,198 of CAXKVI010000004.1, forward strand.
CCAAATTAGACGACAGAGTTGGAGAAGGGGTTTTTTATAAGAAGCTGTACCCTGAACTCTCTTCCAGACTACCTGAACATTGCTGCGGCTGAAGCCTCAGTAACCATGGACGCCGATATCTTCAAAATATGGCCCACCAGTTTGAACTGCGGGTCCCGGGACACAGAGACATTGAGGGAAAATGTTGGGCAAGCGAATTTGCTAGGTAGGGCACGACCTAACAGATTTGTCCGGATAAAGAATGCTTACGTATGCCCTTCGCCACATGCAAACTAATGTAGACTAATGTAGGAAGAGCACAGACTCCGTCAAGCCAACGAAAGATGGTTACAATCTACAGGTTGCCGGATTTCCAGCAAAATCTGGGCACCCTAAGAAGGATGGAAATCATCAAATTTATAGGGCTACTAGCCGGGCACTGCCTTATTGGAATGCACGCAACAAGGCAAGGTGTGCCCTACAAAGAAGATCAAGAAACGGTGGAGCATCTAATCTTCAATGAACTGGAATTAAGTGGCGCCAGAAAGTGCTGGCTGAGAGTTTTCTTCCTGTATGCTGAGAAAAACATCATGAGACTTGATGGTTCGAAGAGGAAGAGTAACGGTGTCGATGGTATCAGAACGAGCCCCTAAAACTGGCCTAAGTATGCCTCAAAAGCAGCCACTTCAACCAAGAAGCTATAAAGAACGCGAGTATTTTGGTTTTGAGAAAACATTAAATTTTACTATTTTTATTAAAGACAAAAGTGAAAAGGTTAAAATTAATTAAAATCAAATTTTTACATATTTACAAGATTCGTTTTACTAAAACTTTGTTACAAATATTTATACTTAAAATATACTTTTTTGAGACCAAAGATTAATGCATATTTAGTTAATGTAGTGTAATTCATCTTTTCATACATTTATTATATGTTTCGGGCATATACTCCCTATTTTCAGGCAGTCACATTCAATGACCCGCATTTTTCGACGTATTCGTTTGTCACATTCCGAGAAACTCGGAAATGGTGTACAAATTTTTCTACAGTTTGAGGGTACCCTATTACTCGTGCACTTAAATTCACAACGCTTAGTACGACAACCAGGCCAAGTGATTTTTGCACATTTCGGATGTATATTGTTGGGACATTGACGTGCCATTTCGCACATTTCGGACTGTTTCACCTTCTTTCGTACTAGTTTGCGTCGTTTCGGTTTCGGGATATCATATTGCTCAGTACAACAGATTGGCCATTTTTGAGTTTTCAAAGGTCCAAATTCACACCAGGTTTGTTGATATTTACGTCTTTTATTGGACGGTGAATAATACAAAGCATCGAAACTTGGATACGCATCGTAACAAGGATTGTCACAACACTCGGGGTCAATATTTGCTGGATTGATTTTTTCGTGACAGGGTCGGGTTTTTCTTTTCGCTTTTAGCACTTCTTCGCTGCAAATTGGTACCTCGAACATTTGACAATCACGCCCGACAGGTTTCTTTTCTTCTGGAGGCTTCTTTGATGGCAGCGGTATAATGCAGCCGCCACCTTTCTTGCTAGCAAGTCTTGTTGGTTGTCTTAGGGCAATTTTTTTCGCTATTTGGAAGCCAGTTAGCGCAGTTGTGCGTAGAGTATTTAGCAATGCCATTTTTTAACAAATAATTTTTTTACACAGTTTTTAACAAATTTAAAAATTTAGATAAACGCCAAAATTGCTTAAATTTAATGAAGAAACACGAACAGTTTAATTTAGTATTTTCAAATTTTTTTTTTAAATTGTCTAGTTTTTGTCATTCAAAAGTTTGGGTTGCTGTTTTTTTCTTAGACTTTTTTTGTAGAGTGTAAAAGTACATGAGTGGGAAAATGTCATGGTTCAATTATAAGAAGGTTTGCTCTACCCTTGACGTTTATTATTGACACTCCCAATATGAAAATGTGTACGGGTTTCGTTTGCGAATAAATAAATATAGTTTAAAAAAACTAAAACTCACGCTTTTAGAGAGTATTGAACTAAAAAGTTAAAAATAATTTTAAAAACCCTACACAGTAGTATTGTGGAAAAAGCGTGGTCCGCTTTGTGCCATAATTTTCGTATATCGAGCGCTCAACGCTTTTTCCACATAATGCTAGTTTCTTTACTGCGCTTTCATTAGCTTTACTTGTACATACATTCATATGTATATTTGCTTGTTTGTATGTAACTCTGACTGTCACAAAAACCTTGAAATGTGCCTTCAATATGGGTGTTAAACGATAGGAAGTTGCATTTTGGACTTCGATATATTTATCGACAACTAAGTTATCGGTCATAATGCCTACAATCTGGGTATCAAACGAAAGGGGAGTTCTACAGGTTTCTATTGGACTTTGGAATATTTCGATATATTTATCGATAACTGAGTTATCGGTCAAAATGAGGTTGACCAATAATATAGAAAATTGCCTACAATATGAGTATCAAACGAAAGTGGAGGCCCAGAGGTTTCGTTTGCCCTGTGGTATACTTCGATATATTTATCGATTACTTTATAACACATTTAACTAAAAAGTAAAAAATAAATATAGTTTAAAGAGCGAAAACACACGTTTTTAAAGAATATTTTACTAAAAAGGTAAAATAAATTTAAATAAAAAACGAAGATTGTGGAACAAAGCGGACCACGCTTTTTCCGCAATACTACTGTGTAGGGTTTTTAAAATTATTTTTAACTTTTTAGTTCAATACTCTTTAAAAGCGTGAGTTTTAGTTTTTTTAAACTATATTTTTTACTTTTTAGTCAAATGTCCTATGAAATTATCGATAAATATATCGAAATATACAGAAGCCCAAATGAAACCTCTGAACCTCCACTTTCGTTTGATAACCATATTGTTAAGAAATTTTAAGGTATTTGGGCAATGACATTTTGACCGATTACTCAGTTGTCGATTAAATTATCGAAATATATCGATGTCCAAATGTAACATGGGGCCTTCCCCTTTCGTTTGATACCCATATTGTAGGGACATTTTACGGTTTTTGGGTCACTGGGTCTTAGACCGAACGAGAGTCACACATACATGCAAGCAAGCAAACAAACAAACAAGCAAACATACAAGTGAAACTAATAAAAGCGTGGTAAAAAGTATGAATGTTTTTTTCTTTCGTCAAGGAAATGGTAGTCGAAAAATCGAAAAAGGAGGATATAAATTGTAATGCAAATAAAAAATTGCAAGCTAAACTAACACATTCGGTTTTTTCAAAAATTATATTGATTTTATTTTTCAGAAAGGTGAAAAAATATTACTGTAAAAATTACAGATTTAACATTAAAATCGCTAGTTTAGATTTCACAGACTTTACCTCATATTAAGAGTAAGAACTCGGAATCCCTTCAAAAGCTGCATAGCCTAAAATTTTCTCCGACTAGCCGTTTTCTAGTATTCTAGCCTCAAAATAAGTGTCGATTTCCTGGTCGATTTTTTTTTCGCTCCACCGTGTTAATAGTAATTCGACCGGTCGACAACTTGTATTTTATGGTTGAATAATAGGACATCGGCTCATGTAGAGCAGTCTTAACCTAAATTTTTACTAAAAGTTCCTTGAAAGGTTTTCAGGTCAAAAATACTATCGGAAAAAGTGTGCCAAAGGGATAGTATTACCATTTTACTAACCAAATTTAGCCAGTTCCAATAAATTTACCTCCAATTCTTTCATGCACACTTGGCTGATGATTAAGAATGAAAATAACATACTCTAATCACAGAAGAAAAATCTTTAAAGTCAGTTATTAATGATAAATTCATCAATTTTCCAAAAGCCAACCTCTACTATTTTTCTAACTACTACTATTTTAAACTAATTTTCTAACTACTTTTTATACATGATTTTGCTAAAAGGCTACCCAGAATGTGAATGACAATTTTTCAGGGAGCAAGATGGCCGCAACTGACAGAATCTGTCATCGAAAATCTAACCTGGTATAATTGAAACATGGGAAAATGGTGAGAAGGGTATTCTATAATTTCTTGTATCTAAACGTCTTTTCTCCACCCTCTACTTATTGGGCTTATTATCACTACCATCACTATCATAATTATCATCATCATTATTATCAGCATGATCTTCACTATCTAATAGTACATTTACACCGCACCAAATTTGGCGTTTACACTGACAAATTTGCATTTGGCTTCACCTTCCCTGCAAGAATATTCTACCAGGACAAGAAGCCACCGAAAGAAAATGCACTACCGTGACGTTTTAAACATCTGTAGAGTAATAATAAAATAAGAATCGAGAATCTTTTGCTGGAAGAATTGACCCAATTTCTTAAAAAAAAAGCTAGTTGAAATTGTCATTTACAGCTGTGCATAGTGCAAAAGTAAATCCCATTAAGGTTCTTGCTGGGCAATCCTTAATGTGAAACACCCGCATGGTTGCTATTCTGTGGATTGTATTGTTCGGCAAATGAGGCCAATTGTGATGGAGTTCCAAGTTTGGAAAATGAGATTTGTATGGAAAAAAGCGCAAAATTTGCAATTTTGTAAATTTGGCGCGGTGTAAATGTACTATAAGTCATCATCAACGTTATGATTACCATAATAAATATGTTTTTCTTTTTCCTATTTATTTTCATTTTACTTTTCTCTCCGCGTCTCCCACTTCTCTTTTCTCTCCCTGGGCAGCATGTAAATTCGTTTAAAAAACCGATTGAACATGAACGGAAAATGATAGCCGCAGGAGTGCTCACCATAAATCAACAGGCATTGCAATGCAAACATGTAAATCTGTTGTCTGTTTGCATAAAGTAATCACAACATAGTGGCACAGAAATTCAAATGTTGTAGTCCATGCACACAACAACAACGGATTACTTAATAAACTGAAGTTGCATAATCACAATTTGAACTGATCCGAAATATAAGCTGGTATTATGTGAAGTTAATAAAAATCATTGAGTTTAAGTTAGTTAAGCTCAGCTGGCTTTACTCTGGCTGCATAATGATCAACAGAATGTGAGCTTGTGAGGTTCACAAATGTGCAAGTCATCACCTTTCATGTGGATTGCGCAGAGCACACTTAACTAACAATTTGGATGCAACCATATTCTGCAGTCTACCATTTCTTTTTCAAGCGCTTTATTGTTTTTGAGCCGTAATATGGCTATTCTCACTTTATCATAGTCGGGTGGTGGGTCGTTGTTTTCATTGTCAGGGATTAGGGTATCGAAATCGACGTCTCCCTCGCACTTTAGCAATGAGAAGAGGTGTTAACTACAAAAGTTAAGTACGCTCTGTACATCGGCTACCAGGTCACCTTACAGGGACAGCTATGTTTGCTGTGTCGAAGTCAATCAACTTAGTGCCGTTAGGGGATGTTTTTTCGTGGAGACTAAATTTCCCAACTGCAGGACCAAATACTCCTTTTCCCATCTTGGCACTAAAGTCGGCGAGCATGATTTTGTCATCGGGTTAGGGGTTTAGAATATGCCCGAGGTAGGCATACCAGCGTAAGAGGCGACTAATATGCACATAGATAATGACGTGATAACTCGATGGTTAATCTACGCCGCACCACGAATCCAACACTATGAGCTTTCTTCCTTTTCTGGCCACTGTAGTAGAGAAAAGAGTTCTCACCCGAGAATTGTTTTTAGTTTTAATTAGAATTGGATTTTACGTGGCGGGGCCAAAGCCAGCGCACAACCCGTCTATGGAGTTTTAGAAACACATTTACATATATAGCGGGCCGATTGCTCTTTTCTCGATAGTCTCTCTGCTCTTTGTTCCGACTGTTTATACAAAGTCTTAATACTACGTATAGCGCCGAATACGCCGATTTGCTGCAGCAGCAACAACAAATTATACAACTACGATCCGTTAGTCAATGTGGTTAAACCTCATGCTAGCCAAATAGCCGGCAGCAATACATGTATGTATGTATGTGGATTCATTTGCAACAAACACTCTTCGTTTGCTGCCTTTACTTGCAACATGTTGCTGCGCTAAACAACTGGACAGCGCGTGCGTGTCGACTTTTCAGTCTTTTTTTTGTACTTTTTCTGCGCTTCAATATGTTTCTTTTGCATTACACTTGTATGCAGGTACATTTGCCAGCTATAATTGCTCCACTTTGACGACGCAAGGTAGTGAGACTATATGTAGTACATATATAAGTACACAAATCCGCAAATGAGCAACGCTAAGAAATATGTTGTGGCTACGATAAATGGTGCAGTATTGGTGTGTCTCACATTCAACAAATGTTTCGCTCCAATAACTGCGTTATAAAAAGGCAACAATAACAAATGGTAATAAACTGATACGAGGCGAAAAACATATGGTAAGTATAAATGCTATCGGCTCATTTAGCAACTACGCAAATGCATAATTGATATTTTTAAATTATTTGGAGAGGGAGCAGGGAGGTAAACAAAGTTGCAGTTAAGTGTTTTTTGCGTAAACTTCCTGCTCGTACACCTTCTTTTGCCATTAACATAATATACCGGATCTGTAGCGAACTGTTTTTGTTGCTTTGTAAAATGCACAAATGTATTTTCCTATGACCGATTTATTGATAATTTTTTGTTAGTTACTAAAAGCATTTTCACTTTATGTAAAACACTTTTACCTTTTTATCAAAAAGTTATGTTTTTTCTGTGATTGGATTAAGTGCGAAAATGAGTTTTAAGTCGTGCAAATGAGATAGTAATACATTTTTTAAACACGACTTGTATTTTTCATCATTATCTTAGCGGTAACTGGTGCCAATTGAGGGTCTATGAAATAACTCCCACGAAATAAGTCCCACTTTTAAAAACGAAATAAGTCCCACCAAAAAATGCTATTTTGAAAGTGGGAGTTATTTCGTTTTTAAAAGTAGGACTTATTTTGTCAATTGGTGGGCCTTATTTCGTTACGCGTTTTTATTTTAAGTGGGACTTGTTTCGTTCTGAATGGGAATAAATTCGTTTTGTGAAGTGGGAGTTATTTCATATAAAATATTTTGAGAATCAATGGATGCAAAATGTACAATATTCCCTTTTACAGAATATTTACAAAAAGATGTTATGATTTAATTATTGCAAAAAGTTATATATTTCTACATTTCGTAAAAGGGACAACCATAATGTGACAACACCCAAGTAGAAAGTTTGAATGCCAAATTTTATACAAATTACTTAACCCTTTCCCGAGATATGTATGTATTGGTCGATACACGAAAGCAGAAACAAAATGCCCTTAGGTGGAAACCTTGCCTGAAGATATCCTCTTTGGTATAGACCAAAAATACCTTTTATTTGATACCCATATTGGCATATCTGGCTCAATATTAAACCAAAAAATTGATAGGTGGCAACCCTTTACGTGGTTAATATACAAAGTAAAAAAGAATATGCCGTTAGTTGGCAACTCTGGTGGCATATTAGCATATCTTGCTCAATACTAAAAGAAAATAGATAGGCGGCAGCCATGTAACCCCCACGAAGTGGCAACAAGTATAAAGTCTTATAGTACATTTACACCGCACCAAATTTGGCGAATTCAAATTAGCCACTTCGACACCGTTTACATTGGCAACTTTGCATTTGGTTTCACCTTCGCTGCAAGAATCGCATACCAGGATATAAAGCCACCGAAGGAAAATGCACTGCCGTGATGTTTTAAATACCTGTAGAGTAATAATAAAAGAAGAGTCAAGAAGACTTCTGTCTTTTTCTGGTGGAATTGGCCCATTTTCTTAAAAAAAAACTAGTTGAATATGGAAAAAGCGCCAAATTTTCAATTTTTCGCCAAATTTGGTGCGGTGTAAATGTACTATTAGAATAAAGCTTTCTATATATGCGCGTTGGCGGCCGCCGTGGTGTAGCGGTTAAGTGTTCGGCCTTCTACCCCCAGTCGTGGCGGTTCGATGCCCGGCAAAAGTAACATCAAAAATTATTTAGAAAAACAACTTTTCTAAACGGGGTCGCCCCTCGGTAGTAGTTTGGCAAACTCCCCGGGTGTATTTCTGCCATGAGAAGCTTCTCAGCAAAAAATTCATTTGCTTTGCAAGTGCCGTTCGGAGTCGGCAAAAAACTGTAGGTCCAGCCAACTTGTAGGAAAAACGCAAAAGCAACACGCCACAAGTTGGAAAAAGAAGCTTGGCTAAAAATCTCGCTAGAGGTTATGATAACCTGTTGGTATATCGCCATTAGTTTTTTTTTTATATACGCGCGAAAGTTATAGTATTGGATACACAAAAAAATCAAGGGAAATTTTTCCCTGACTGGTGCGACATCGGCCGATAGCTGGACACAGCAAAAGTTTTAATTTCCATCCCCTTTTTTATTTCCTATTCAAATTTTACTTTCTATACAAACTTTGCATCGAAGAAGTTAACTTAATTTTAGAAATCTATTTTGGACAGAAGGTAGTTTGCCGTACCAGCTAGTTTAAATAAAAAGTTGGAAAAAATTGAGGAAAAATGTCTTTAAATTAAGGAAGCCATGTCTTTGGGAATTTTTTTCTTGAAATACGGAAACTCTGTTTTGGGTGTACTATTTGCCCTATTTTCTACGCATTTCCCTTTGTATTTAGAAAATTTTTTTAACCTAAATTCGACTAACAAAACCTACAAATCACCAAACATATAACTTTTATAAGCAATCATTAAATTTGGCCAATAAGGATTGTAAGTTACCTAGACATAGAGAGAGACAGAGACCTGTTGCTGACCAGCATTTCGTTGGTAGCAGCAAACAGCTGGTTTATATCGGCTAGTTGTTGCATGCAACTGCAATCACTTTTTGTCTTCCTCTTCTTTTACTGTCTCGCCACATTTGTGTTGAATTAGGTCAGCTCGCTTGTAACGACATAGCACTTCGTTGCCATGGCTTTCCCACATAAACGTTCAGTGGAAAATCGGTGACGACGCAACCAGCTCTAGGCGAAGTTATCGCGACGTCATAAACAACGGCAATATCCTGTTTATGGGAATTTATAACTTACAAAGCGGTGACAACGAGTTGACAAAGGAGGGAAAATAACGGCAAAATAGTTGATGTATTGCAGTTTCTAGTAATTAAGAGAAGAAGAATTTACTATGTACGGTATGATAATGGGACAAATAATAAAATTTTATTGAAGTTAGAAGCAATCAAGTACTAAAAAATTAATTTGAAGTATTTTTAAACAAATAATTTCGCTGCAAAAAATGCCACTAAGAAGTACCTTAGCCTCGATCTAGCAAATGTCAGTTCCAAATACCAACTTAGTTCAGACACAGTCAACTTAGAAGCAATATTCTTAGAGGATTGCTGCGTTTCACCGATATATTTTCCAGTAAGACTAGCCTCGTCCCCTGATAGTTAACCCGGATAACAAACTAAACCAAGCTACATATACCTCCAAATAGATCTAACAAGAGCTGGACAACTGATCACTGAGAGGCTCTATGGTTTGTCCTAGTCATCCTCAATGCAACTGCAGAAGGAAGAAGTCATTAAAATATGTTGGGGCTCACCGTGTGTAACACCAGCGATAAATTAGGCTTAGTTAGCAGCACAAGAAGTAACGTCTGTTTAAGAGATCGGCTAGACAGTCAAATCAGTCTACTGCGTTCCCCGCCTCATTCCTTTTTCTAGTTAATGGCTGTATTGTAACTAGGAAGCCGGGTTACACACCAGCACATAGCAATCTGTCTGACCTGGTATACAATCTAAACCGGAAAAAATACTAGTGTAACCAATTTTCCAAAGCGTGATTCTAGTCCGGACTACGGCTGAATTGGTCATCAGTTTGCGAGTAGCCAAAACTCTTGCCAATAGTCTGTCTGCAGCATTTCACGGCGATCGAGGCCCTCCTCGCCCTACCTTTGAACGTAAATGTTTGAATGTGCATATGTATATCCTGCTTCAGCTAGCTCATTTTCAACTGTTTTGCCCAAATAAGAACTGGGTAAGGATGATGGACGGCCAAAACCGCCTAGGCGGTTAAAGGCTATTTTAAGTAAGTAAGTAAGGATGAGTAGCCGGGTAATGCAATTGGCGACAGTTGCCACCTCCAATGACTGTGAAGCTCCATAACCCCGTTTCAGGAATTTTTCGTATAATTTCGGAACTGTTTTTGCGGGCTATCCCCGCAATGATATGTAATTAATACTGAAAACAAACCCGAAAAAGTTTTTGAAAAAGTCCGAAATAATTAAAAAAAAATCCAGTAATGATAAAAAAATGTTCCCAAAGAAGTAATGAAATGGTATCATAAAAAGTCAGAAATGATTCCAAAAAAGTCTCCAAATAATCCCAAAGAGTTCCTGAAACAGTGAGGGTATTCACGTAAATGGGCAAAATACCTGGTAATCCGGACAAGGAATCAGATGAGCGCAAGGCAACAAAAAATTCTTTTAAAAATAAAGAAAATTCGGGGTTTTACACATTTGCTAGTATGCCAAGCCTCTGGCTACTTTTGGTGAATACCTCTCTTGTTTTATTGTTGTAGAAAATTGAAAAACCAAATCTTTCTTATGATTTCCCAAAAATGGAGCAGCAAATAATTTACAATAATCCACACTCGTCGCTGTCAGCAAAAAAACTGCTTGCCTATTTAACTTTCAATAATGCTAAGATTTATAGATATGGAGTATCAATCAATAATTTTTATTTTCCGTTAAATTTATACGACACTTTTACTAAAACGCCATCAAAGGAGACGCTAAGCTTTTCCACTTGTTCATGCCACCAATTCGCCACAACCGAAAGCTATCAACGAATTTTTCAATTATTGTAAGCGGATTAAAATCTCAACTAACATCAAATCGCGGTTATCAGCGCGGACCAACAAACAACAACAACAGCTAAAAATGAAGAGAAATTTATTGCCAAAGATTCTGACTGAAACGCCGAAAAATTTTGTGTATTTGCGATTATACTTTTTAAGTATTTCGTTTGTTGTTGCACACTTTCGAGTGTCTGCTAAGAAACTGATTTAGTAGAAAAGTTGACTGGAGTTCAATAGCTTAGAAAGAAGAAATACGATTTATTTACCAACCAGATTGCACAGCAACGATTCGGTTTCTAAGTTTTGTTGCAGAAGCAACGCTGAGAGTTAAAAGTTGTTGTTGCAACAGCTCGCATCATGCAACGGGTGGTGGCGCTGGAAGAAGTTGCAACGCTAGCTAGAAATACAACTTGTAAGAAGTCGTTAGCTGTAGCAGTTTGCTACATAGATGACCACTTCAACTGATCCCCCTACCCGGCAAATGTTTTTTTCTCTTTTTTGTGCCTCGAAATGTTGCAAGCTCCTCACTCATGGCTGTCGGCAACTTGTTGGCCACTTGGTCAGTCTAGGAATTAGAAGAAGCCGCTATAACAGCGCATATAGGTTGCTTAAGTTGCCTTGCGGCGGGTCTGTGTTGAGAGGACCAGTTAAGTTGGTTTGTGGTAGGCGTTGAACTCTTTTTGTTGCGTTTCTTTATTCGTGCTTGCGGCGCACAGTGGTCGGAATGAGAATTCTAGGTGGACAAAATTATTTCTTTCGTCCAAATGGTCACAAATGTCCTTTCCAACTAGTTTTCGGTTGTTGATATCGAATTGGTTGCTAGGATTAAACAAATTTCAGGTTTTTGTGTCATGCGATGCAGAAAATTATTTCAAGTATTTATGTAAGTAGATAGTCCTAAAAATATAAAATCAATTGACAGAATACTAAATTACTGAATAGTAAGTAACACATTTTCTTATAATTAAAAATAATATACATATTAATATAACTTTTAGTTCCAAATTCACATTTTATTTTATTTGAGAACAAGGAAAGATAATGAAAATAAAAATTCACAGGTTTTGGATCAAGCAATCATAAAAAGGGGAAACAAATCTTTCTTTTTATTATAGTAAGTAATACGTTTTATTATGATGAATCACTCTTAAATCCATACTTATTATTCTCTTCAGATTCAGTGCTACTACAGCCAATGCTATCATCAGTGGCACACGTACTATCTTTAATAGAAGATTGAGTGTTATCTTCGCTGTTAGTATCAGTATCAGTGCTATCGTCAGAGTTCGAGTAACTATCTTCAGAGTCAGCGTTATCAGAGCAAGGGTTATCGTAAGCACCAGAGGCGGATTCAGTTAAAGTCAAACGGCTAATTAAGGGCAAAACTTCTTCTGGTAATTCCTTCTTTTTATGTTTTGGCAAACCTCTTGCATGCGTAATTCGGGGATCTGACTCTTGAAGCATCATGTTCATCAGATCAAGGTTATTTTTATGTTTGCTGAGTTCATTGTTCTAAAACAAACTATATAACACAAGGGGAAAAATAAAAAATCATACCATAGTTCCATTATATAAACTAAGATATTTGGCAAAGTAAGAAAAAGTAATGCTCAAGATTTAGTACACGTTTAGTAGATATATTTCTTGATTGGGAAAAATAATTTTCTTACTGGACTAGTGTGGCACTAAATTTTGGCACACTGTTAAATGCTAAAAATAATTTTTTTTTATACTTACTTAAATTGGTATTTTGACTAACCTTATTTAATAATTTATAAGCTTCTAATGGCCTAAATACAATATCTCAATTCTAAAAATAGCTCGAAAAAGAAAAAAAATAGTTACACTAAAACTCTGGCCTGCTACGCATAGATTATTCAAACTCTTTGTTTTAAGAAAAAATTATATATGTAAGGTAGGCAACTTTTGATGACGCGTAAATACCAGGTAGAGTCATAGAATGAGTTACGGATTGGACAGTATTGTCACTGGACATTCTATAATAGCTGGGTGACAGAATTAGGTCGATTTTCTAAGTTCGAGTTTGGGACTTTTGTCCACCTAGAATTCTCATTCCGACCACTGTGCGGCGTTGCGTCGATTTTTTTTGTTTAAGTACGCTCAACCGGCCAAGCGTGCCACTGCGTGCCCGGTTTAAGCTGCCACCGCTCATCGTAAACCATTTTTGTTACGCTGTTTTTCTACTTCATCTACAGCTGATGGTCTGGTTTTAAATTTCTCAAAGTGTTGCTAGTCTATCTCATTGGTTTGGTCGGTGCGGGAGTGAGTGGATGTGAAAATGTGTAGGTAGTTGTTCTTGAGTTGAATTAGTTATAGTTGCTTTTGTTTTTGCTGTTGTAATTTTGGACACTTTAAGCTAGTTCGTCAACTCCCAACTTTTTTTGGGATACCGTTAAGTAGATTAAGGTTTGCAGAATATTTAAGAATGATTGATTAAGGAAACTTCACACATCGCAGTCAGTCACTTTACAGTTCTGCCATAAACGTTTCAGCACAGTTGGACCAAACTGAGATGGGTGTTAGAATAGTATGCGGCGTAGAGCAGGTAAACAGATGGTTGGTATAGTGAGAGGTGAGCCGTATGCCAGGCAAGCATTTGGCACTTCGGGTTCAGTCTGAATGAAAAAGAGATTAAATCCATTACAATACCCAGATCGAAGTTTGACCAAAATTATTATATTTTCTCTCCGAAGCTTCTCTGCGCAGGACGAGAGATGACAAAGGAATTAACCGATATCTAGAACGGTCGACCATATCGGCGACGGCTAGCTCAGCGCCGACTTTTCCCAAGATGCGGATGAATGTCCAAGTCGCCCTAAGGGTAGCCGAGGATTTCTTCGATGACAGCATCAGGTTTAAGGAGGTAACCATGTACCCTGGGGCACAGCTCATCGGCGGAAGGCATAATCTTTGACCTGGTTTACCAGGAACACGATTTCCTGTTCGCATGTTCTTAAGTTACAGTTATTCCGTCGGGGACTTTTGACTTGAACTTGGAGTGGTGGCTATCGAAATGAGGGCATGGCTGCTTTTGTGTCTATGAGTTCACCTGAAGGAACCAGAGTTTGGTCATTTCAGGCGCGGGATGCTGAGACGATGCCCTGACGTCCTAGGATTCTGTCTATGGGGTGGGTCGATGTCGGGTTTCAAGTGACGAAATCGCACGGAATGATTATGATCGATACCCCGCCCCCTCGCCCTCCCTACCGATGATACGGAACGATATGATACCCAGCACTGTTTCGGAGATCTGAGCGAGCGCTGCATTTACTTGTTTGAATGCGAGGTTCAAAGAGCCGGTCATATTGATATGATATCAGAAGGGGGTGTTGGTTGGCTTTTCTATGGAGGTCATTTCTGCATCGTAATTGTTGACGTCAACTCCCACCCACTCAGTTACCTATTACCTAGACAATGAAACTAATCAATCTCACGATATGATTACTCACATTCACTTGCCGGCGCAAGAGTTACAACAAAAATAATATTAATCAAGAATGCTTGTCGCCTGTTGCTGTTGCAATTTGTTGTGGTTGTTGTTTATCACATAACAACATTAATAAATTAAATTTGATTAAAATCAATTTAAATTGATTGCATCAGCGTTTGCTGGTCACAACAATAACAAACAGCGCAGGCAGTGTCAGCCCAACAGTTAGTCAACAATAAGATTGCACAACAGAGAATACGAAAAAAGCAATGAATGAAATAAAAAGAAGTGAAAAAAAAAATAACAAACACACAATGTTAAAATCAAACTTTTGATCTGATTGCCTGACCTTCCAGAGCTCCCCATAGCTAACAGCCTTAAATGAGATGAGTGTAGTACATACAAACATTTATCTAATCAATGTGCTGATTTAATTAAATTGATGGTACCAATGAGCATGGATTGACCACAGATTGCGCACGTCTTGACCTCGTCCACTGTCATCAAATATTTTCTATCACATTATTTTCTATTTTAGTTTTACTTTTTTTTGTATTTTATCTGCCGTTGCTTTTGATGTCTGTTTATTTATTTGTAGCTATTCAGAGTCCCGTATGTGATGCGACGATGTGATATATCGCTGTTTTATCAAGTAAATGTGATGCGGCACAAGCAGTGTGAAGTATTAATTTATGCGATGTGACGATATTGATATGATATTTATGACATCTATAAAGTAATGTGTTGATTGATGTCATGTGATGATGTGATGTACTATTGTTCAAACGGAGATCGGTTTTGTCGCTTTTTAATGATGTAATGCCATGTTTATAAAATTAAACAGCAATGTAGGTAAATGAGCTGTGCTTTAGTGACGCTAATATCGCCAGTTTAAAGTCACCACATGATATACGAGCTTGTGATATGTAGCAAAAAAATGTATACAGACAGAATCTGATGATGTGATTTTGGAAGTGAAGTGATTGTAATAGAAAAAAGATTATATCACATGATGTCAAAGTGATGCGATATAGAGAAAATCAAATAGCAATAAATTAAATTAAAGATAACCCTTTACGGGATAATCACTCTAGACAACCAGTGCTTCTTTGGATTCACTCGACGAACAAACATACATCAGTCCCTATAAATTTTCAATCATAAATGTCCCGATGCATGTTTATGGCCCAACGTGAACGCAGTCTCACAAAAGGATTTTTTGTTCTATAAGGCTCACCTAAGATGTCCTAAAATAAACTTTGCTTACCTGATAATCTCGGTTAGAAAAGAGACTCGCTGATGCTGACGAAAATACGCTATCATGTGATTGAGAGAGTGGATCGTGGCTGTAATCACTGCAAAGAAATCAGATAATATTGATTAGTACATTATTTTCTCTACTTCGTTATACTGCAGTACACTGGCGTAAGCAATGTAGGGTACACTGCCCTCGTTTAAAGGAAACATGTAGTGGTATGACATTCTTGCAGCATATAGATGGAAGAAGCAAAAAATCAATATAATAGAAGTTAAGAAATAGTTAACAACAACGGAAAGTGTACAAAAATAAATACCAAACCTCTGAGTCATGTGTTCCAAATCGATTTTTATGTGACTGTCGCTGCTTCGCGTGGTAAAGGGGAGAATCAGCAAAACAAAGATGGCTAATCGGTCACAACAAACCAAAACAAATTTAAATACTTATGTATGCATGGACGTGCACGTTTGTTGACTTAAGTAAAACTGTTATGCCGGCACCGGAAATCACTTGTACGACTTCCGAAGCCAGCAGTGACACACAAAGCTTTGAACAAGTATGGGGCGCTTCATGTCTTCTACCCATTTGATAAAAAAAGTAACGGCATATACAACAAAAACAAATGAGATGAAGACGTGTTTGCGAAAAAAAAAGCAAGACAAGACGAACGATAAAAGTAATATAAACACATAAACAAAAAATAAAAATAAATCTTAACACATTTTGGCACTACTCACATGGAACGTGACTTCAAAATAATTGCATGAATTTTCGAATATTTGGGAATTAGTAATTACACCAATAATAATATCAATTTAGAGTTCCAACAAAAATTTGTGGTTGATTGCGCAGCGATTGATCATAGCGAGCCGGAAAATTATAAGGCTAGAACTATTATTGACTAGAATTTTGTCATTATCTCAGGGTACTTCTAGGGTAAATTAATTAAGGCTCGCCCTCGAGTGAGATGAAGTCGAGAACTTTTCTCTGAAATACTCCGAGATGTTCGGAGAGCAACTTACTTCTCAATTGCCCATTTTCTTTCTTTAAGAGCTAAGAAAACATTTTTTTAAAGAAGGGGCGTAGTATTGAAATTGTGCAAAGAGGGACCTGCCATAGGTTAGGGATAAGGATAGCCATGGCAATAAGAATAGGGAAAGGGTAAGGATAGGAATATGGATAGTGATAGGGATAGGGGTAGTTTAATCCATTAATCGCACACCAATACATACAAATTATAATACATATATTAAAGCTTGAATAAATGAATAGTCCGGTCAAATTAGACATTTGAAATAGCAAAAATTCCGACAGAGCTAAATTTTGTGAAATTAGGTTCACAATAAGAAAGTAAGCTTCAAAAGCCCCCTTATGTGCTGAAAACGTTATTCGGGGTAAAAGGTTAAAGTTTTCTGGAGTTTGCTCGAAAAACTACCTGTAATAACTTGTTTAGCACACATTTTCACCTAAGCTCTTTACATAAATTTGGCTTTGTCGGACTTTTTGTTATTTGACCACTATTTTTATGTATTTTGTGAACGGGCTAGAAAATGAAAAAAAAAACGCCAGCTAATTAAACTCACCTATCCACCAAACGTCCCTCGCTGAGGCTGCGCTGACTATCAGTCATCTCATTGCTTGCACAGTCTTGCGTACGACCACCGCCGCTTGTAACGCTCGTATTGTTGACACTCGTAGTGCCGGTGGCACTGCCACTATCATTGCCACTACTATCCAACTCTTGTGATGAATCATCAACGCTGCGTAGCTTCTGACGCTCAGCATAGAAGCTACG
Organism: Campiglossa producta; assembly: GCA_964058755.1. Classification (NCBI taxonomy): domain Eukaryota; kingdom Metazoa; phylum Arthropoda; class Insecta; order Diptera; family Tephritidae; genus Campiglossa; species Campiglossa producta. The sequence goes on from CAXKVI010000004.1 coordinate 24,570,428, forward strand.
ATTCATGGCGCTTGGTAAAACGGCCACGCCCAGCGATTGCCGTACTGAGTGTGGTGGCTGGAAGAGTACACCCCCACTACTGCCCACCTGTTGATGTGGATGATGATGATACATAGATGATGTTGTTGTATACATTTCACCACTTTCGTGTACTGCTTCGTCCAATTGTTGTTGTAGCTGTTGTGCCAATTGTTGTTTGGCTTGTAAATGTTTGTGTTTAGTGCCTAATGCTGTTGCCAGTAACACATCTCGATGTGGTGATTTAGATGCACCACCACCGATCGAATACGATTTTGATTTGGGCAGCGACTGTGATGAATAGGCGTCCTGTAGTTGTTGGTGGGTTAGTGGTGATGAGGGCGATGAAGCCGAGACCACTGACGATATAGAGGAAAGTGTGGCGCTACGCAAATTCTTTTCACTGGTGCTGCTCGTGGGCGGTGGTAGTGTGTTGGTAGAGTTGGGGTTCGGTGGCGTATCAGCGACGCTTGTGATGGTGCGACGACGAAAGATGCGGCGTAGATTGCGCAGCGGGTGGAAGCGGCGACGTTTCGGTTCTGTAATGAGAAAAGTTAGAAAAAATGTGGTTAAATGTTGATGTGCGAGAAATATTCAAGGGCTAACTTTTTCTTTTGTTAAATAAACTGAAAATTTTTGGTCAAAATATGTTTGTTTTTTTGATTTTTGTTTGTTTGGATTTTTTAATGAAAAAAACATCAAAGTTATAAAATGCCAAAAATTTTAAAACAAAGAAGTGACAGTTGGTTTTCGAAAACCTTGCCATCAGGAACAGTAATGGTTATTTCTTTTATAGGAAGTTATGTGAGGATAGCCTCTAAAATATGGAAAACAAAAAATTAAGTTTTGGGAAACGAAACCATTACTAACCATCGTACTGTTCCAAAATATGATTGAGTATGATTTCTTATATGTATATATGTATGTACATTAGGGTGATTCAAATTAAAAGAAATTTGTTTTTTTTTCGGTCTTACCCCCTGAAACTTTAGGTATTGATGAGAAAATAAGCCTTAGGGGTGGCTATTTTTTTGCCCTTTCCCATACATTTTGTATGGGAAAATGGCATTTTTTTTTCAAAGTGAATTTTCTTTTAATTTTTGAACCAAAATGATAAGCCATGTGCGATTATCTTAACCATTAAAATAATTGCTGTCATTTAAAATTTCCTAGATTTTATACGTGTTACTGTGTATGTGTGTGCATTAGTACAAAACTCAGTCATTTTTAAATGGCTGTAATTATTTTAATAGTTAAGATAATCGCACATGGCTTGGCATTTTGGAAGCTCCAAAGCTTCAACTTCAAGAGTATGTAAAAATATTTTGAAAAAAGTTTCAAAAATTAAAAGAAAATTCACTTTGAAAAAAATGTAATTTTCCCCCACACAAAATGTATGGGAAAGGGCGAAAAAATAGCCACCCCTAAGGTTTAAGTTAGAGCGTAAATTTCTTGCAAGGCTCATTTTCTCATCAATACCTAACTTTTTAGGGGGTAAGACAAGTCGAAATTTTTTTTAATCACCCTAATGTACATATAGACGTGCCATACGAAAACTAACCCTTTTTTCAATTATTTACGAAAAGTAACACTTTTAAAATTCTGTAAGAAAACTAACACTTTTAATTTGTGTCTGACGAAAACTAACACTTTTCGATAGTACATTTTCTTCATGGAAAAAATGACTTTTCGTCAGACACAAAATTTTTGGTGTTAGTTTTCGTATGGCACGTCGATATGTACCATACGAGATCAATACTACCCTGCTAGACAGTGATTTGACATTCCGTCAGCTTTGTAATGTTGCCTTTGAAAACGTGATAGAAAATCGTGATGTAAATACAAAACAGCTGATATTTACATCACTTTTTTCTATCATGTTGTCAAAGGCAACATTACAAAGCTGACTGAATGTCATAGCACTGTCTAGCAGGGTAGTCATAAGGGTCCATTTTGTCATTAAGGTATTATCATTTTCTTAACATAATTATTTAGCCACGAAGCCAAATTATTTTCAATTGGTTAAGCAACCCGAAGTATTCTATTTGTGGATCATGGTGAAAACACTGAAAGAGGATGGCATAATACTGAGCTGATGATGAACAAAAATTCAAAGAGCAAAGGTCAACATAATTCACCACGACTAATCATTAATAAAAATTTCGATTTCGCAAAAACATAGTAAGTGTGAGACTATAAAAGCTTACCTCCCTCCTCTGTGGGCTTCTACGTGAACTTTTGTGTCAACTTTCTATAAATTTCACATACTCTGATTTTTTCGCAAATTCAATTCATTTGTTTATGATTGCGGCTAAGATAAGGATAATCCATCATGTTCGCACGTAACGCGTGTGAATTGACACAAAGTCAATGGCAAAGTATTTCTGCCTGTGCGAACGTATATTTATGTGAAGGCTTACATATGTCGACGTCATAAGTACGTATGTATGTGTTTATGACTTACACTGACATGATAAGCAGAAGTATGATAATGATAAGTTGAAAAGTTTGCTGTGAAAAAGGTTTGAATTGAACGGAAATGAAAGCAATGCATTGATTGACCGGTGAGGTGAGATGGTTTTTAAAACAACTAATTTGCTGTTTAAGCTTGTGAGTATCTACTTTTTATCGCTTCCAACTTTGGTCTGATTATACTTCATCAGTTGGCTTGACACTTCCACTTAATACGTGATTAGAGAAATACAATGCATAAAAACCACTTTATATCAGAGCATCCGTTCAACTAATAGGTACATTAGGGTGGTCCTTATTTATATGGAGACAATTTTATCATCAGATTTTCGAAGGCTCAACCAATAAGTCGATAGTAATATAGCCGAAGATATCATACACAAATATTCTAAACTTTGACCCCCCTGTGCCTAAACCATCTCCAATCGGGATACAAATTTGTGAGCTATATAGTTGACCGTGATGAAACCGATATAGGGGGTGAGACTGGAAAAAGACTACATTTGATTATAAGGACCACCCTAAGGTAAACAGTATTGAAAAAGTTGCAAAGCTGGAAGAATTAATTCAGCAATAAGAAGCTTACATAAACATAGTTTATTGGTGACATATACTTCCTTACTTACTTAAATAGACAAGAAAAAAAAGAAATTATTTTTTTTTTCGAACGGAAAAATGTTACATTTCATTTTAAAAAGGTCTCATTCGACCTGAAAATGCTATACCTTTGAATTCTCTATCAAATTTTATCAATTAAGTCAAGGTCAAACTCAAAATATACGTAAAGCCAATAATTTTAAGACCTTCATAAAATAAAACGAACAAAAAAATCCTATTTAACTTTTTGCATTGTCGTCGAACTGCCAATTCTTTATCAGTAGCGATAAACACCCGACATTGTCCGTCTGGTTGCGCAAATACAAATTATTGTTTTTTTTTTTTTATTTGTTTATTGCAACAACACCGCAACAACAAATCACACAAAACAATTCTTATCGAACATGAAAACATTACCATATTTAGACATGCTGGGACTTATTTTTTAAAATCATTCGATAGGCGCGAAACACACAAAAACAATTATGCAATAAAAAAATAAATAAAATAGAATGTGTTGACAAGCTCTTTTTGCTGATAAAATAATTATATTAAAGAGTTTTCAACTCGTAAAGGTCAGTTAATATCGTCCAGTGGCTGAATTCCAACATGATGGAACTTTATATATGAAAGTTCTTGGTTAAAAAGAGGAGTTCATTAAGGCAAGTCCGTCCATCCGTCTGTCCGTGCACACGATACCTTGAGTCAAAATTTAGATATTTGCATGAAATATTGTATACAGATTACTTTCTGGCCAAGGTAGGTTGCTATTGAAAATGGGAGAAATCGGATGATAACCACGCCCCCTTTTCCGATATCGAAAATTTCGAAAATCACATAAATTGACATAACTTGAATAAAAATTGAGGTATTTGCATGAAATTTGGTATACAGACTACTTTCTGTCCAAAGTAAGTTTCTAGAGAAAATAGGCGATAATCGGATGATAACCACGCCCGATATCGATTACGAAAATCACAAAATTGAAATAACTTAAGTAAAAACTGAGATATTTGCATTAAATTTTATATACAGGTTACTTTCTGGCCAAGGTAGGTTTCTATTGAAAATGGGCGAAATTGGATGATAACCACGCCCCTCTTTTCGATATCGAAAATTTCAGAAATCGCAAAATGGATATACATATCTCGGTTTTATGGTGGTATAAGAAATATTCCTAATGAATCTGGTAGAAATCGGTTCGGTTTACCACAAAATAGACTTTATTTTAATTTACTTTATTTTAATTTACTTTATTTCATTTTATATTGATTTATTTACTTTCTTAGTTACATATTTTTATTTAATTAAATTTTATTTTATTTTACCTTCTTTTCATTTTATTACTTTTTTTTGTATTTTATTTAAATTTACTTTATTTAATTTTGAATTATTTTGAAACAATTGTCCCTCAATTTAGGTTTTGAGAAAATCTGCTTTCGGTAATACGCCATGCTCAGTGTCAATTTTCGAGCTACTCTTACGATATTCGAGAAAAAACGTTTTTCGAAAGATTTATAATAAGCGAATTAAAATACGCCGGCTCTACTGGCTTGAGGTGGTAATGCTCGAAAATACCTCATACAAGGAAATACTTCTATGCTCTCCAGATAAAGTTAAAAAGCTACTTGAAAATGCATTGCAAGGAAGAGTTTAACTATACTTAAACTTATCATAAGGAAAAAGGCTACAATAGGTATTTGTAAATACTCTTAGATTCTATCAAGCTCTTCAAAGTCATAGCATTTCATTGAAAAAAAAAAAAAAAACAGCTCACTGTAGAGAGATATTTTCAATCATAGCTATGAAGCTTTAGCTCGATCGAAAAGAAGGAAATCTTCAGCTTTCGGCGCAGTAAATTATCACCTAATCGACTTCAATAAAATATGTATGTGCGCTCGATAATAATGAAAAAAATTTACAAGGTCGTATCTTATCGTTGACTCTGTTATCAGCAAGTGACAAAAGGAAAACATACAAGCACAAGTATTTAATTATGAGTGAGTAAATTTTGAACTTTTGTTGTTTCAAGTGTGGAATAAAATTGTGCAATTATTGAATACCAACTGTTTAGAGTTTTCTTGTGGGCATTTATGTAGTTTTAACAAAATAATAAACTAAATTTTGTTCAAGCCATATAATTTACAGCTAATGAAAGAAAATTCACCTCAAAATATGCCAAGGTGGATTTCGAGCAATATCATTGTTTTTGCTACTGAATAAATACTGATATACTCACGCATTGAAATTGAAAAGTTTATTGTACTTTTGTAGCATGCTTATTTTTTTACCGAACTACCTTTAGTAAGCAATTAATTATAATCAAAAAATGTATGCATGAATAAATGTAGCTAATTACCAAATAAAGTATCTAATGAACAAAATAAATACACGAAAACGAAAATTCGCGAACACATGTATTTGTTTTTCAATCACGCATTGTCCGTTTGTGGACAAATGAAAGTTAACTAACTGTATTTTTCGGAGAATCGAGGAGATTGTTTATTAAAAAAAAAATTGAGATACTTGAATAATAATAAATTACAAAAATCGGAATTGTGTTTATGAAATTAGTTTGAATTGGCATTAATTCTGGCATATTTGGGTGACATGGCGTATGAGTAACATTTTTCATTTGTTGCTATCCCGTAGCGCAGTAGGTTGGCTCTTTATTTTTTGTTTGGAACTTGGACCTAGGTTATTGAAATCAGAGATGTACAGACCAATACAAAAAATTTTACAACCAATTTTAACTTCAACTCGAAAAAATAACATACATATCTTTAAGCAAAACTTTTCAAATAAGATATTCTCGTGAAGTTTTTCGACACACAAATAAAGTATAATTAGGGTGGAGCGCAAAACATATGGATGAAAAAATTTCAAGTTTCACAGTTCTAATAGGGGGGATTGGTGCTTTATAACTACTCAAAAACCCTCTATTTTTTATTAAAATCAGAGAATATCTTTTGCCTTCGCAGTGACTTCAAAATTTGAAAAAAAAAAAATTAAAAATAAATATCGATCCATATCCCCCTTAAAAAAAATACCCTACCCAAAATTTGTTTACAAATAATAATATTGATAATTTGAACAAAATATGAGATGTATGAAATTTGGCCCTTAACCTTAAATTGATGGAGCCATAAATTCTCAAAAGGGTTATCGTATAACATTCAAATTCAGGCAACCGAAGAATAACTGTCGATTTCTATAGAAAATGAGGAATCGAAAATCGTGTTACGTAAATTCTATTTACGGAATGTCTCGATATGGCCACAATATGGAGTCGCAAACAATACCGCGCGGAGGCAGTTACTCTAATCCGAATCGCTCCACCCTAGTATACATACATACATATTATCTCTACATATAATAAAATTGTAACAGGTCGATGTCTGTACATTGCAGATATCAACAAAAAATTGATTGGGGGAAGCATTATTAAGCGAGTGGAATCCAAATCAACCATTTTAAAATCTTTTGTGTGTCTGTCTGTCTGTCCGTATATTTGTGGCCGTATCACTCTGAAAGTAATGGATGGTATTACATGAAACTTTTTTCGTTGGATTGCTCGACGCTCAACTTAAAATTTAAGATATAACTTTTTTCGATATCTCAACCGGTTTTGGAGTTATCGCCCAATATATGGACCATGTCTGTCTGTATGTTTGTGGTCGTAACACTCTAAGGGCCGCTTGCATAAAAGCTGATAACGACTAACCGGAGTTTAATTGACGTATTTTGTATGGTTAGCTGTCAAGTTAATCACCGATTAGGCTTAATCGGTTTTTATGCAAGTGGCCCTAAAAGTATTGAATGGAATTGAATCGTTGCATTGCTAGACGCTCAACTTAAAGTTTAGGATATTATTTTTTGCGATATCTCAACGGGTTTCGGGGTTATCGCCCAATATGTGGACCAGGGGTGACCAAAAATGTTTTAGTACAATATGGGTGTCAAACGAAAGGTGTCAATGAGTGCTATAATTTTGCCAAAATTTTATCTTTCTTTTATGAAAATGTGAAGAGACTTCTAGTCATTAAACTTATTAAAAGGGGGGCAAATATGGGCAAAAATTATTTTCACGAATCATTAAAAAATATTCCAAACTTTCATTCTAGTATAGTTAGAAGATGTACCACGCTGTAACATACAAACTTTTTTGTCTATAAAGTAGCAAAGGTAGCTTTTATGAAGTATAATTTTTGCTGGATTATATTTGTTTTAATATTTGGTAAATCGCATTTATTTTTTTCTTAATTAAGCCAAAGAAGTGCTGTATTTTCGTACAAAACCACAACTAAGACCACGCCTTTAAAAGTCATATGTAAAATAAACCTTGGAAATTTCTCTACTGGTTTAACTTACAATATTACCAACTCATGAGTGACCACAAGACTCCGCACGAGTAGATACGATTAGCAGGTGACCACTGTGTGGATTAGAGTGACTGACCATCAAGTGTTTGGTTAGGGGCCGCCTAACCAACTTAAGCATTTTTCCACGTGTGAGCAATAATTATTGATGTTTAGGTTGCCGCGGTTGTTTGTCAGCTTTATTGACATGACTGGGTTAACTTGGAATGCTCTAAATTGGTATTGTATGGAAATATGTAGAGGTTAGGTATGTATGTACGGCATGACTGAGTATGATATAGTACAACGGTACAAACTTGATAAAGGAGTAGCCCTGTATGCATGTACTTGGTTTGATTTGGTTCTCCTTAGTTGGCATGTAACTGGGTCATAAAATGTTTTTTTTTTTTGTTTGCTTAGACTTTTTATTACCCTTTTTTGCAAATAATTAGATGTCGCATGGCAATCGACGGACCGATGGTGACGAGAAGTTTGTGCTGATGTTGTCTAAGCAGCTAAATATAAATTTCATAGCCCTTTTAAGTTGGGTGTGCTGATTTGATAGAGAATTTTACTGAAAGGGAATTTAATGAAGGAAAATGTTTGACAGAAGAGATGAGTCGGAGAAGTGAAGTTTAGGGAACCTAAAATTGAATTTTTGCCAACAGTGGTACACCCGCGAAAAAAAAAATATTTTTATGAATATCTAATTTTCAGCTTTTAGTAATGCTGTCTCATGAAGTAATGTAATCAGAAGGCAAACTCATGTTCTATGAAGTGATAAAATGAAAAAAATTTTCAACAGAATTTATGAAAAGAAACTCAAATAGAACGAGAATTTCCCCTCTGAAGTCAGAAAAGTTTTATTCCAGTAATTTATAGTTTTTGTATAGTTTAGCTAATATTAAAAAAATTCATTACAATGGCATATATATTAAAACAAATATAAGCCAGCAAAAATTATACCTTATAAATGCTACCTTTTCTACATTGTGTTGAGAGTGTGCTACAGCGTGCCACACCTTCTAACTTTAATAAAATGAGAATTTGGAATATTTTCTATCGATTTCAGAAAAAAATGTTTGCCCATATTTGGCCCCCCTTGATTTAATGCTGAAAATTCAATTAAAAATTTTATAAAAGTGACATGACGTATACGTAACATTTTTTTGTTAACGAATGTGTAGACATAGAAAAACAAATAATTGATTTAATGCAATTTTTGAGCTATAATTAAAAGTTGTATTAACATTTTCTTTTTAAATGTACACTAGGGGTTCAACGATTTTTGGAATATTTCTTAACACGATCACATATGACATGTCTGCAAAATTCAAATGAACTAGTAACACTCCTATCTCCTAGCTCGACTTCGAGGAAGGTATTTGCCCATTATTGCTCGAGATAGCAATATGATATCACATCACATCAAAATACTTTCCCCAAAGTTCATATGTAAACAAAGCATTCAAGGTCAATGTCAATACAGCTTTGTTTTCGCTTATTTGAATAAGTACCAAACAAGACCTTCACCGCACTATGTCCACTTTGTTAATGGCTCATGGAACTCATCTTAAAACTCAAGCAAAAAAGTAGCAACCGGAGTAGATACAACCTTTCAGACAAACTATTTAGCACAATTTGATGTGAGTCACATCAATCAACGGAGATTAAAACACTCAAAGACACTGATGAGAAATGTCCGCATCATCAATCCATCAGCTACACTATTAGCAGTTCGCTTTTGCTTTGTTTTTTTATTTTTTATTGCTACTTAACACACACTCCACTTATCTAAATACATCACAAACTTTTGACACTTCTTGAAATTTTACAACGAAAGTCAGTCTTCTTCTGTTGAATTATCTTCATTAGACTGAAGCTCATAATCAACACGTGCAACTTATGAAGACAGAAAGAAAGTAAAATTAAATGAAAAAATGAAGGCGTGACAAAAGAAAGTGACGAAGCCCTTGTTTCACAAGTGACCTTCTTTAATTTTGCTAAATAAGTAAAAAAGTACAAAAACAAATACCCCAACAATGCAAAGCGCTAAAACTGGCAATAAGTCATCGTGACTTTTGAAGCTTCAAATTAAACTCGAAACTTTTTTGCACTTTAGCCATTTTTTAAAGGTGTGCCATTTGAGCTAGCTGCGGGATGGCGATTTGTTTTGTAAGACTTGTCAAAAAGTGTGTGGAAAAAAATAAATTGCAAATAATTTAAAACAAAAGCTTAAGGCGTGTTCAGTATTGGCAGCAACAAATATTTCATGTACTTAGTTATTTTAAAAAGTAAGAAGAAGCCGAAATAAATATAAAAGGGGACTTACAAGTGTGTCAGTGGTTCAAGTTTAAAGCGTGGCTAGTTTGTCAATTTTTCTTTCTGACATCGTTGTTTGATGTTTCAATATCTATCATTGACTAGTTTATTTATTTTTTTTTTTATTTTTTTATACTTTTTTTGAACATGTTTTCAGTTTACTTGCTATTTTATTACACAAGTTTCAATGGCAAATTTTATGAGATTTGAATGTCAATTGATATTTGTTTGTTAATAGCTAGCTTGGAAACTTGTTTCGGTTAGTTTAAATAAAAATAATTGAAAAGTTAGCACACCCATTCTTGTAAAAATATATCCATGCCTGTTACATATTTTCTCTCCCTTCCCTCATATCCCTCAACCTCTCTCTTTCCCTTTTCCTTTCTTTAGTCCACTTCCACTACCTCTTCCTCTTTATTTCCCTTTTTTCCTTTCTGTAACCATTCCTCCCGTTCTCTATCCCCTTCGTTACCATACCAAGCAATATTGATCTACCTAAATTTTCTTCTGACTGAGGCAGCGCCCAGCAACATCTTAGAACTTTTACTCACCTCTTTGGTTTTAATTACATAATATTGAACAACAAAATAAAATCATAACAAAATTTAAATAAATTGAATATAGCAATCACTTAAAGAGTCATTCATTTGATTGGCACTGGAAAGTATTTAAAATCAATAACTTGCACGAACGTGCAAATAAAAACAATAAACAATTCGAGACAAGAAATGTATAAATAGAAAAATCAGTGGAGCTATATGACTAATTTAGAAATGTGTCAGACACCCTGCAGGGTAGACAGGCGAGCTTAAAACGCAAAAAAACTACGAAAGTGGTTTTAAAAAATAAAAATTATTAAGATGCTGCTATCTTGTATTTATTTATTTTCTTCGAATCATTGAGCCGATAATGATGCCAGAGAACCATACAAATACACTAGTAACCGACCTCAGAATGATTAAAGAAATAATGTATATTGGATTCCCATTAGACAAAAGCATTAGAATTCGATTGAAGAACTATGAATTGGTCACATTTTGTTTGAGAAGACTGTCTTTCTCGAGTCGTTATCCAACGTTAGAGATTAGAAAATGACCTTTTCCAGCTGTACTTTCGAAAACATCTATTTGATTTTAAAAAGCCCAAATTGACTTCAGAAATCATCAATTTAATTTAAGAATATATCAAATGGACCTTAAATTAGTCAAGTGGACTATATCAAATGTAATCATCACACGCACTTTTGAAATAATCTTTATGAATTTTTGAAAGCACCAACTGTACTTTAGAAATTGTCTAATGTAAGGAAATTTGATACTGTCGGCAGGATATTTGACACTTTCTAAAGTGCTAGAGTCCGCTCAGTGGTTGAAATTCATCCACAAAACCTTATTCTAATTTACTACGTTTTTTCAATTTTTTCTTTCCTCTTTCTTCCTTGCTTTTCCTTAGCTTCCCTTGTTATTTCTCTCCATTTCTTTTCACTTTCCTTTCCTCGCCTTACTTTTTCTTTCCCTTCCTTTTCTTTCCTTTCTTTTCCTCCCTTTCCTCTTCTTTTTTTAAATTTCCTTTTCTGCCACTGCCGCTCCTTTCCTGACATTTCCTTTCCCACCCCTTCTCTTCTTTTCTTGCCGTTTCTTTTCTCTTCCTTTTCTTTCCCTTTCCACAAATTACCTTTCGTTTTATTTTCTTTTCTTCCTAACCTTCCCCCTTGCCTACCCTTCCCCCTTATTTCTTTTCTTTTACTTTCCTCTCTTTTCCTTTCCTTTCCTATCCTTTTGATTTCTTTCCTTTTCTTTTCGGTCCATAGCTTTTCATACTCTTCCTCTTTCCTGCTGGATTATTTTTTAATAAAATTCAGTAATTTATTTATTTTATTTTATTTCATTTGAGTTTCTTTCCTGATTTTCTTAGCTGATTTTCCACATATTTTTTTCTTTTACTTTATTTTATTTCACATTATTTGTATTTTTTTTTTTTCTATTTATATTCTATCGGCTTTTTTCACAATAAAGTTTTTAAGAAAAATTTAGCTGGTTTCATTTTATTACACCCCACCTTGTTACTATTCTTCTCTGTTTGAACATGAATACTCACATGCCATTATTTTTGTAAACACTGCATGTGTGATCAATCAAGTTTATGTACATAGTTGCTTGCGTTTGTTTTTGCTCCCTTGACCAACAAATCAACTCTTGCGCTCACACTCAGGCTCCTACAAATACACCAGTGAAAGTGGTCATACCTACACACAGAACAGAGGCACTATAAAGTGAATACGTGTTTAGCATTTGTAGTGGTGTGACTTTCAAATTAAGTTTTTCATATATAATTAATTTTTTGACTAACACGCAGCTCGAGAAGGTCTAACGATAGGTACATATACAATTTTGTATACCTTAGAACTGTGGTTATTGCAAAAAAAGGGGAACAGCTTTTGAACATTACGCATTCACATATAAGATAACCATTTGATACTGTTGAAAGTACATTTGACGGTTATTATGAAGGGTTCTAAAGTAGATTTGATCCTTTCTAAAATCAAAGTGATGATTTCTAAATTATTCTAGATACCTTTTGATATATTCTAAAATCAAATATACGCGTTCAGTCACTGGTCAAATGTTTGAACTGAGCTGTGTAAGAATCGCTGTTGTAGTTAAGTCAGAAAGAGAAGTCTAAAAAGTGAGTTTGTTATCAATACACGGTAAAATATAATAAATCAAAATTTTACGCGGACTGCTGGTCGAATGTTCTGTGGCATAATGAATCGAGTTAAAGATAGATAAGTTAACATCGCGATTTTCCCGTAGAATTTTGCAAGAATATATATAATATTTTTTTTATAAACGATTCAATGAAATTTGTACTGGTCTAAAATGTTAAATCTGCTTAGGTCATTATTGCAAATATCTCAGTATAGATTCAAATCTCAACAATATAACCTACAAACTACATTCGTTGGGCCCAAAAGCATACAAAATTTCATACAGAAAATTTACTAAAAATGGAAATTGCAGTAGATATTGCTTGCAAAATTAGTTGCAAAAGTAAAGAATTAATTAAAACACATCTATCCGTATACATCTGATTATTCATTAATAAGAATAATCAAGAAAATTCACATGCCATACAACATTGCAACCCACAATCGAAATCTCGGTCGTCGCACACTTGACAGCTGTCAATTTTTTACAAGCTCACGCTCATTTATTAATTCCGATGCTGTAGATTTACGAGTGTTAGTGGTTTCGTTGCAATTGTTACGTGATGCGTTCTCGCTGGTGACGTGATTGAGACTCATCCGACATCGAAAGTAGGTGTTAAATGATTAATTGAAAATGTTGGCTGACTAGACTTAACATTTTATTCAAAGTTTGTGTATTTTATATGAAGGCGTTTACACTAAATCAGGGGCGACATAACCTCTTACCCAGGGGCGGATCCAAGGGGGTGGTTTTCAGGTTCAACCCCACCCCTTCGGGATCCAAAAAGTCATACTTTTCACAGTAATACAGCAAGAAATATAGTAAAATTACTCAAAGAATATAGTAAAAATTGGACAACAATATATAGTAAAAATGACACAAAAATATAGTATAAAGGACATCAAAATATAGTTAAAAATCACCCATTAATATAGTAAAAATTACACAAAATATATATTAATAAAATCACACAAAAATCTAGTAAATTACGTAAAAAATATAATAAATGTTACGTGACATTGGACATTGCCCGTGCCAACAAACGTAGGTATATACATTTTTGAAAAACAAGTTGTTTTGAGAATCAAATATGTCCTAGAAAAAAAAAATTCAACCTCCCTTCCCAAAATCCTGGATCCCACTGCTCTTACCTAAATATTGAAAATTGCAAGATATTTAGCCAAATCTTTCAGAAAAAAGTTAAGATGAAAAAATTTGCTGACGTTTATCAAGTTTTAATGAAAATTGTTGGCAGCACTATTTGCCATGTTCAAGTGGATGTTGATGGTGCAAAAAAAAACATTAGCTGTCAACATGAAAAAAGGTGGCAATAAAAGCAACAACAACTATTAAAATAAGATATATGAATGAATGATATTAATGCTAGAAACAGCATATATATATATATATATAAAACCCGTAGAATTGGGCAAGAGGTGCCACAGAATGGTGTCATATCGCCGCCTTATTGTTAAGTTATTACATTCCGGGACTCCTTCTTAACCAGAGAGAGTCTCGATCGTTTCCTACGCGAACGATTACTTGATCATGGCAACTGGTCTTTCCATTTTTGAGCTTTGTTCCAGAACAAATAGTTACCTCCCAGGTTTTCGCTGCACGGAACCTGACACTGTCCGCCAAGCAATTAACGACCTGGAAAGCGCAAGTAAACACGGAGTTAGAAGTTTATGTCGATGGAGCTTTTATTTCGACTGTCTCACGTCCCAAAACCATAGAAGTAACTTTCGACAAAATATGTATATGAATCAAATTTAAAGAAAAGTGAACAACCACATGTTCGCATGAGCTGGTCCTATTATTATTGATTACCTCTTTCAAGATTAGCGTCCTTACGCCCGGTCCTCCATCCCGCTCACGCCTTCTACAACGCATCCCTTATTGACATGTGTTATATGGTAGCATGGTGGAACATTAAACAATTTATGGTTTAATTGCCGGGTATATTAACCTTTCATAATAGATATATGCGTAAATGTAAACTCCGTCCTTATCTTTATTAAATTTACGCTTTCGGTGCTATCAACTTATGTAAATAAACTAATTACATTTGTAAACATTTACCTATTAAGTTTTCTGCTGTCAATTTCAATTGTAACTTTATTGATTTTAGATGTCGATAAAAATGTTTATAACGCTCTATTCAGGAAACGTTTTGTTTTAATGAGGCCTAGCCAAAGTGCTTTATTGTGGGAGAGAAGTAGTAAAAGTCCAAATAGTCCAAAGTAGAAATCTATCAATTATTATGCATGTTCTAGAAATTTGCACTGATCACTAAATTAAAAAAAAAGGTGGAGCTCTATCTTAACTCTCCAAGTTAGTTCAAATCAAAAAACACTTTATTGTGACCGTTATTACGTTGTCTCTCACTCATCTTTTTGTAAAAATGCCTGCCGCATAAGTGCTTGAAGCAGCCGGAAGCACTAGACGGCGAGTACTTACTAAAGCAGAAAAGTGCAATGCAAATTTAGAGAAAGGGAATGCCTTATGTCAGGCGTGATTATGCAACTTTGCTCAAAGGTAAGCTAGCAATTGCATTACAGACATCTGAAGTTGGTGCACTACCTTCATAGAGAAACAACTCAAAAGTCACTTTGGGTAACAAAACAAAAAAATGTATAAATTTTATGCTCTGTCGAGAAATATAGCGTAAAGCTGGAAAAAAGAAAATGAGCAGCAAGGTAAAGTTATTTAATCGAAATAATAAAAGAGCAAATGCGGTAACAAGGTGTTTAGTGTTTTAGGAAAGTGTCAAAAGCTGCGCTGCACGAAAGTTGTAGTTGTGAGTCTGCACTTGGAGGCATGTTACTGGAGTTGGTTCAGTATGTACATTAGCGTGATTCAAATAAAAAAAATTTGGTTATTTTTCCGGTCTTACTCCCTAAAACTTTAGGTATTGACGAGAAAATAAGCCTTGCAAAGAATTAGCGCTCTAACTTAACCCTTAGGGGTGGCTTTTTCTTTTTCGCCCTTTCCCATACATTTTGTATGGGGGAAAATGGTATTTTTTCAAAGTGAGTTTTGTTTAAATTTTTGAAACTTTTTTGAAAATATTTTTACATACTCTTAAAGTTGAAGCTTTGAAGCTTCCAAAATGGTCAGCTATGTGCGAATATCTTAACTATTAAAATAATTACAGCCTCTTAAAATTTACTAAATTTTATACGTGTTACTGTGTATGTGTGTGCTATAGTACAAAACTCAGCCATATTCAAATGCCTGTAATTATCTTAGTAGTTAAGATAATTGCACATGGCTTACCATTTTGGAAGCTTCATAGCTTCAACTTTAAGAGTATGTAAAAATATTTTCAAAAAAGTTTCAAAAATTTAAACAAAACTCACTTTGAAAAAAATACCATTTTCCCCCATACAAAATGTATATATATTTAGGGGGTAAGACCTGTCTACATTTTTTTTTAATCACCCTAATGTACATACATAAGTAGATACTTTGTACTAAGTTTAGTGCGAGCGAAAAAATGGAGTTGAATGACAGGTTAACGCTGCTCTTTCTTTTACCGCATCTAATGTGTATCTAATGAGCAAGGTTGCCAGATTTTTAAAACAAAAAGCGCGATTCCAGAAGAAGAAAATCCCTCAAAGCGACCAAAAGCGCCCAAAATTCCTATTCGTAATAAAAGATATAGGGACAAAGAATAGCGATAAAAATTAGCGTTTTTGTATAAGAAAATATTAATTTTTTTTTTAATTGATTTTTCTCATCATTTAGGGATTTTTTTTGTTTTTCAAAAAACCTTAACCTATTCTTGAAGTTGAAGCATTGATGGCTATAATTTCAAAACATATTTTTTTTTATTTTAGGAAAGTTCAAAACTTCCACTTTTAGACTACTTAAATGGTTTTTAAAATAAAAGGTATCCGTTTCTTTCCTTGATTCACATCGATATATTCATTTTTCTTTTAGGCCATTTTGCTCTTACTTTGTTATGTTAAAAGTTATTAGCACAAAACTAGGGAGTAATAGTTAAACTTACTGAAAAAATTACCACATGTTTTTTGTAGTAAAAAAAAATCATAAATTGAGAGATGATAGATATGTTTCATTAAAATCACAAAATCACAACAAACAGTAGCAACCACATCTTATCAACAAATATGTATATATTTCGAAGTCAAAAGTTTTTGAAAGTATTTCCTTGATAATATTTGCGTTTGGAGAAAACAGTCTCCCAAAATAGCCACTTGCGCTTCTTTGAATTTCAGGGTTTGGGTAGTCTATTTATTTAACAAAAAAAAAAAAAAAAATATTACAAAGTTCATTTGACAAAGTCTGATGAAAAATCATAAATAAACAGAGCACCTATGAAGGAAATTTTAGCAAACAATTTGTTATACATTTCTACAAGAGAGGCAAATCTGATTTAGCATCAAGGACTGAAACCGAAACCGTAACCGATTAAAATTAAACATTTTTCAATACCCAAGCCGAAACCATTATTTTTATCTGAAAAAGAACAAACCCGTTTCAAAAGCAGGAACCGATTCCAAACGATTTAGAATTTTTCTAATGTCTTAAATCTTTTCGTGGGCACATATTTTCTTTTACAAAAGGGTACCCTGAATAATTTTCATAGAAGATTGTAGAACAAGGTATCAAAATTCCGAAAGTGGAAATTCAACTATAGTTCAAAGAAACCATAGCAAAAATGTAGGTGATCTGAATAAAGGGTTTCGCTAATTGTTTATTTTCCAGCGACATCTAACAAGAAATACGACCAAATAACGGGTTGGACGATAGATGTCGCAGAAAAATTAACAAATATCGGCGACATCTAGTTTTAAACCGCAAGTACTACAACCAAAGCCATCTAGTGCGCCGATTGTTAATATTCAATTTTGTGTGTCTCAGTGTAAAATTTGGATCTGATTAAAGAAGATTTATTGGAGGTAATCTCCTTGTGTGTATCCATAGCATTAGCCGACGATGTATGAATGTAGTATAGAGTATAGATAATCTTTTTCTCTTAAAATTTTTCACTCAAATCAAAATAATTCCAGAACCAGAATATCAATGTACTCAAAAGTTAAATTTTGACAGTCGCCCAACTAGGCCTTGAATTCGAAGTCGAAGTACTCAATGTAAGCGCTTGCACGAAATTCGTATGCCGTATCTTTTCTGTCAAAGAAAAAGTATGACGGAAAAGTTTTATCTGACTCCCACCTTAGAATTTATTTGCGGAAATTTCAACATTTCATAGCATACATGCTTGAGTTTTGTAGTAGTACAATTTTTGTGTGTTCGTGTTTTATTTGGAGACCGAAGCCGGAACCGAGCCCGGAACACATTACAAATCCGAAACGTTATTTTAATCACTTCCATACCTCGTTTTTGCAAAAATTAACTATATAAAACGCTTAAATACATACATACATATGGCAAGAGCTTAAAGTCATTTAGAGTCCATATTTTCGAAAGTTTTTAGTGAAAGTTCTACAAAGAAGAAATGTGAGACAACCTACGAGGTGGTTTATAAGGTCGTCTGTAGCAAACTCCAACAATTGCATATCAAATTCTACATGTTTAAAGAGCTGGAAAAGCCCACTTGCGTCAGCTGCTTACACCTACACTACACTGCTCCATATACATATATAGGTACATATCTTCTGTGTTTTGTTGTTTTGATTTCAGACCGATTTTTAATTGCGCAATGCGCGTTTCAGTTTTGCATTTTTTTGTTTTATGTATTTTATTCTTCGTTTTTATTTCAATTAATCAACAAACACCTCTGGCTTTGGCGCACCGGATAGAATAAGTAGGTAATCGTGGGTTGCTCAGTGGCAATAAGAATAATAAAAAAGCAACAACAACAGTGTCATATATAAACTTTTGCAATGAAAACAACAAGAAATTGGTAAAGACAGCAACTAAAGCCAGCCAGCTTTGTAAACAGAGCTTTAAGTGAAGTGAACAGCAGTCAGCCGTGGAGGTGCGCGTGACTGTGGAAGCAACAACACTTCAACACCTTTAAGAAAAAACACATTCACTTCGTTGGCATTTGGCCTTCAAAGGTAACGAGTACATGTTTTAATATTTCACGTCAAAAAATAATAATAAATTGGTTCGTTTTATATCTCAAGTATGTACTTATAATTGTTTAGGAATGGTGGAATTAGATAGACCTTATTGCCTTTGTCCTGTCCATTATCTGAAGAATTCGTTCAAATTATGGCCGTGGGGAAAAGAGAGAAATATAAATACGCAATGCTCAAAAGTTTTTTTCCCTTTTGTGCAATAACCACAATTCTATGTATACAAAATTTTATATGGATCGATAGGTCTCCTCGAGCTGTGTGAGCATCAACAAATCAAATATTTTAAAAATTAATTATAATATGAAAAAATTAATTTGAAAGACACACCAACACAAATGCTAAACACGTATTCACTTTATAGAGCCGTTCTGTGTGTAGGTATGACCACTTGCATTGTTGTTTTTGTAGGAGAGCCTGAGTATGAGCGCAAGAGTTGCTTTGTTGGAAACATCAAGAGAGCAAAAACAAGCACAAGCAAGTACATAAACTTGATTGATACAATGTTTACAAACATGAAAACGTGTGAGTATTCATGTTTAAACAGAGAAATGAAACAAAAAATTAAATAAAAAGAAACTCAGATAAAATAAAATAAATAAAATAATGAACTTTATTAAAAAATAATCCAGCAGGAAAAGGAAAATTATGGGAAGGAAAGGAAAGGAAATCAAACGAAAGGAAGGAAATGGTAAGGTAATGAAAGGAAAGGAAAATAAACGAAAAGGGAAGGGAAGGAATGGAAAGGAAAGAAAAGGATAGGAAATAAAATTGAGACTATGTTACTAAATGGTAAAGAGAGTAAAAGGCAGAAGAATGTGAAGAAGGAAAAATATAGAAAAGAAAAGGAAACAAGTAAGGAAGTCTAAGTTCGGGTGAAACCGAACATTACATACCCAGCTGTGCACATAAAATGCTGTTATTATTTGTTTTGTATACCTAGTTTCGTAAATCTATCTCACACCGTTCTGAAGTTGTTAGCAGTCGAATTTAAAAATTGCTTGACTCATAAGTGGGCGGTGCCACGCCCACTTTCCAAAATTTTGAAAAAATTATGTAAAGAATATGAAAGTTGATGTATGTACCAAATTATATTATTATAGCGAAATCAGTTAATTAGATATGGACTTTTCAATATTTCCACCTCCTTTCAATATAACTTTTATGAAAGTAGGCGTGGTCGCGAAGCGATTTCGTTTATTTTCTATAGCTGAATTTACCACAACAATAGTATGTCCTCTACGAAATTTCGTTATACTAGCATAAACTGTTCTGAAGTTATTAAGAGTCAAAATTTTAAAATTTCTTCAAATATACGTGGGCGGTACCACGCCCCCTTTTCAAAAATTTTTATAAAATCGGCCTTAGAACATCTAAATCAATACATATTGCAAATTTTATCATTGTAGCTGCTTCTAATATTGAATCAACCCATTTTATACGTTTTTCGAAATTTTCGATATCGAAAAAGGGGCGTGGTTATGGTCCTATTTTACCCATTTTCAATAGCAATCTATTCTGAACCCAAATAAGTACGCATGCCAAATTTGGTGAAGATATCTCATTATTTGCTCAAGTTATCGTGTTAACGGACAGACGGACGGACGGACGGACATGGCTCAATCAAATTTTTTTTCGATCCTGATCATATTGATATATGGAAGTCTATATCTATCTCGATTCCTTTATACCTGTACAACCAACCGTTATCCTAACAAAGTTATAATACCCTGTGTACAAGTACAGCTGGGTATAAAAATAGTTAAATCAAAGGAAAGAAACTTACTCTAGTATTAAGTAAGAGCAACCCTAATATAGAAATCCAAACCGAACAACGTTGTTGTTGTTGTTGTTGTTAACAGCAAAACACTCCCCGAAGGTTTTGGGGAGTGATGCCGAAGTTGACAGTCCTTGGCCGGATATGACCCCGGTACGCTGCGGTACTCCCTTGCGGTACTGCCCGACTGTCGTGGTAGCGATTTGGTATGACCAGTGGAACCTTCTAGGTCATGGCATCCCTCCATCCATGAGGAAGGAGAAGATGGGTAATGAGAGGTGAGAGGCATTATATCCGTAGATCAACCATCGAGTAGCACGTCAATTACTTATGTGCATATTAGTCGCCTCTTACGACCGGTATGCCTACCTCGGGCTTATTCTAAACCCCTAACCCGCAGGGTACCGAACAACGTCGTGTACCCTGCTATTTAATAATACATAATAATATTATAGCTAAATATGAAGCTTTACTAAAACAATTTGATAGAGCCAGTTTTAAATACCTGGGTTAAGCACTCGTGGTAATCAGGATTAAAGTTGTGTTCACGTCTGTTGTTGTATGAATATATGTATATCCTTTTTAGAATTTGGAATTCTTATTGTTTTTTTTTATATCTCTTGAGTTCGTAGATTTTAGTATGTTTAAATTTTATTTATTGCATAAACTTTGGTATGATGTATCACAACTCACATTTACTAACTGTCTTAAAGCCTGCTTTGGGGGAAACAAATTTTATACAGGGTAACTGCACCAGTTGAAAGACCGTTAGTGTAAGAGTACTGTATATCATTCCTTGCAGAAGTACCTATACCGTTCCACTCTCTAAACACCCCATGGTTCTTTATGATATCACATCTTTTAAAGTGCGAATAAAGTACTTCAGGTTTGTTATTTCTAAAACAAAGCACAAGTCTATGAGATTGACGGCCATTTTACAATGTCCTGTCGAATTCTTTGTCACTCAATGGGGTTTGAGTGAGTTTCTTGGCATGAATCGACTTTTAAAGCTACTTGTGCGACCTGGGTTGCGGCCATTCTAGCGATGTAATCTAATCTTGAACTCTGGTTTCTTTGAGCATGTCCACTTTATTTCCTTAGGAATTTAGTCCGACAGTGTTCACAGATTTCAAACCAGCTCACAAAAAAAAACTAGTTCATGTAGTTGGTTTTAAGTTCATTTAGTGCAATTATTTGTAATTGTTTCCCTTAGGAAATAACTGGCAGAACACGTCCAAAAATGTTGGGAGGGAAATTACTGGGTCGCGCTTACCAAAAAAGAGGATACAAAAATGGGCAATTTTGTTGATCGAGGTTCTTTTTCTACACATGTTGGAGTTACTAATTTGTGTCGAAAATTATCGAATTATGTCGAATTACTTATGCGATGTTATTTCGTTGTCTACCCTAACCGACAGTCATTTTTGGTATTGCTTAGCACTAATTTGTGATTTTGTTTTCACCATGGCTAGCCCTGATTGGCACGGATTGGTATGAACTAGTTCAAAGAACTAATTAGTTCATGAACTACCCAAGTCTAATACGAATTATCCTACAAAAAACTATAGTCCAAAATGGACGAAAGAAGTTAATCACGGTGCACTCAAGACGCATTTGAGTTCAAATCTGATTTTTTAAATCTCCAACGTTAATTCTGAACAGCATCTTAAAACGGAATGGTAGGGTTCTCAACTTAAAAGGCATTGTTTTAATATGTGAATTTCACTGATTCTCAGGTGGAGAAATTAATGATTCTCGTAAGGATTGCTGAAGGAGAGATTATGTATATTTTTCTGTGTTTATTGGGTATAGAAGTGGAAGGACCGATATATAAAAATCTGGCCGTTATTTTGAATTTGTTTCACTACTTGCTGTAAAGTAGCGTTCTCCTCAATTATTTGCATTCGTGTATTATTGAGCGGATTATTGAAAATTTAAATGAATGATCTCATTGTTTAAATAAAACGTTTTGTATCGCTTTGTTAAAACAAACATTGTTTAGCTGATTTAAATTGAATTTTTCACACACGTTCAACAAAAGTGGTTTGATTTCTTAGTAAAAAAATTGATTTCTCACTTTTGTTTGTTTGTTTTTGTTTTTTTTTCACTTTTTTTTCTCACCACCAAAACGAATTCAAATGAAAATCGAATAAACAAAACATTGAAATTACTTTTGCTCGCATACACACACACACACATATAAACCTGCGCATTTGCGAAATTTCACACTTTTTCATGAATTAACTTCGTATGTGTTGTTGTTGCACTTTGTATTAAATTTTCCCCGATTAATAAGTAAAATATTGAATATTCAATAATAATTCATTTCATGCCATGAAGCGGCCACACGCGCGTCACCTTTTCAGGTGAAGTCAAAACAACGGAATGACTGGAAAAAATCGGCCCGGCATGAAGCATAATACCTAAACGAAAAAATCAAGCAAAAGCGCAGCGCAACGAGTGCGAAATAACAAAAAAATTCAACAACAAAAAACACACAACACAATGAGAAAATGTTGAACGCTGACGACAGCAGCAGCTCTACGCTGCGCCGTTGCCAACGCTACGCTACTGCAAACACAATCAGTAAAAGCATTCATATCGAATTAGCCGCACGGCGAAGCTAGGCTGCGTTTGCGTTAACAGCGCCGTCAACAGCGACAGCACGTACGTAAATAGTCGCCAGCAGCAACGCAGACAACCACAACCACAACAGCAATGGCAAATAATAATGTTGATAATAATAATAGTAGCAAATGGAATAATAATAGCAACAACAACAACACTAAGGTGTGAAGTACCCAAATGCCATAGCGATAAGTCAATTGACAAGAGAAAAATGGTATGGAGGGCTGAATTGAGCGCAAAAGTAGTAGCAGTTGTGCCGCAAGCAGCCCAGGGAACATTTTTGTTCGCAATCTCAATTTGGAAAATATTTGCGAACTATTTTCCAAGTCCTCATCCACCTGTTGTGTTGATCTGAGTCAAGGCGTGCCCCTTAATTCGGTGCCAAATTCGGGTGTCAAGAGAATGCCTTCTGTGTTGGACAAAACATTCGAATAATAAGCCAGCGGAGCCTATAGACTTTAATTCGCTGCACTGTGGTAAGATCTGAGTAAAGCTCGTACAGCTCATCTTTAAATCAGCTTCGATTCTCACCGTTGGTATCATGGCCCATAAATCTTCCGGAGAACTTTTTTCTCAAACACTCCAAGGGTTTTCTCATCTTCTTTCGGCCATACATCAGGACAGGTATGATGGGAGACTTAGGGCGCTTGTTCCCAAATATAAGAAGTCCCATACGCGCCGATTCTTCCTTAGATGACAGCAAATACTTCGTTCTTATTATACTCGTTCACCGCAAGATCCACTTTTTTCGCTCTTTATCCAGTCCAAAGAAGGAAGGAGACACCGTGTTTGTTTTTGGGTTAGAATGGTTTAGAGAAATCCTTTCCAATTCTGGCGGAGCTGTTGGTATTGTTCTTCGTCATTTGCAGTATGAGCTTTGCATGGGGGTCAAATTCAGATAAGGCTCCTCATAAATGGATTTGAAACCGAGAAAGAGATGGTTAGAGCGGTCAGTTCCCACTGCTTGGTTGTCGTGTTGATATTAGGGCCTCGTAAAATACCTAAGTCTAGGTGGCAGGTGACAGGAGCTTGGAATGTTGTAGATAACGGCATGCTCAATTAAGTGTTGTGGCTTTCCAGCTATCTCTTTTTTCTTAATGTGGAGCCTGGTGCTACCGTCGACCGGCGAAACCTAGTGAATCAGACTTATTTTTACCTTCGTAAAGCACGACCTTGATAACATTTAGGGATTTAGAAATCGACTTTTGTAGGCTATCATAAAAAGAGTCTTTATCTACTTCGTCGGTTTAAGAAAATCACCTTGAGGCAAGTCACTCGTCCACAGGATTCAAGAAATCGAGCGCGACTATATCTTGTTTCTTCCTATCTGGCTGCTGTTTTAGAGCTCGCAAGGCCAGGGGTACCTTTCCTTATTAGCAAAATAGAATTACCCGCATGGTTTTTCGCCCTGTGGCTAAGGAGTTTAGAATATGCCCGGATATGATACCTCTCATCGCATTACCCATCTTCTCCTTCCCTACGGGTGGAGGGATGACTTGGCCTATAAGGTTCCACTGGTTATATCAAATCACTCCCGAGCCAGTCGGGCAGTACCGGAGCGTACCGGGTTCATATCCGGCCAAGGACTGTCAATTTCGACATCACACCCCAAAACCTTCGGGGAGTATTTTCGTCGTTAACAACAGCAACAACAACACCCGTATTTTCATCTTAATGAAATTGCTATTAGTGAAAACGATATATAGCGACAGCTTAAGGGAAAGTTTTGCCCACGGCCTGAACTAAATTAAATAATCTAGTAGGGATAACTAATTAAAACCTTGCAGTACACTACGAAATACATATATAGCCTAAAAGTATGCTAAGCAAATGTGTAAGAAAAAGTAACTCATACGCCATGGCGATCACTAAAAATTACTTGACTAATTTGAACAGATTTTAGCGCTCACTCTGTAAAAATATTTATTTAATCCCATAAGAATGCCATATTCCAAAAAAAACAAAAATGTTTCAAATTATTTCAAACAAATTTTTTGTATGCTCAGATAAATAACCATTGTACATCACTGGTGTCGTCACCCACATACCAACACACATGTTAGAGGCCTGGTTGTCCCATCCAGCTCACTTGCCGGCTCGCACCTAAACCCATTATGCTGCTCAAAGTGTTACAGTCGCACCACTGCTTACAGCGCAGCGCCGCTTCACGTGCGCAGCGACTGCAATCAATCTCTAATTCCATTAATTTTTATGAGAGTTATAAACAAAAAATATGTTGATGAAAACAAAAATCAACACCTATACCATAAGAGCATAATGCGGAACGTCATTCAAGCAGTTGTTTGTTTGTGTTGTCACAGCTGTTTTTTGTTTTTGTTACTACTATTTGTTCCATATGGCAAAAACATTCCGTTCCGTTCAATTTGTTTCCAGTTTTTCGCTGTTTTTGTTTATTTTGAGTTTGTGTGTTTTTTTTTTGTTTCTATAATTTTGTGTTTGCTTTTTCTTTTGCATGCTAATTTTATGTTGATTTCATGTTTGTTGTCGCTTGTCATAGTTTGATTGGATGTTAATCGCTGGTCCAACAAGCCATATGGCAACTCTGTTTAGAAATTCGGTTTCGGTTGTAAGCTCGTTTAAAATGCGGCATGTTTTACGGAAACTATGCAAATGAAACTTGTTGGTTGCAGTTATTAAATTGACATAGTCACTCGCTGGCCAGCGGAATTATATATATTTTTAAAGAGTTTAATGGTGCGAGCATAATTGCTGCTTTGGCTTGTAAATAATTTGGAGACAGATATATGCATAGTTTGGTTATAGGTTGGCTTAAAAAAAAGTATTTTTGAAGTTAACTTCTTAGGCGGCGACTTTTGAAAAGGAAATAAGAACTGTGAAATGAAAACTTTTGGTGTATCTGATTTCCAGAAGATCCAATCTAAGACCGTACTTGGGTGTTGCCACAACGGGCGGTTTACAGGGAAGATATTTTCAAGCAGGGTTGAAATCTAAGGTTGCCACCTAACCCCACTTTGTTTATTCCTTCGCATATCGACTAATATCTCGGGAACGGCTGAAGTGATTTGAATCAGATTTGGATCGAACACCTAGGCTGTTTACAGGGTTGCCGTCCGTCTCAATTTTTTTTTTTAATATTAAGCAAGATATGCCAAGATGGGTATCAAATAAAAGGTATTTCCAACCGTATACAAACGAAGATACCTTGGGGCACCAAGGGTTGACACCTAACACCATTTTTTTCTTCCTTAAAAATTGTAAAAATAGTTAAAAAAGTTTTTCTCCCAAAAACTGCTGAAATTTCTTTTTCAACAAAAAAATTTCAGTTGATTTTTTTTTTCATTTCGACAATGACGTTTTCAGAAAAGTGAATGCATAATTATAGCCAGACAATACGCAACAAATAAAACAATAACAATAAACAAATCGAGATGCTGACGATAATACACAAATGGAAATGCATAGTGATGTATGAGTGACTGTATATTTGTATGAATGTACATATATACATAAGTGACGTGATGCTTCAAATGCTAGACAATAAAAAGTATGAAAAAGCGAAAGAAGAAACAACAAAAGCTCTAGCGTGTCAAACAGCTAAAAAAAATGTATAAAATCACAAGCAACAACAAAACAAAGAGTGCAGCGATCCGTTAAGAGAATAACTAACTATGGTTGTCTGTTGGGACCTCATGAACTGAACTTTGAATAATTGCATTTTTGCATCTCCGTAATGTATGTATGTATGTCAGTACAAGTTTTTTTTTTGCATAAAAAAGAAATGCTTTCAATTGACGAGACCGATGTAAATTTTAGCAACGCTGCTGCACTGTGGAGTAAAGTCGATTTTTTTGCATGAAATTTAGTAATGAAGAAACATTTTCCGGGGTACGGCTTCAGTGGTAGTAGAACTGTAGGTAAACCCGATTCATGGGATGGCATCTTGGAAAGAAATTCTTTTTGAACAGCCATTAAGTGGTGTTGGTTATGTAGATAAAACTAATTCAGTGGTATTATAACTGTAGGTATAACTTATTCCAAGCTAATTCTATGGTATTCAAACTGTGGGATGGGCTCTTGGAAACTAGCAATTTTTTTTGGGCAGCTCTGCAGTTGTACAAAAATTCGTTGTAAAAATAATTCGGTTGTATTAGAAGTGTATGTAAAACTAAATCATGGGATGGAAAGCTACAACTTTTTTTCAGTGGTATTAGAACTTTAACTAAACTCAGTAGTATTTGAACTGTGGATACAACTTGTTCATGGGATGGGATCTGATAAACTAACTCTTTTTTGATCAGCTCTTCAGTGGTACTAGAACTATAGGGGAAAACTAAATCAGTAGTATTAAAACTGTTGTTAAAACGATTTCAGGGGTACTAAAACTGCACGTAAAACAGATTCATGAGGTGGGATCTTAGAAGCACAAGTTTTTTTTGGACATCTCTACAGTGGAATTGGAATCAGTTTATTGGATGAGATCTGCTCTTCAGGGGGATGTAAATAAACTTAATATAGTAGTAGTTGAACTGTAAGTAATAATGATTCAGTATTATCAGAGCTGTATGTAAAACCGATTAGTGAGATTCGATCTTGGAAGCTTTCTCTTTTTTCCAACATACATTCAGTGGTATTAGAGCTGTAGGTAAAATAAATTCAGAAGTATAAGAGCTGTAGGTTAAAACTAGTTCAAGGTTATTACAACTGGTGTTAGAATTGTAGTTAAAGCTGACTCAGTTGTATTTGAACTGTAGGTAAACTTAATCAATGAAATGGGATCTGGGAATAACTAATTCATTTAGTACTACAACTGTAGTTATAACGGATTCAGTGATATTAAAACTGTTCATAATTGAATAATGGAATGGGCTGTTGGAAGCTTGCTCTTTTTTAAGCATATTTCCATTGGTATTAGAACTGTAGTTTGGAACTAATTCAATACTAATGGAACTGTATTTAGCACTGATTCAGTGGTACTCGTATTGAAACTGTTTTTTAATGATTCGTAGGATGATATCTTAAAAATTAGCCAATACACTCAGAGAAAAATGGAATTCTAAAATTAAGTCCGACCGGAATTAAATTTATCTTTTTCCATTCTTAAAATTTCAAGAATTTTTCGTACTTAAATATTCTTAGAATAAGAATTTTTCGTTCTTGTTTTTGAAATTGAGATGCAAAAAGCTTTAAATAAGAATAAAGTACTTATATTAAGAATTTTATTCTTAAAACAAAACCATTATGTACTCAAATCAATAAATAAGATGCAAAAAGCTTCAAACAGGAATAAAGTACTTAAATTAAGAAAAAGTGTTCTTAAAACAAAACTATTACATACTCAAATCAATAAATTAGAAAATTTTACTTATATTAAGAAAATTCCATAAACTATCTGCGAATTACATTGGTTTGTAATGCAGATGATATGAAATGAACGAAATAATCAAACACTTTGTGGTCTTAAAACAAGAACACTTTTTCTTGAAAATATACTACCCTGTCTCAAAATAACAATAGAACATGGCTGCAATGAGACGACAGCAAACATGAATACGCGATAGCCTCGTGGTAGAGACGTCCGTGCAGCAGTCAAAGCGTGTGAGCTCGATTCCCGGTGGAGGCAACAAAAAGCAACGTGTCATTTAGAACAAACATAATTAGAAAGTGGCAAGAAAAAGTAAACGATGGCATAGTAAGCACCCTGGTTAAGCGTAAGGAGGGACCTGAGTTCGATTCTCAATGAAGTCAATATAAGAACTCTGAAAAAATAATTTTATTTTTTATTTTTTTTATATAAAAAAAAATTATACTGACTTCACCGAGAATCGAACTCACAACCCCTTAAACTTAAATCTTGTTTTGAGAATTTTAGTATTAGTTTAAGAAACAATTGGGATTGAAAAAAGATTTGTTCAGTTTAAAATTAAGAATAACAAACTAACCCTAAGAATATATTGTTCTTGAAACAACCCCGGGCGTTCTTAAATTCGGACAAAATTATTCTTGAAAGAAGAATTTTCGAAGTAAGAAAAAAATTCTTGATATAAGAATTTTGTACTTCGTATAAGAATATTCGGAATTACCCTACTTTCGTGACCAAAATTCTTGATTTGGGCTTGATTTAAGTACAAAATTCTTGTTTTTTCTCTGAGTGTAAGTGGTTTTAGGACTGTAAGTAAAATTAATTCAGTAGAATTAAAAATGTAGGTTATAACTAATTCAGAAGTACTAAAACTGTAGTTAAAACTGATTCAGTGGAATTGGAACTGTTTATAATTGATTAATGACATGTGACTTTGAAAGCTTGCTCTTTTTTGGGACAGCTCTTCAGTAGGTATTAGAACGCGATGTTCGGGTGTCTGTGACCTAGCTGGCCTAAAAAAAGGCGGCGTAGACCATCCACCTCTAACATTTAATTAAAATCTACATCTAACAGTGTAAACGAAATTTGATTTCAAAGAAATTTGCAATTTTAACCACAATCCATTCCCCGTACATATCCCGCAAGTTTGCGAAATTGCATTATAGCGTGAAACTGTTTTAGTTAAACGAATAACAAAACTTTGTATGTGGCAACACAATTATGGCCAGCTAATAGTATTACGATATTGGATCACCTTTCCATTAGTGCAGCAGCATCAGCTAGCGGGTCAACAAGTCAACACCCTTTCGGCCCTACATGGATGTAACTCACAAGCTGTAAGCCTTCGAATCAATAGCTGTCGGTTGATGTTGCGGCAATGAATTGGTTGCAACAATAATGCTATGCCAACCTGTTGCTGAGGCTGCTGCCTTTTGAAATTTTAATTAAATTTTGCTTTTCCGCATTTTATAGCATTATACTTAGTACTGAACATATATACAACAACAACAATGCGCAAACAACAAATCTTATTAATGTAGCATTAACAATAGCAATAATTCAGATTTTTGCCCCACACTCGAGTACTTTGAAGAATGCTCCAAGTTACCATATCTAGGCTGCTGTTGCCGTACATCTTGTTGTGTGCATACCTTTTTGTTGTTGCCTAACAATTTTCTGCGCATTTTCTCAACCATCTGTTTTTATTTTCCTGCTTTCATTACGAACGTGCGTGGCCCCGCACAGGGTTGTCTAAGCATGTACTGCACAATGACCAAAAAAAGAAATGATTGAATATAGGCACTAGAGTCCGGGCGAAGTTTCGCCTTCGGTTTATCAATTGGCGCAAAACTGAAAATAATATCATGATTTTCATATTTAAAATTAGTGGTTTCGTTCTTCAAAGTACACTGAGCAAATCCTTCGCCAGGTCATTCAAACACACGATGAGATGGATTAAAGTTCTTCGAAACTAACTCTCTTTTTGAGAATATTTTCGGTGATATTATTGGTGAAGGTAACCGTGATTCAGTGCTAGTCGAACTGTATGTTAAAATAGTTCAGAGTTATTACAACAGTACGTTAAACTTATTCAGTGGTATTATAACTGTTGGAAATAATTTACTAGAGCTCTAGGTAAACGAGTTCAGTACCAGTTCTGGTTTCGTTCTATTTATTAAATTTCGTGTTGAACAGTGTTTCGATCTCGGTTTACCAGGTTTAACTACGCCTTGTTTTCGGTCTTGAAAGTATTTCGGTTTCAGTTTTCCGTTTTGATAAGCGTTTTGTTCCTGTTTTGATTATATTCTTAAATTCGTTCTTAAAATCGAAATTAGTTTCTGTTTTATGAAGTGTGTCGCTCCGGTTTTTAATTCATTCTTAAAAACTGATTTCGGGTTCTATTTAGTCCTCCATATTTAACTAGGATCTAGTTTTCTTATGATTTCATGTTTCGTTCTCAAATTAATTTCAGCTTCGTTTCGGTTAGGGTTTCAGCTTTCCCAAGTGTTTTGTTCTGTTCTTCGATGAGCTTAGCTCCGGTTTGGATTTTTATCTTCAGAACTAACTCCGATTTTGCCAAATGTTTTGATTCCGTACATAAAAACTAGTTTTGGTTTTACTTTCATTCTCTAATAAATAACAGTTTCGGTGCTTTTCAGTTCCGATTCCAGTTTTGCCCTGTTTTTATTTCGTTCTTCAACGTGTTTTGCTTCGGTTTAATTTATTATTATACCTTTCATGAACATGAAATGGTATTATAACTTTGGTCCGATGTTTGTAAGTATGAGAAGAAGAAGAGATAGACCCATCAATAAGTATACCGAAATGATCAGGATGACGAGATGAGTTGATTTAGCCATGTCCGTCTGTATGTCTGTCTGTCTGTCTGTCTGTCTGTCTGTCTGTCTGTCTGTCTGTTTGAACGCAAACTAGTCCCTCAGTTTTTGAGATATTTGGCTGAAATTTTGTATGCGGCCACCATTTTCCAATATAGGAATCATTTGTCGGAACCAGCAAGATCGGACCGATATTACATATAGCTCCCATACAATCGATTGTTCTGATAAACGGATTTTGGGCTATAACTCCTGTAATTAAACACCTAGGAACGTGAAATTTTGTAAGTGTTGTTATTTTTGTATGTGAAATATCGATGTTGAAAATCATCGAGATGGGATAAATATTTCCCATAGCTCCCATACAATCGATTGTTCCGATAAACGGATTTTGGGCTATAACTCCTGTAATTAAACACGTTGGAACGTGAAATTTTGGACGTATCGCTATTTTTATATGTGAAGTATCGATGTTGAAAATCATCGAGCTGGGATAAATATTTCACATAGCTCCCATACAATCGATTGTTCCAATAAACGGATTTTGGTAGATAACTCCTGTAGTTATATAGGTAGAAACGTGAAATTTCGTAACTATTGCTATTTTAGAATGTGGAATGTCGGTGTTAAAAATCAATGAGATTGGACCAACATAACACATCGCCCCCATATAATCGATAGTTCCGATAATTTCGGTATGAGCTTAAGGTAAATTCACACAGGCTGTACTGGGATCAAACAGTGAAAACCGTGACGCTTATTCATGAAAGGTATTTAGCCTTCGGCACAGCCGAAGACAGCTTTCCTTACTTGTTTTTTTATAACTTCTATTTTGACAAGTGTTTCGATTCCGTATTTGATCGCGCTTTTCAAGTTTTGGTGTCCTTCGTTTCTGTTGCGATTTTAAAAAGTGTTTTGATTATGCTTTTAAGGGCGTTCTTCAAAATTAATTTCACTTAGGTTTCGATTCCGGTTTCGAATAATTGTGCAATGTGTTTCGATAATTTCAGCTAATTTTCGTTCCGCTTTCAATTTTACAATGTGTTTCTATAAGAGACCAACGCTCCTCTAAAGCATCTCGTGGAAGATCTTATTGGTTACTTTTTACCATTTTATTTCCCACTTTTCATATGCTGCCTTTTAGGATTTTAACAATTTATTTTTTTCCCTCGTCGGTTCTGCTTCGACTAAAACATTGGGCTTCGGTTAAACTCCATTAGTAGTTAAAATCACATAACTAACAGCAATGATAGTTGACGACAGCTACGTTAGGCCTCGGGCTTTGAATAGACTCGCCGAAGACTTACGCCAGTCAATCAATAAAGTACGAGTATTTGGGTTCGATGATGGCGGTGACTGTAGTTGCAGTTGTTGTGTAGCACGAACGATTGCATCAAGCAAGATTGAGACAAAAAAGAGAAAAATGTTCAATAAAGAAAACTGCATTGAATTTTAAAACGGAGATGAGGTGGGAAATGAGAATGGAAAAGAAATGTTTCTTGTTATTTTTGTTGCTGCCGACAGCCGGCGATGTGCTAAGCCTTGTAAAAATGCAACAATTTGTATGCACCCACGAACATCGATTTTCCATTTGAAATTTTTTGTTATTTTTTTTCTCCGGTGGGTGCAAATACAATCTTTGAGATGTTTTGATTTCCAAAGAATAGAAAATAAAATAAGAAAGATAGCCAAGTTGTGGCCATCTTAGTTACAGCAGTTACGAAATCAATTATGACTGTCCTGAATTCCTTAGCGTTTGTTGTTGTTTTGTTAACATATCTGTGGATAATGAAGTGCCTTTCCTAAGTGTCAAAATAAATTCACTAAATGGATTTCTATGGTCTCTTTAGAAAACAAGTTGTAAAAGTAGTAGTGAAGACATAAAGATATGAAAAATATTTGAGGACACCATTTTAAATTTCAAAAAACAGATCCTAGATTTGAGATCCGAAGCCTTCTTGACTACCTGGATAAGATAACCATCAACAAAATGTCAGTCTAGAAATCTAAGGCAGAACTACTCCTTGCTGGTATATGACACAGAAGCCTGGACTTTGTCCTATGGGTTGAGATTAATGAGTTAAATTTTGTTGGGAACCAAATCGGTTTCCCAGTCCGATCCGTCTATGTCCTCTTTCTTCCATTGATATTTTGTAGATACCAGAGCAGCTAATACCAATATGACCGTATGTGTGTGGCATGATATCTGACGTGTAGGAAGGTCCATTTTTCTGGACAACCTAAAATGAGTTGAGTTTTCAGATTGGAAGTATGAGCGATACATGCTGCAGAACTTGGTCGCGCTGGAACAATGTATTACAAGAGCGTAACACTATTGGCATATGCCGGCGACATCGACACCATTGGCCTCAACAACAGCGCCGTAACTTCTGCGTACTCCAGATTAGAAAAAGAAGCGGAAGAAATGGGTTTGGTGGTGAATGAAGGTAAGACGAAGTACCTACCCGCTGGCATCAAACAAAGAGTCAGCGCATTCGCGTCTTGGCAACCACGCCACAGTTGGTAGCCATAATTTCGAGATAGTGAGGG
Source organism: Campiglossa producta (assembly GCA_964058755.1). Lineage (NCBI taxonomy): Eukaryota > Metazoa > Arthropoda > Insecta > Diptera > Tephritidae > Campiglossa > Campiglossa producta. The sequence goes on from CAXKVI010000004.1 coordinate 24,604,107, forward strand.
AGACTTTGTATACCTGGGAAGCAGCATTAATACCAACAACAATGTAAGCCTGGAAATCCATCCAAGGATAACTCTTGCAAGCAAATATTACTTTGGGCTGAGTAGGCAATTGAGAAGTAAAGTCCTCTCTCGAAGAACAAAAACAACACTCAATAAGTCACTTATCGTACCCATCCTGCTATATGATGCAGAGGCATGGACACTGACAGACGAAGCGGTTTGGAAAGTTGGCGACAGCGAGTACCGAAGGAGATATAATGATGAGCTGTATGAGCTTTACGCAGACGGCGACATTGTTCAGCGAATTAAAACCCAGCAGCTTCGCTGGCTAGGACACGTGGTGCGAATGAACGAAGACGCTCCGGTACAGAAGCTATTCTCATCGACACCCGCCGGTGGAAGTAGAGGAAGAGGGAGGCCACCACTCCGCTAGCAGGACCAAGTAGAGGCAGACCTACGAGCACGCGGTGTCTCCAATTGGCGCCAGTTGGCTCAACAAAAAGCCGACTGACGAAACGTGTTGGACGGCCAAAATCGCAAGGCGGGTAAAGGCTATTGAAAGTAAGAAAGTAAGTCTGAGCGATAAGTAAGATGAGGACAGGTCAGAATGAAACAAATTGTCACTGAAGATGGCTAAGATGAATAAGTGTTTGTCTCTAGACTTAATCTTACGAAGGACAGCGGCAATCGTTCCTTTTTACGTCAATATTTTGAAAAGAGAGTATGAGTAAGAAAATAGTCGTTCGAGCTATCAATTACATTTAAGTATCCGAATTTTCATAAGCTAAACTGAACACATTTATGCTAATGTCTTTTGGCATATTTGAGCAAAACAATAATTGGATATCATCGACGCGTCTTTGGATTATCTTGCAAAGAGTCATTAAACCCTCAAGAAATATGTAGTAGGGAAGTCGTTGTTTCATGAAATAAAACTTTAGCCAAACAATCGACAATAACCGCAGTGCCTTTGAGTTCATTTTGTGGTGGGTGTGGTTAAATGATTGCTGTGTAAACTGTAACAAAGAGTAAAAGTACAGAAAGGTATAATTGAATCAAGCAGCTGTTCATGTAAAAGCTTTACTTTTATGATTGATCGTTGGTCGTCGTGGTACATTCTGCGGTTCGCCGTTTTCCCTTTTACAGCATCGTATTGATAAACAAAGAAAGTACAATGATTTCTAAAGGTGGGCGAAAAAAATACTACAAATTGGTGAGACCAGCACTACAAATGGCTAGGACAGCCTGCTCCTAACTAATGAAACCAGTACTAGAGCTTTAAGTTAAACTAAAAGTTGTTTAACTATAATGCCAGGAAAATTTTGGCTTCGACAATGTCGAAAGTTAGAATTTAGGGCCTCCTTGATACGTTACTAAAACTCTGAGTTCTACTTCAAAGTAGAAAGCTTCGGGGTATTTCGCTCCAAAAAAGACTCATCTGCTGCACAGTGAATTCCACTCCATTTCTGGTTTAGTCTTAAGATATCACCTCTCTCATAATTTTCTAGCTTGTAGAGTATCTACCACCTCAATTTTCCTATAAGGAAGTCATGAACTCTTTTAACCTAACATTTGTCAGGTTTGATTGGCTTAAGTGCATGCAACCACAAAAATATTGATTTTTATTTTCTCTATTTGCATTGCTTACATTGCCTTCTTCTTATCACTTATTAGGTTTCCTTTCAATCTTCATTAAGTGCAATTGAAACACATTACCGATGAGCGGCGCTTTGAAGAGCTTTTCTATGCATTCGTCATGTCGTTCGCAGAATTTCTTGTTCGCATAAATGGTAGAGTTAACGCAAAACTGACTTTTTTGCTTCCGTAAAACAAGTCAATGGCATTTTATAACGAAGTGGAGAGTCAATTCAAAATTCTAACAAGGACTGTAAGAAATATTCTTAAAGCTTCTTCGAACTTAAGAAATGTAAATCAATTTGGTGAAGTGGCTCAAGCGGCCGTCAGCTTTCAACAGCCTCAAGATTAGTTTCTTCTGGAGGAAGGAGCCTTTCAAGTATACCTGCTTCCGTGTCGAGGACGAATGGTGTAATTCAAGAGATTATGAGGGGTACTTTATATCCTAAATTTGATCTCCCAACAAACGAGACCATCGGCACGCCAGTCGGGCTCGTACTCCAAGCTTCTCGTCCCTGAGCGTACTAGATTTCAACCCTCAGGAAAAACCCCATTGTAAAATTAATAGGATCGTTCTAAATTTTACAATGTCCGACTTTATTTTCCACCAAACTATTTTTTATTACGAATAGATGCACTCAAAGTTATTTCGTTCAATATATTATATATAAATACAAGATTTTTTATCTTTCTTTGTCTCATTATAGTCAACTTACCAGTATTTGTTGCTGTTCCACCACCACCTCCTCCTCCACCAGCACCGCCTCCACTGCTGCTACTCTCGTTCATATTTGTCTCCGATAGTGGCGTTGATGTGAGTTGTTGGGTTTTTGTAGACATTGTAGTCATATGGCAATCGGGCAGTGACATTGGACCCGGTGCACTACAGCAATTTGCACCACCATCCACGACATCTAACGGTGGGGAGTTCTCCCGAACACAGGACATTAGACTGGCGGACATGCTGTGGCGGCTGAAATGAATGAAACGAAGAAGATATTGTACATAATTGATAGGGAATAGATGGTATATGTATTGATGGGTAAAAGTTTCAGAAGATAAAGCAAATTTTGGATAAAGAATGGTTTGGAGATGCTTTCGAAATTTAATTGCATTTGATTATTTGGTGAAAATGTCAAGTGACACGAGGCGAAGAAATCGCATAAAACCAGGAATAACTGCTAAGTTTGGAGCACATCGCGTCAAAGGAAAGACATTGGCCTGTCGCCATTATCGAGTGATCATGTCTGTGGAGGGGAGACTTAAGCAATAACGGCTATTGGACTCCATCCTCCCAGTCACTGAATAAAAAGGTCGATCTAACTTTTAAGAGTTGGGGAGAGTAGTTTCCTCTCTGTTAGACCATAACCTTTGAGATATACATACCTATGCACGTGTGACATCGTAACCACATTCCAAATCGACAACATACTAAATGTTTCTGTAATATTTTAATAGCGCAAGGTGTACGCTAATAGGGTACCACAAATGGGAACTTGCCCTAGTTTAACCAAGTATCCTTTGTCGCCAACAAATCGCCCGCCCTGCTGCCGTTTAGTTAAAATGTAGAACGGTACTTCGCTCAAATTAAAGTTACACGCGTGAATGAATTCACTTTTGCTAATTAACTCAACGCTGCGAAGATATGTTTATTAGGAGTGGCTAATGGCGCAATATTTTAATCAGTGGATGCACAAGCGTTAACGCATTGAGTTCGCGCAATTACATTGAAAGCACTGCTGATGTCACCGGAGAAGAAAGTATATTCAGTCAAAGGGTGACGGAAAAACCAATTAAGAATTAATAGGAGGACTCAGATTTGTGGGACGCGTTCTGCTAATTGTCTTTAGGAGGTAAACGAGGAAGATATGCTACTCCTACTAAAGTTCATATGGGAGAGTAGTATTAAGACGTATGTATCCACACTCATGCGCTCACAATGGAACCTAATCAAAATTAATTGATTGCTATGAAACCAGCGCCATATTACTCTTCAGCGCATTAACGCAACACAATGCAGTGTTACCCAGCTCTAATGTAAATACCACAATTACCAACCTTTTCTTGCTCCTTATTCATCAGCTCAACTTAATTGACATACTTCCAGACACAAAAGTATTTATGTTTGATGTGCTTGCTTAAGTACAAGTTTTCTAATTTACGCTGCGTTTACCAAAGGGAAATAGAATTTTTGCGAATGTTGCGATCAGCGATGCGAATGAGTAGATGTCAATTAAAGTAAGTAAATAAGTAATTATGTGAGCAATAATCCCGTTTGGCGCTAACAAACTGTCTCGATTCATCATGTATTTAGGTGAGGGAATCGTGACGCGTTAGACAGGGTCACTTCGAAATGTATTGCTCTTGGCCGAGTCATTATAAAAAAAAACAACCCGGGTCGTTTCGGTACGAAGGGTATTGTACAGGTACAAATACCGTTCTCGCAGAACCGGCAATACGTGAAACTCCTGCCTAGGCCTGTGTCACCTACGCATATGTTCTGGGCTCGCAAACAGAAATCTTTGGACTGATGTGTTTGTCGCGCCTTGCTGTCGAGTTGTGCAGCCCTCAACGCCGACGGAAGTACACTCATCTAATAGTGAACGAATTCCGCCGGCTTCAGGACTGCAACGGAGATCAATATCGCGACATAACCTACCACCATCTAGGCGAACACATCAGTCTTTAACTCCCAGAGTGGCCATTGCCTCTCCTTCGCAATTTAAATTGTTGCAATTTAACTGCAACGGCTTGACCGGCAAGATAGCGGAGATAACCACATTTATGCAGCTACATAAAATCAAAATTGCTGCAATCCAGGAGACAAAACTTGGCCCCCACTCGAATCTCCGAGCGAGTGGAGGCTACCACGTACTCCGGCATGATCGTACAGACGGCGGAGGTGGTCTCGCGTTCCTTGTACACCATACGGTGCAGTATAGGGAATTTGATATCAACACTGACCAAAGTGACTTACCTTTAGAGTGTCAAGGTATAGTTATACAAGCTGGTGGCGTTGATCTCGAGCTAATCAATATATACATTCCTCCCGTCACCTGCTGCCCCAGAAGTTATCGTCCTGACCTTAGGGCGTTTCTTTGTGGCGATAACCGTATCATCATGGGCGATTTTAATGCCCATCATGATATGTGGCATTCACACCTTTCGGTGGACGGCAGAGGACGGGAATTAGCCGAGCAAATTGATAACTCCTCTTTCTGTACTGTGAACGGAGACTCCTCAACTAGGATGGCTGTTAACTGCAGTAGCTCCCCGGACCTAACTATTGTTAGCCCGGGGTTAATTAACAGCATCAACTGGCAACCTATGGTGGCCCTGTCATCCGACCACCTGCCTATCATCCTGTCTGTCGATCGTGCCACGGATTTTATCACGTCGGAGAAACGTACTTACGTGAATTTCAAAAAGGCCAATTGGGTCGGCTTTTTGGAATTCACGGAGAGCTCCTTTGGTGATCTTCCCATTCCCACTGACGTACACGTTGGCGAGCGCAACATACGTGAGGTCATTAAAAAGGCTACAGCCCGTTTCATACCAGCTGGTAGGATAAAAGATATCAGGCCTAACTTCCCAGCTGAGGCCGCAGCCTTGGCCAACGAACGTGACCTCATACGCAACATCGATCCATCTGACCCACAGATCGGTGATCTCAACGTGGAAATCAGAAGGCTGGTTAACGAACACAAACAAACCAAATGGGAGGATCACCTCAGGTCTTGTAACCTCTCTACCGGTGTTGGGAAATTATGGTCCACCGTCAAGTCCTTGTCGAATCCTTCGGGTCCACCAAAAAATGTCGACATTACCTTTGGTGACAAGACAATAAATGACCCCAGGAAATGTGCACAGGCTTTTTGTCGACAATATGTCCCACACCCTGCGCAAGACAGGGCTAGACGTGGAATCTTCAGGCGTGCGCATAAACACAAAAACTATGCCCCCGTTCCCATCACCGCTACAGAGGTTCAAGAGGCCATCCGGAAGGCCAAAAACTCCAAAGCCATCGGCCCTGATGGCATAGCCATGGTGCATCTAAAACACATCGGCCTAGCGGGAGTCAAATATTTAACGGCCGTCTTCAATTTGTCTCTGATCACAGCTGTCATACCCGACAAATGGAAGCAGGCAACTGTGATCCCACTACTAAAGCCTGGCAAGCCAGCTAACGTTGGGGAGTCATATCGCCCGATATCACTCCTCTCGCCAGTAGTAAAGACACTTGAGGCGGTCCTACTCCCGCTCTACACATCACACTTGATGTTAGCCGAGCACCAACATGGCTTCAGGAAGGGTAGGAGCACAACATCTGCTCTAAATGTCATAAACACTCAGATAACTGACGGTCTTAATCAAAATATGCCTAATGACAGGACGGTTCTAGTTGCACTTGATTTGAGTCAAGCTTTTGACACAGTAAATCATGGGCAACTTGTAGCTGATTTGGAAGACTCGTCACTCCCCCCCTGTCTAAAGCGTTGGACCGCCAATTATCTCAGTGGTCGTCGGTCGTCTGTTGTATTTAGAAACAAAAAATCTAAAGCCAGGAAGATAAAACAAGGGGTACCACAGGGTGGTGTCCTCTCCCCGTTATTGTTTAACTTCTATATTTCGAAGCTTCCTCCTCCACCAGAAGAAGTTACGATTGTTTCTTACGCAGACGATTGCACGATATTGGCAACTGGTACTTCCGTTGATGAGCTGTGCTCCAAAATAAATGGTTATCTCCCCTCTCTAGTCGAGTTCTTTACTGCCCGAACCTTGACATTGTCGCCAACAAAGTCTTCGGCGACCTTATTCACGACGTGGACGGCGCAGGTTGGCATGGAATTAGAAATCTATGTAGGTGATCATAAAATACCTACTGTCGCTCACCCAAAAATTTTAGGAGTGACTTTTGACACCATGCACACTTTCGCTGCCCATTCAGCCGCAATTGTCTCAAAATTACAGAGCCGCAACAAAATCCTCAAGTCACTAGCCGGCAGTACTTGGGGTAAAGAAGAAACGTTGTTGGTAACGTACAAGGCAATTGGTCGGCCGATCCTGAACTATGCGTCGCCGATATGGTCGCCGGGGCTTGCAGACGTTCACTGGAATCAGCTTCAGGCCTGTCAAAACACCGCGCTCAGAACCGCTACGGGGTGCGTCCTTATGTCACCTATATCTCATATACATAATGAGGTGGAAATGCTTCCAGTTAGGGAGCATAATGAAATGCTAAACAAGCAGTACCTACTGAACTGCTGTAAACCACAGCATCCCGGTAGACAACTGCTTGAACTCATTCCGCCTCCTAGGACCATAAGGTCGCATCTACGTAAACATTTTGATGAGATCCGTCACTATATAACAACGCCGTTTGATCTACAGGTGCACAAACAGGCTTTGGGGCATATCCATACAACGTCTGTTGGCCATTACTCTGCGCTCTGTCCGCTAAACAATGTCTTACATGCCGCAACACCTGGCATTTCTGAAGAGGAGCGTCATCTTCCTCGAGAGACAAGGGTCACTCTGGCTCAATTACGCTCTGGATATTGTAGTAGGTTAAACTCCTACATATCTAGACTGAACCCTGATGTGCCGAATGTATGTCCGGCATGCGGCTCATCCCCCCACAATACCAATCACTTATTTTCTTGCTCATTTGAGCCCACTCTTCTAACACCCATCTCTCTTTGGTCCAATCCTATTGAAACTGCTAGTTTCCTTGGACTCCCGTTAGAAGATATTGATGACAATTAGGTTAGGGAAAAATACGCGTTGGGCAGGACTACACATCGTTACAACAACAACAACAACATTCATCATGTATCGCCCTCAACTCATTCAAAGGATGGTGGACATGTCATATGTCAATCCTTAAATGTTGCCAATGAATATTTGTAACGCACGCAAATTCCAACCGAGCGGAAATGTTAATTGAAGGATAATTTAGGGCGGCAATTATATACATATGCTGTAGCTATGATGCATTATATGGCTCATAGTGGGTTAAGATGTGTGAAAGATGTAAGAACGAGTCATTACGTAATTGCGCAGAAATGAAAGTTTGAGAAGTATAGGCCCGTTGTTTGTAACTTCTTGATGTAAGTGCAGTATAGTAATGGTATGGTAATGGTATGGTAATGAACTACCCTTACCTGAATGTAAGTAGGTATAGTACATACTCCGATATACTAAACGTAAAGAGGATTGATGAAAATTTTAGGACAACATGAAGATGATTTGTATTGCTTGGAAATCCTACTATGTAGTACACTGAACCAAAAACGTACATTTTTTTGGGGAAAAAAGTTTCATAGAAGTTCAAGCTGATATTGAATGAATTCATGATTTACATATTTTAAGAACAAGTACTTATATTCTAAGAAATATTCCTAATTTTTTATGAAAGAGTTCTTTGGAGAAGTTATAAAGAACAATTCTTAAAATCCATATACTTTTTCTTTGGAAACATGAACTTATTTGGTTCAGTATAGAAGCTACTCTTGGTTTTCTTCAGGGTCAGCAGCGTGTTAAGTGGCTAACTGGTTTTGATCTTGACTAAATGAGTTTCGCAATTAAACAAATAAAAAAAAGCCGGAAGACAAGCTAAGATACAGCTGTGAGTCTACGCTTTTATTCAACCCATCAGCCAGACATCTACGAACTAATGATCGCACATCGATATGTGAGTACGCTTGAATATCTTGGAATACTTCATCAAGTTCAGCACACAAACCGACTTTTTCGCACAGAAACATGGGACATCGTTGACTATGCAACACTTTACGAGTTTCATTAATTAATTAATCAGACGACTGTGGCTGTGGTGTTGAAAGCTTCAGAAATATATCATACTTGTTGAGTGCCTATTTCGTTTATCGCTCTCCATTTTGCCGGCTGCTGATGTCAGTTGACAATTTTCTCGGTTAGGCTTGTTGGCATTGATGCAATGTCATGGCGAAATTAATTGAAATTTTTTTAAAAAAATCAACGGTATATTTAGCGAGAGTATACTCTCTACATATATGTAGTAGCATTGACATTGCAATGGGGGACAACAGCTCATAAGCCCAGGCAAGGAGATGCATAAATTCTGATGCACAACGTGATATTATGGTGATGGTGAGCTTTGATCAAGCTGGCTATATAGATATATCATCAAAGTAGTGCTAAGACTAAATTGGCCAGTACTATGAAGTGACACATAACTTGATACACGGCTAAAAATTTTAACCTAAGTTGTAAACTTTTTTGGGCTACATACATATGTATATGACCAAACAATATTTGGTTCCAAATTGAAACTATACCAGTTTTCAAGAAAATTATTTCAATAGAAAGGGTTATAATTTTTGTGGGCAAAATTCTATGCCTTGAAATATCATTCAAAATAACTAAATACAAAATTTTAGACTGCTTTTTAGTTTGATCTTCAATCGAAACCAAAAGATATTAAAATTCCTTGTAGAAATTTGAGAGGTTTGGAATATAGTACACACAAGTTTGAAAATTGCTTAAACAGATGAATGGTTAAAAATTTAGACTAATTTTTTAGCGGTAAACAAGATCAACACGCCGTGAACTAGATCTTTGGAACAAAGTAGCAAAATGGGGGTTTGAGGCATTTCTTTGTTACCTGCCCCAAGGCTTAATCCAACCAATCGCGTCAGTTTATTCTTCTTCGGCATAAATGCTTTTCCACTTCCCCTTCCCAACGACGTAGGGACGCTACTTGCATCTGCTCCTATCGCAGAGTGTCGGTAGTAAAGCCTACTGTGTCAAGATATATCTATGTATTAGTTTGAAAAATGTGTTTTACGAAGCGCAGCCTCTATTTTTTTCGCTGAGTTATATCTTTTTATAACCAGCGTACTAGTACTAGTACAAGCACAGTAAAAAGAAAAGTCTAGCTTTAACACCATTTTGGTGTTTATATATAACAACGCTGAAAAGTATTAAATTAATAGTACGTTCGGTCTAATTAAGAGAGAGAGGAATTCAGTCAAAGATTCTCTAACTTGGGTAAAAATTGAGATATTTCCATGAAATTTGGTATACAGGTTACTAATAGGTAGAACGATGAAATTTGGCACAAAATCATTCTTGTATCGTTTAGCATTACAAGGATTATACCTGATAAAATTGGACGAAATCGCTTTCGGACCACGCCCACTTCCGATATGGAAATAACTCAGACTTCCTTCATTGTTCTGCCTAAATTTCGTACAACCAATTACCAAATCTTCGTTTAACATTCCGAAGAATTTCTCGAATACCAAGGTATGCAACCGATTAAAATAACGTTTCAGTTTCGGTTTTTTAAGCTGTTTCGGTTTCGGTTTCCAACCAAAAAATTTTACTACTAAAAAGTTCAAGAATGTAGCTTCAAAATAGGTCTGAATTTTCATAACTTTTTTCCTGCGGTCATAATGGATTTTCTCCAAAATAATAAATATTAGGTATTAACTCTATGTATTGAGGCAATCTGAAAATTAACTCTACTTTTTCTATTAAAATAATATTAGAATGGAAACTAAGTTAATTATATCGTCGAAAACATTGATATGAGTGGCAAGCCACTAAACTTTTTTTTCGGATCTGGTTGTGTCCCCACTAAAATACGTAATAATAAGACCATAAAAAAATTCAAAACCGTTTGGAACCGGTTCCGGCTTTTGAAACGGTTTCGGTTTCGTTCTTTTTCAGATCAAAATAGCGGCTTCGGTTTTGAAAAATGAATCGCTTTAATCGGTTGAGGCTACGGTTTCGGTTTCAGTCCTTGTCGAATATACCAAAGCCCATTTCAAGTTTAAATGCAGGAACTGTATGAGATTCCTAGTTAGGGTTCGGGCAATCATAATCCAAACAGGTAGGTACCTTAACATATGAAAGGCTGGGGTTACAAAAAAAAAACATTTGAATGACACGTATTTTTCATGCACTTGAAAGGAAAACTTACGAAAAGTTTAACAAGTTTAAGTTTCAAACAAATCTTCAGTAACTCTGCTACCTTAAAGGCACCCTGTATGTGCACATAAGTGTTAAAAATATTGCATAATTCCACTTGCTCGACTATGACTAGCGCCTGTCTCAGCGTTTTGTATCATTGGCGCCATTGCAATTCCATCAGGACACTCGCAATCCTTGCTCAACGAAGAAGCAAGCACACTTACAAAATTTTATAATTTGCTCTATTTTATACATAAATACATACATATACATATGTATATATACCTAGATGAATTTGCTTGTGTGTTAGAGTCGCATTATTTAAAATTAGTTCAAAAGTTGACAAAGAAAATGGCGAACATCGTAGTGTGCCCTCATCCAACTAATAGGCGACGATGTGTTGACACAAATAATAAATCTAGTTCTTATTATTTTTTATACAAACTTTATTATCACTCCTTTTTTTGTTATTCTTCAAGTTATTGGTGTTTATTTTAACATTTATCATTTTAAAGACAGCTCTTCAACTTTTTCTAACACTCATACAGTGCTGGCTAAACAGTTTTGCCAAACTAAACTCTTCGCTTGTGGCTGCTACAAGTTGGTACAGGGCGCCTAAAAGTAGGCACCACTAAGTGTGTACATCACGAATTGCACTGCTGGCGTTTCAAGTTGTTAAAGCAGCAATGAAACACACCTACAAACATAGCGAACAAGTTTGCAACTTTTATACGATTTTTTGTTTAACTTTTTTTTTTTTTTGGTTAGTAAATTACTCTTTTAATTCTATTAATGGCAGTTTATTCATAATTCTAATTTGAAACATTTTAAAAGTTCTTCTTTTCATATTTGGGTACCAATTATAAAAATATGTACCCAACAAAAAAAGTTGAAGGCATTATATTAAATAAGGTAGCTAGTTTGGAAAATTTGTATCTTTCTTATTGATCAAACATTTTTTTTTTTTTTTTTTTCAAAACATTTATGTATTTGATTCAAAAACTGGGGGGGGGGGTCTTGAGAGAAAATGTACTGAATTTTTTTTTTAGATGAAGCAACTTTAAAAGAAATTCCGAGATATGGGGCACTTGAAAAAAAAAATGAAACAGCGTTATTTACAAAAATTTTTGAGCTAGTTCGGTCTCCAAATGAAGTTGGGGGTTTTAAAAGGTAATCTGAAAGAGAATTTTTAGTTATAAAAAGTGACCCACCCTCTAACCTGAAGATCATAATATGGTTTCTCATAATACTTAGATACGAACTCGGAACGAGATCAAAATAATTTTGAAGACTCAAATCGAACCCGGAATGAGACAAAGATAATTTTGAAGACGTATAATCAAAACAAAAACGAAACGGATATAAGTTTGAAGACTAAAATCGAAACCGGAACGAACGCGAAAATGAAACGAAATAAAATAAAAGTGAAATAATATTGAAGACTAAAGGCCAAACCGAAATAGTTTTGAAGTCTTAATTCGAAACTAAATGATACTTACTTAATTTTGAAAACTTAAATCCAAACAATTTTGAAGGCTGACATCGTACGAAATAGTTATAAAGACTGAAATTAAAACTGGAGCGAACGCGAAATTATTCCATAGAGTGAAACTGAAACCATAGTGTCTGTACGAACGAACCCGAAAAAAATGTGAAGACTTAAATCGGAACACCGGAACAACCTCGCCCTGCAGGTTAGGAGTTTAGAATATGCCCGAGGTAGACATACCGGTCGTAAGAGGCGACTAATTGGCACATAGGTAATGGTGTGTTAACTCGATGGTTGACCTACGGATATGATGCCTCCTACCTTTCATTACCCATCTTCCCCTTCCTTATGGGAGGGATGACATGACCTAGAAGGTTCCACTGGTCATACCAAATCGCTCCTGAGACAGTCGGGCAGTACCGCAAGAGAGTGCCGGGTTCATATCCGGCCAAGGACTGTCAATTTCGACATCAATCCCCAAAACCTTCGGGGAGTATTTTTGTCGTTTACAACAACAACACCCGGAACAACCTCAAATAAAACGAAACCGGAGCGAAACCGAAATAATTTTTAAGACTGTAATCGATAAACGGGTTGTGCGTAGGGTTTGGGACCCACCACATAAAATACCAATGAGATCCAACTTTAGGCGGCCAAAATCGCCGCGGCGGTTAAAGGCTGATTTAAGTAAGTAAGTAATCGAAACCGGAACGAATGCGAAAGTATTTTTGAGATAGAAACTGAACTCAGAATACAACTGAAATAGTTTTTAAAACTAAAATCGAAACTGACACCGGATTAAACTTTTATCATGGGGAAGACTGAAACCAAAGCTCAATCGGGAATACTTTACTAAAACCCAAAACCCAAATTGGAATGAAAACCAAATCATTCTGAAGAACGAAATCACAGCCGAATATGGAATACTGAAACTCTTCCCAGCCGATTGGAAACATAAAGGGCGCCAACTCATCCTACAAAATTTTTTTGTCGAAGACAGTGAAGGCTTCACACGCTGTGGACCACCGCAAAGTTTATGTTCACGCAGTAATTGTGAGCAATAACAATACAACGACTGCCATCAGCAAGCGACAAAAAATCACAACAACAACATAGGAAAATTAAAAAGGCACTACCAATGTAAAATGAATAACAATTAAAATCTTGCTATTGTTATGGATGCATTTTCCCAAACAACCACCCACCGATCTCGGCCAACTCCGACACACCGAACCAGTCAGAATGGCAAAAATACAAACTCAGTTAGCCGCGCGCAACATTTGTGTCAGTAAGACGAAGTTCTGCTATTTTGTTGCATGAACAATTTTAGATGTCTTTCATAGACAAGTTCTCTCTTAAAGGGGTAGGGAGAGGTGGATGCAGTCGTAGAGCATGTAGTGGCTGGCTAACATGGCCACAACAATAGCTGACTGCCCTCGAAGTGTTCTCATTATTGTTGGTGTAGTTTTTCGTTTTGCTGTTGGTGCATTTTAATTGCTGTTGTAAAAGAGTGATAGATGATGGTACAACTGTTGTCAAGTTGTTGTTGTTGTTAGTGTTTGGTGCTATTGTGTTTGCGGTTTCCGCACAAGCAAACTTTAATCACTCTTTTACGTTGCATTGGATTTTTCTTTCTTTGGTTTTTTTTTTTTTTGTTTTTTTTTTTTTTGTTTCTTTGTTGATTTCTATTGTTTTTGTTTGGCCGTACTAAGAAAATCGTAATAAATTATTTACATGATTGAATCACATTGTCGGCTGCATTTGAGTACATAACAAAGCTAAGCTACGCAAAATTTTAGTGAGGAGGCGTTTTTATTTCAAATCAATTGTTTTTTTTTTCGGCTAAAAAAAAATTTGTTTTTTTGTTTCGGTCTTAATTTCATTTATTATTTATTTATTTTCTTGCTTTATTCATCTCTCTTCTGTCATTTTTTACAACAAATGTCACCTTTCGCACTCTTTTAAATGACGTGAAAAAATGTTGCTGATGTCATACTAGGCAATATTTTCACTCAAAATCTTAGTACTACTTTGCCGTGAAGTACAAGCGAAATTCCACGGCTTTTTCACGACAGGAAATTTTGTATGGATTTTGACAGCTTTTTCGCGTGAAACACGAAGTTAGTACCTAGCTTCAAAAGTTAAATATTGATGAGAAAATAAGCCTTGCAAAAAATTAGCGCTGTAACTTAACACTTAGCGGTTGCTTTTTTTCGCCCTTTCTCAAACTTTTTGTATGGAAAAAAATTTGATTTTTTCAGTGATTTTCTCATAATTTTTGGAAATTTTTGAAAAGAACCTTTACATATTCTTAAAGAGGAGGCTTTGAAGATTCCAAAACGGTAAGCCGTGTGCGATTATCTTAACTATTAAGAAAAAAATCACTTTGAAACAAAAAATGCCATTTTTTCCCATAAATTGTCCATACAAAAGGGCGAAAACATAGCCATCCCTAAGCGTTAAGTTACAGCGCTTATTTTTTTCGAGGCTTATTTTCTCATCAATACCTAACATTTTAGGGACATTTTCTTTTAATCACCTTAATGTACATACACACATATATTTTGTAAGCCCTGTATTAAAATAAAGTACCTATAGCAAGATGGTTCCCAAGTTCCACAAACGCATATTTATGGAGTTTTTATTATCTTCATCTGGTTTTTTTCTTTTCGTTAATCTGGTCACCGTGAACAAATGTCGAAACAAGGAAAAACAAATATGTCAAAAAATTTCACGCAGTTTTTGTTGTTGTGGGAAATGACATAGCAGGGCAGCAATTCGCAGCGTATTTTCGCGGCGTAATCTCATTGCGGGCCGGCCTTAAGACTGAGAGCTCTTGCATAGGAAAAGCCACTCACATATGAGCATTTTATTGCTTCAAAATTGTGTTGGGTATTGTTTGATTGGATTATTTTGCCGGTTTATTATTTTTTGCACTTTAAATTGTCTTTTTCTCTTGCCAGCATAATTTCATGCGCATTTTATTTTTTTTTTCTGCCGATGTTCGCACAATAATCACTTTGTACGTAAAATTCATTCACGCTTGCTTTTGCGTTTCTTTGTCAAGAAAAATAGGGTAATACAGTTTGAATCTGCAAGTTGTTGGGGCTGCAATATCTTTTGTAAAAAATGTGGTATTCTGTCTTGCAAATAGGTTAAGTATAACAATCTTTGTGGCTCCAGGCAAGTGAGTTTTGAGAAAGAGAAAATAAAACTATGATGATGAAGTTGTTAAAAGCTATACCCACATACAGCTATGGTCAGAGATTTAGCGCACTTTCCATTGTACTGAAAAATAGTACAGTAACTTTCAAGATAATACTAATTGCACAAAAAAATTTGAGGCTTAACAATAGTATTGTATTGCTCTCTTCAAATGACAAAAGAATTTCCGTTATATTTCTTTGATATTTGTTTTTGCTAAATTTTTCTTTACATCCGTCTAAAGTGCATTGGACATCGATTTAGCGCACTTACGTTTGTTTTCATATTACTTGCGATTGGTTGAAAAAGTTAACTGTTTTTTGCTTAATATTTAATAAATAACCTCTTTTCTGATAATTTTGTTAAATTTTCTGGAAGAAAATACTGGTCGGTTTGACAAAAAAGATCCTTTTTTAATCAGGGACCAATCAAGGGCAAAATTTCAAGAATCTTGGTATGTTTTCGAGAAAAATGGTGTACAATGCCATAAGAGATGTGTGTTCGGATCCGAACTTGTCAAAGCATAACAAAAAACGTAAAGATCCCCCTTGTAAAACTTTTCCCCAAGGGGATAAAATGTTCGGAAGAAAGAGTAAAAGTCAACCTTTTAAGTCCTTGCCAATGAAAGTGGCTGAAATAATTGCGGAATTGTGCTCAACTGTGTCCAGAAAACTTATACGAAGACCCCTAAATGAAAATAAAAAGTATGGGCGCATAAGCAAGAAAACGCGCCTCCTGCCAAAACAAGAACACTACACTAGACCGCTCCCTAAAACTTCCAAGTTCTCACTAACATGTTTTCGGATTACCGTGGACTGGTTTCTTGATTTTTTTCATGTTGCATACACTTTTCTCGCCAGAATAGATAAGGCCTAATTTGGTTGCATCCGAAAGAAGTACAGTTTCTCAAAATTCTACACCTTTGAGTGTGTGGATTCTTGAGAATGCAAAGGTGCTTTAATGTATGATTATGTAGATTCTTTTAAATCATGACGCATAGAAAATTAGTAATTTTTGAAACTTCTTTTCGAGTTTAAACTATACTATTTTTAAGACTTTTTTTTTCCTTTAACGCTTAAACTACCCATAGTTATTTCTTTCCCTCTTCTACAAGTCTTTTCCGTCTTACTCTCACTCTTTCTCTTCTTCTCTTTATATATATGTATTTCTTTATTCTTCCATCTCCATTAGTATATACCGTTATACAACTACATTACTTATGTGCCCAAAGTTATAATAGTACCTTTAGTATAAAAAAAGTTAGATTTCCCGTCCTAAATATTTGAAAATACTTTAACTCACGATTCCCATAAACGATACGTATACAGAATGAGTGTATGAAATAAATTGAAATGAAATTCTTTGCATATTTTGAGAATAAATTAGTTTTTGCATTCCACAAGCACATTAAATATTTCATTTCTACTGTTTAAACAAATTCTAATTGCAATTCAATATTATTAGCTCTAACGTGTACTTTACCATTAATGTATGTACATACGAATATACATTTGAAGGTTTATGTAATAGGGTGGTACAAAAACCATCACTAAATTTCCTGAAAAAGTTCTTGAAACAATCCCGAAATGATCAGAAAACAATCCGGAAATTATTCCGAAATGGTCCCGCAAAAGCTTAGAAATGATCTAGTAAAATTTCCGACTGATATTTCTACATTTCATCCCCAGTAAAATTAGTCTGCTCAGTAGCACAGTTTTATTGTAGATAAGTTGGTTAAGTAGCATGATTTTAAAATTAGGCACTTCCATTCTATTGAGTAGGTTTTGTGGATCACCCTAATGTAAATGAGTATGAACACTAGAGTGGACTTATTTTATTGAAAAAAAAAATATGTTTTTGAAAAGACTATACCGGTCCCTCAAATTATTCATTTGGGCGGTTTTATTCAGAGGAAAGCGTTGCACATTGGCCTCAAAGTTAAGAAGGTATCACATATACATTTCGGTTCCGATCCTTAGACCGCTGAGGCGTGTCTCACGGTACAAAGTTCAGATTAGCTTATTAGTTTTATTTTTTGAGTCTCCATAGGACAATCTGAACTTTGATCCTCGAGCTGCGCACTTAACACTTAAGGGTCTCCGATCGGAACCAAAATATGTGTGATATCTCCCATTATGGTATTATCAATTTTAGCTATTAAATAAAAAAATTAAATTTTGTTTTTTGGTCTCGATAGGGCCACCGGAACTTTGAGGCCAATGTGCCACACTTTCCTCTGAATAAAACTGTCCAAGACTTAGGGAATGTCTTATATATGTACATACCAATGAATAATTTGCAAAAAATATATTTTATGTCCACTCTAATGAAAACACTATTATTTATTTGTTGCTGTAAATAATACGCAATTTTCAATTTTCCGCTGAGTGACTTAATGTTTATTTGTTATTAACTCACCGAGCACTGAAATATGTAGAGTTTATTGCGAAACGTAAGTGCTAGTGATATAGCTGTCATCCTGGTACATACACTACATATGCTTCCTGCAGATACCATTGCGAGAATTGAAGAGGAATCCGGATATTCCTCCTAAAAACTCCTCAATACTCAACAACTCAGAACAGCTGAAACCAAGGGCTGATAACACAGCCATAGAATATTGGAGACGAAAAGCCAGGCTAGCATTTTATTTTGGTAGGTTGAAACTCGCAAAACCACAATTAGCATCGATAGCTAAGATCAGCTAGCAACATAAAGCATATCAACTTGCCGATAAACTCTTGGCTTCTTAAATCGCTAATGCTAAGTAGCACCAAAGAAATCGATTGGGGTTCGGCTCCACATAGGTCAATAAAATTTTGCACGTCATATATGAGCTTGAAAAATTCCAAAATTGTTGAAATCGGACTTATGAAAAAAATTGAAATACAAAATTCAAAAATCATGGAACTTGGCGAATAAGTTAACTTTAAACAATTTATTGGCTGTACCAATAAATTTTAAATGTGATGAACTCTAATTCGTACCCTTGAACCTATTAAAGAAATGTAAATACAATTTTCGGTTTCGGCTCAAAAAATGAAGACATCTTCATAGAACTTGGAGCTTAAGTTACCCTCATAAAAGATATCGACTGTACCAAAAATTGTCGAAATCCGTCAACGCCCAGGGGTACCTCCCTTGTAGCCATAAAAAAAGTTTTACTACAAATTTCAATTTCAAATTTCTTCAAGAAACTTGTCAAATAAGTTACTCTCATGAATTGTCTCGACAATGCAAAAAATAGGCGTGATTGACAAAAACACTTCTCATACAGCCTTTTTTTAGACACAAATAAAGTATTCATACAAACATACATATTTAGTAAATAAAAAAAGCAATTGCGTATACGCAACATTTTATCACTTTTATAAAATTTGAAATGAGTTTTCGTCATTAAATCATACGGGGCAAATATAGGCGAAATCTTTTTCCGGAGTCGATAGAAGATGTTCAAAAATTTCATTTTATCACAGTTAGAAGGTGTAGCGCACTGTAGTATAAAAGCTAAATACCTGAAGTTAAGGTTTAGAATAAATGAAGATCTTTATCCCAAACTGCTGTCTCTCTTGCGCTATTATTCACCTATATCCCGTTTCAAAACTCATCATTCAACATGACATCACAGTCAGCAATTCGTCAGTTAGCAACTAAAATCTCAACCTCATCTTGCACACTTTCCTTCCGTTTGTTGCCCATAAAGTGTGTCAAGGTCATTTGCATGTCGAATGACGTCGTTGACAACTTTATAATTCCATAAACAATCAAATAACAAAAAACAAAGCGATTTTATTGCGCAATAATCAACAAAGTTGACAGCAGCAAAAAAGTGAGTGAAAACAAAAACTTAGCAGCGAGATGAATGTAAATTTGATTATTATTTACCGTTGAACATTCACAATGGCGCCAGCATTGCTACCGTTAGAAGTAACATTCTGCTCATCGTCGTCACTGCCGCTGCTATCGAGCGCTGTCGAACGTGGTCGCTTTGTTTTGCCGCCAAAATGACAAATCAATAACATTGCTGCGGCTGTTGATGTTGTTGTAGTTTGTTTTGTGTTTGTTGTTGTTTTATGGCGCTTTGTTGAAGCCGGTGGTGATGGCTTAGCATCGCTAATGAATTTTCAATTTCCATTGTTGCATCTTTTGTATGACGTCGACGAATAACTTGTTGAATGTGCACAAAACACTCACATAAATAGATTAAATTTTTTTCGGTTTCGACAAAATGACGTTATCGCCTAATTTAAGGGAATTTGAAAGTGAAAAAACGTAACAACCGTGTTAAATTGAAATTGCATTGAATTATTGAGATTTTTTGACTGTTTCTCATTAAAATAAAAGTCGGCATGAATTCTAGAAAGATATGCTAAAGTAGCATAGCAATTGGACAAAAATTAATTAGTATGTGGTTAAACGGTAAATTACTCGTTTTGATTAATCAATTATTCTCCGATTAATCTCGAAATTAGTCGTTTGGATTTTACGATTATTATTCTCCGATTAAATGATTATTCAAATTAAGGTTTTTTTTGGTAATAGAACTTAATTGTATAATTGATTAATCGCACATCCCTGGTTCAATTATTCATTTAATCTTTGAAGTCTATTCATTATTCAAAGGAGATTTCCGCCATTGCATAACAAAGTATCCTGTGGTCACCCAATCCCTACCAATCTAGATATCGTCCGACATCTACCAAATCGTTTAGTAGAATTCTCAGTTTAGCCAGCATTTTCAGTTTTTTCCCTCAAGCCTTTTGGTCTCACGTTCTTTTTTCTAAATACGCAAACTTCTTCGCCTCCTGTCCTGATCTCTGATGGCAGATGGGAGAGTCGGTCGAGAAACGATTAGCTCGAAAGAAGCTGGAGCGAAGCTATATGTCTCGATTAATCTGTTTGTGATGGGCCCTAGTACTACACATGACCGTTCAAAGATCTTACAGCGCGCAGACTAAATTTTCCTACTTTAGGACCCAACTTGCTCATTCTGGAGTTAAATTTATCAAATCCGCTTTCGATCTTAGGGGCCTCATATTTTTATTCTAGTTTATCGCAGAAAAAGCCCCTACCAAGGTCATACTTTGTGTCGGCTATAGGCGCATATAAACGTTATGTTGAAGAACCCCTCCCTTGAAAAACGGTATTTGGCAGCTAAGTCCCTTTCCTGCCTCGAAACCTATACAGTGACTTCGTTTGTCTTCCTGTCTGGTCGTTGTAGTAATACTACAGTGTAATATATATCGCAAGACCATATAGAGGTCATGCCCAGCCTCCTCCAACACATTTCCCGTAGACGAATGATGCCAGCAACAGGCGCTTTGCGGTAACTACCCTTAAAAGGGTTCGGATATTCCCGGTTCATGTCGCAGTATTGACGTTCACAACTTAGCTCAATGACTATTCTACCTGCCGAGGTTGGGGTGACTTGAGCAGGTTGGCGTGACTTAAAACATACTCACATTGAGGGAGGCCCTTAAGAAAAATTGTTCCGGTTGCAGTTAGTAGCGGAGCGTAGCAGATCTATATCCGAAAAAGAAGTATCCCTATCAGCTGAGTTAGGCCGTTTTCAAAATATTTTTTGACACCCTGTAATTTGCTTGTTTTTACTGATAACTTTTTTATTTGACCCTTGATTTCAAAGAGCGATATATTTTTGTGAAGTTGTTGACCAACGTGAAATTCCATCTATATACGCCAAAATCAGTTGTTGTTCAAATTTATTTAAAACCAACACCCTGTACTAAAAAAATAAGAATAAAGTATATTAAAAAGTAAAGTATATTAAAGGTAAATGTTCAGATTCATTTTTAACTTTAATTCCAGTTTATACTTCTTTAATTTTTTCTTTTTATTATATTGGTTTTCTTTTTTTAATTTTTTTTTTTGTATAGGTATAACTTAATTTTTTCTTTATTTTATTGAATTTTTTTAATTTTTTTTCATTTTACTTGATCTAATTTAATTTTGTATATTTTAGGTTTTTTAAATAATTTTTTTTTTTTCATTTCACAAACACACAGCATTTTCCCCACATTCGCAGGCATCCACGGCGTTTACTTCACTTTTTGAAGGTCAAAGCAACACTCACAGATTCAACACAAAATTTATGCAAACATTTTCACGTTATTCCTTCTTCAATCAGTCTCATCAGCTAACACGCATCTGTTTTCAATTTCCACCTGCTGGATTTACATTTTTCTCAACTCTTCTCGAACTTCCTGCCGATATAAACGGCCTTGCAAAGTAGCGCACACGACAGCTTTGTCGGCTTTTTTTTGTGTGCAACAACAAAAAATAAGTAAAACTGCTCGTTACCGTTACTGTTACACTCGGTCAACTGTCACACGCGAAGGCAAAATTCGAAATGAAAACGATGATTGCTGTTGTTCCCACTGATACACTGCCACAATTAGTTACTGGCTGCAATGGCAGCAGCAAAAAGCTTATCAACAACAAAAACGAGAAAAAGAATTGAAGGTAATAAATGCAATAGCCATTAACTACCCAAGGGCAGCGAAAGTAAAGTTTCATATGAACTCAAAACGTACGAAATAATTTTGTTTCAGCAAAATGTGGTGCTCAGCAGAGCTTGTTGATGGTCAACCGACGACTAACCTACCCACCACTCATAATGCACAAGGGATGCTGCGTGCGCTGAGAATTATGTGTTGTTATTGATAGCCATTGTGCAAGTGGTGGGAGTAGTAATGTAGGGCAGTTACAACAAAATTTTTGTGTTCAGCTTGTAAAAGAACATCAACTTGGTACATGAAATCGAAAAAAAAGTAATTCAAGGTCGAGGAGCCGCTCGCTGAGGGAGAGCTATTCAAATAAAGGATATCGCAAGGGGCGCATGCTCCAAGAGAGACAATTTCAAGAGCTAATCTATAGTACTTAAGCTCTTTGAGTGAAAACAGAGGATGTTGTAGCTTTGGATTCGAGTTTATATCTCAGTGTTAATTTGTCAATAGCTATTGTTAGGCCCGGTTTTTCAGTGCAAGTTTAAACTTCAGTGCGAGTTTAAACTTAGTTTAAATGGCCGATTTGTATGAGACAAGCTCTAGTCAACTTTGTCTGTAGTTTAACTTGCACTGAACAACCGGGCCTTAGGAAGATATCAAATAGTTTTTGATTGAAAGTAACATTTGAGAGAATCAAGCAAGAAAAAAACTACTCTACTCAGTCATGGAAATACTCAAGATAAAAACACTCAACAGTAACGACGCTCTCTTAACCTCCCCATCAGTAATACATGCCAATCTCATGCTGAGTGAATATTTGCGCCACTTCTTACCTTTCGCAATCGCGCTCCCTTCCTGACCTAGTCAATCAAAAGGCAAAGGGATGCTTTGAATAGGCAATATTCTTGTATGCCCATAAAAGGTTATAAAGATGCGAGGCTACTTTAATGTTTCGAACTTTAAATCTGGTCGACTATTCTATATTTTCGGTAGTTAAGTAATAACATAAAAAAGGTGAAATAAATTAAAAATAAATAATATATAAAAAAAAAAAAAAAAAATAAAGTGAAATAAAATTAAAAGAGAACGTAAAATAAAATGGAATAAAATAAAATAAATTCCTGGATAGCCTAAGCCAGATCGCGGAACAGGACATAAAGGTCTTAATGGCCTTCATAAAGTCATCTAAGTGGTTCGAGGAGGAGTAACGGTGTCGGTTTAGGAGTGTCAGTCCCGGTATTCTGCTATGTGGAAAATCCCAACAACTCAGGGATTTTCCATATGGCTGGTTCCCGGGACTGACTTTCCTTGTGTTGGTGGTATCACAACGGGCCTTTCAAAACTGGCCTAAGTGTGCCTCTGCGGCAGCCACTTGAACCTAACCTAAAATAAAATAAAATTGAAATAAATTGAATTAAACAAGATAAGCTGAAATAAAATCAAACAATTTAAATAAACCAAAATAAAATAAAATTAAATTAAATGGAATGAAATAAAATAAATTAAAATAAAATAATATAAAACTAAATTAAATTAAATCAAATCAAATCAAATAAAATAAAATTAAATGAAATAAAATAAAGTAAAGCAATTTAAAATTAATTAAAATAAAATTAAATTAAATAAAAAAATAAAGAAATAAATAATAAATAATAAAAAAAAAATAAATTAAAATAAAATAATTTAAAATAAAATAAAATAAAATGAAATAAATTAAAATAAATAAAATAAATAAAATAAATAAAATAAATAAAATAAATAAAATAAATAAAATAAATAATATAAATAAAATAAATAAAATAAATAAAATAAATAAAATAAATAAAATAAATAAAATAAAATAAAATAATTTAAAACTAAATTAAATTAAATTAAATTAAATGAAATCAAATAAAATAAAATAAATTAAAATAAAATAAAATAAAATAAAATAAATAAAATAAATAAAATAAATAAAATAAATTAAATAAAATAAAATAAAATAAAATAAAATAAAATAAAATAAAATAAAATAAAATAAAATAAATAAAATAAAATTAAACAAAACAAAATAAAATAAAATTAAATTAAATGAAATCAAATAAAATAAAATAAATTAAAATAAAATAAATTAAAATAAAATAAAATAAAATAAAATAAAATAAATAAAATAAATAAAATAAATAAAATAAATAAAATAAATAAAATAAATAAAATAAATAAAATAAATAAAATAAATAAAATAAATAAAATAAATAAAATAAAATAAAATAAAATAAATAAAACAAAACAAAATAAAATAAAATAAATAAAATAAAATAAAATAATTTAAAACTAAATTAAATTAAATTAAATTAAATGAAATCAAATAAAATAAAATAAATTAAAATAAAATAAAATAAAATAAAATAAATAAAATAAATAAAATAAATAAAATAAATAAAATAAATAAAATAAATAAAATAAATAAAATAAATAAAATAAAATAAAATAAAATAAAATAAAATAAAATAAAATAAAATAAAATAAAATAAAATAAAATAAAATAAAATAAATAAAATAAAATTAAACAAAACAAAATAAAATAAAATAAAATTAAATGAAATCAAATAAAATAAAATAAATTAAAATAAAATAAAATAAACTGAAATAAAAAAAATAAAAAAAAAATAAATAAAATAAAATAAAATAATTTAAAACTAAATAAAATTAAATTAAATGAAATGAAATAAAAAAAAAATAAAATAAATTAAAATAAAATAAAATAAACTGAAATAAAAAAAAAATAAAAAAAATAAAATAAAATAAAATAAAATAACATAAAATAAAATGAAATAAAAAAAGTAAAATAAAATAAAATTATTTAAAACCAGGGTACGAAAATAAACTGTACAAAATACATTTAATTTGCTCATCGAGTAGGATGTTATTTAAGTTTTGTACAGTTTATTACTTTTTGGAAACGTTTGCTTTTTGTTTATGACAATTCCAACAAAGAAAAATTTATAAACACAAACGTTTCAAATGATTGAAGAAAAATATTAGTGTTTGAATGTATGTTCATAGAGAACAAAATGTTTTTTAGTTTTGTTTTTCATTTTGGATGTAAATTTCAAAAAATGTATTTTACAGTTTTCAAAGAAATCTCAGCTTTTGGATTTTGTTTTGTACTGAACTATGAAAGTAATAAACAAAACGAAATAGTACCGTACAATAAAGTTTATTTTCGTACACTGTTTAAAACTAAATTAAATTAAATTAAATTAAATTAAATCAAATAAAATAAAATAAACAAATTTAAATACAATAAAATAAAATGAAATAAATTGAAATAAAATCAAGTCAAATAAGATTTAAAAAAAGATGAAGTAAAAATTAGACTTTATGGGCAAATATATAACTACTCAAGACGTGATAGGTTTTATTTGAGTCAACCACTTGTCTTGCACCGAAGTTTGCTATTTAGGTTTTTTTTCTTCCTGTTTGTTTTTATATCTGTTTTCACTGTTTTTCTTTTACAAATTTCTCTTGTAATTAACATCTATACTTCTGTTAAAATAAACATTTATTTCATGAAACCAGCAAAAGTAATTAACAAGTCGCTAAACACAAAGAGAAAATATGTTCCGGATGAGCTACATAAAGGGCAAACATTTACTACCTGGTTTACATATGTAGCTTCCATGAGGGAGGTCACAGCTTATTTAGAGGTGGGAAAATGGCCGCCCATGTGTGCCGCGCAATGTGAGCTATGTATTTGTAACATTTCTTTTTATTATTTTCAGTGTCCCAGATACTAAATAATGTACCTAAAGAAGATAGGTAGTTGGATGCGGAAAGAGATGGTGGAAGCTAAAAATTCCTTTCCGGATCATTTCGGTAGTTTATCGGAAACATTTCTGAGGGTTTCCTGGCCTTTTGCCACTTTTTCGGGATAATTTCCGTACTTTTTCGGGAATTCTTCGTGATCTCTTCGGCACGTTTTCGAAGCATTTTCGGGATTTTTGCAGTATTTTTTCGGGACCGTTTCGGAATAACTTCGGGGCTTTTTCAGGAACATATCAGCATCATGCCGAGGCTTTTTGGGATCGTTTAAGCATTTAACATTTCGGTACTATTTCGTTACTTTAAGGAAAGAAAGAAACATCCAAAATTTTATGAAATAAGAAAAAGGAGAGAATTTCAAGACAACGGGTTTCTTGTACGAGAATGACTTGTGTCTTAATAGCCCCCAAATAATATGCAAAAGTTTTCGGTAGGTGACTCTTTGATTTGGAGTGTTTAGAAAAAGTGAAAAAAATCTTCAGATGTGAGGCACAGTGGTGCTATGAGGACTTCACACATGCTGGACCTACTTTATGTTTGTGGTGTCCTATCTAGGAAAGAAAGTGTTGACTCTTTTAAATATAAGTTTTGAGAGATTAGACTAGTCAATCCGGCAGATGTTATCCGCCCAAATGTCTTTCCAAATATTGGTCGATAGTTTGCAAATTGGCGGATAACTTCGAAATCGGTCGAGTTATCGATATTGGAGATATCTTAAATTTACGCCGACGTCTTGTTGTGCAACAGTCAACGTTTCCGTCAATTTTATTTAACAGCTTTTAAGTGATACGTCCACTAATATATAGACGGACAGAAATCTAAAATTTTATTATTTGTAAAGATGCTACTGGGACCTTTCGAGACCCTCAAAAAGAGACATAAGAGAAGAAATTCCACAGTATATAGAGGTGAATGTGTGGCGCAAATAAATTTGTTAGTGAAGTGCTCTGTTAACTTTTATCTCACACCTAAGCTATTTCAGAGCAGCCAGGCGCTTGTTCGCAAGTACCAAAACAAATACTCAAAACATGGTGGCCTATTAACCGAGTTGGCAACCAGAAACATATCAGAATTTCCAAATGATAGAGGTTTGTATGTACATGTGTGAGTATATCCGTTGGCTTATTAAATATTTATAAAAAACGAAAGCAAATCAAATATGCCATTTTCAGCATAAACACATAAATGATCTGACATAATGGTACGGGTTAAATGCAAACAAAAAAAAAACTACACTTCTGCGAAATATTTTTGTTTGAAACTAAAGCAAATTATCACACAGGGTTTCGCGAAAGGAAGCGCAAGTGTAAACTCTTCTGCATAGACGTCAAAATTCCAAATTGAGTTTAACACCTGTTTGAGATTGTGGTAATAACAAGTGTGATATCATAGACATAGTCGTGAAAACTTCAAAGTGAGTTTAGTCACCTGTATTTAATTTCCTTTTTTGTCTCACTTCTTTCCATCTTCCCATCTCTTTCTACCATTAGGTAAAAGATAGGAGACCGCCATGTTGATGTGTGCAGGATGTTAAAACAACGCCATTGCTTTTCTGTTATTCGGTGTTGGCGACATTTTAATATGTGCAGGATGTAAACAAACCGACATTTTAATGTGTGTTGGCAAAAGAAGAGTTCACACTTGGTATTGATACACAATGGTATTGACCGTTCACACAGTAGACGCTATAGTTCTTTCGTGCAATGAATCGTTATTAACCAAACATCTAATCATATTGATTCCTAGTTAGCCCGATTATGATCCGTCTAAAGGTAAACAGGAAATTACTTTCTTTTTATACATATGGCCTTTTTTACTTTGGAATTAAAACCACTCTCCAATTTCGGCGACTTAATTTCGAAGTACCCAGTATCTGACAAAACCAAAAAGTTCACATAGGCTACAAAGACTAAAATTTCTTGATTGAATTTACTACATTATTTCCATGCACAATTGACCCAAATCGATGACGATCAACGACCATCGACCATTGAAATCGAATGCCAAACAAATTGAACTTTTTTTGATGTTGCCAGCCAGTCCGCAAGAAGTGAAGTGAGAGGCGAGTGGCAAAAAACAAACTTTTTAGTTCTCAATGGAATTTATAAAAAAAAAATTTAACAAAACCAAAATCTTAGCGCGTGAAAAAAACTGCTTATACTTGTATGAATTTTTATTTAGCAAACATTTAGATACAAGGGGACTAACAAAAGTTTAATTTGAATGCTAATTTTATATACAAACCCACTTATTCATAAAAAATATAAAAGGTTTATTAAGCTCTTATTATTCAAAAGTTGTATGAAAATGTCATTTTAAAAAGCTTTATAAACCAATTTTATTTTTTATGAATATGGGGTGAAATGTTTTGATTGGTACGGGAGAAAAATAATACAAATTTGGAGAGCGATGGTTGTAATGGCATGTTTGGAAGTTTCTTAGGTTCGTTCATACTCAAAAATGTGAACATAAATAAAATGTTGCATTCGCAAACAAGAGCACATAAAAAGCTCCCATCTTCAACGTTCACGAATGCATTCGCGAATCATTCTCGAATGAGTTCTCGAATCATTGTAGCAAACTGCTTCCTGTCGTTCATTTTCAGAAATGCATGGAATGAAATGGAATGTTTGCGGAAGGTTGGAGTAGTAAATTTGAAAAAATCCAATTGCAGGTTTGCCGAACGAAATGTGAAACAAAAAAATCTTGTGCCGGTAATTTTTTGTTTTATTTGGGAACATGTAGAGCCCCGTTTTGAAGACCATTTCGGCAACTTTTCGAGTTTATTTGCGGATCATTTTGGAACTTTTTCACAATCATTTTGGGACTTTTTCGGGTTGGTTTTGGATCATTTCTGGATTGTTTTCGGGATCATTTCGAGAATGATTCGCAATAGTTTAAAGTAGTTTCTTGTGGCAATTCTGGACATTCGTCAAATTTGATATTCTGCAGTCATGTAGCCAACTGAATATATTGGTCGAGCTGACAAAACTCGATCTCTATAGTAATCTTCATAGTCTGTAAACTTCGAAACCACTTCGAAAACAGTCTGGAAATAGCTTGTTTAGTCTAGTTTTCTTTACCCGAACCAGAAGGAAGATCTAATCGCGTATTTTCATTCTAATTTTTCTATGGAATTTCGACTTGACATAATTTTGTGTGCTTTCCCCTATATAAATCAATCAATCCGAAGCTTTGAAAAATTTGGCGATGAACACAGGCAAAGATTTATTTTTATCATCAAAAATGACATTTAAAGAGTCAAGACCAACTAGAACTTTTTTTAGTAACCCCCTATTTCCCCCTTTGGAGTTTTTGAGCACGTTACTTTTTTGTGCAATTTACATTTACACTTATTAAAGAAATTTGTTTGATAATTTTTTCTGTTGATTTTTTTTAGAACTTTTTTGTGCTTTACTTACCTGAGTTTTGTGGTTGGTTGATTTTGTAATCGTGATGTTCTATTTTCAGTTCGATGCGAAGTGTAATAAGTGTATATTCACTCGTATAGCTGTATGTAAAATACTTTCTTCTACCGCTCCTTTCTTCCCCTACAAATTTAACGCTTTACAAAAACACAGATTTTCTACGAATCCCTTCCGTTTTGTGTTTTATTTGTTCTAGTTCACATCATTTCGGCAAAGTAAAAAGGGGCACTGTAAATAAAAAGAATATAAAAGAAGAGGATAAGTTTAGAGTTACGTATTCGGAGATAGCTGCTTCAAAAGAAACATTCCCAGCAGGGAGGAATGGGAGAGGAAGGATCGTTGCCCAGCTACTAATGGCGGCACTTTTATATACACCAACGGCTCAGAGTTAGACGGCAGAGTTGGAAGACGGGTTTACGAGTATTTAAGGAATTTAGACCTTGAGTTCTCCTTCAGAGTACCTGATCATTGCAGCGTCTTCCAGGCTGAAGTCTCTACAATCCTGGACGACGCGGCCTGAATAAGCAAACACGCTATCTTAGTGGATACGTTATTTTCAGCGACAGCCAAGCGGCCAACAAATCCCTTGGCTCCTACTCTTTCAACACAGGACTGACGCTCAGCTATCGTCGATCTATTCAAGAGATGGCTCAAGAGAACCGCGTGAACCTCACATGGGTCCCGGGACATTAACGGAAACTGTAAGGCAGACGAACTTGTCAGGCAGGGAACGACCAAGCAGGTTCTTGGGGTTAAAGAGCGCTTAGGTATGCCGTTTGCCACATGCAAGCTAATGCTGAAGGAGCACATACTCCGTCAAGCTAACTAAAGATGGCTACAATCCCCTGGGTGTCGGATATGCAAACAAGCCCGGTCAAAATGGGATCTTAAAAGATCTAGACACATTTACGCCCTAAGTAGGAGGGAAATCTCCATATTAATAACCGGGCAAGGCCTTAATGGAAGGCACGCAACAGGGCTAGTTGTGCCCTACAGGCGATTCTGTAGGGGTTGTAAAGATGACGAGGAGAAGGAAACGGTAGAGTACCTCATCTACAACAAGCGGCGACAGAATGGCCTTTTTGGGAGTTCTCTTCCTGGATAGCCTACGCCAGGTCGCGGAGCTGGACATAAAAGGCTTGGTTGCCTTCATCAAGTCATCTAAGTGGCTCGACGATGAGTAACGGTGTTTGTTTAGGAGTGTCCGTCGAGGGATCTCGACAACACAGGGATTTTCCATATGGCCCGGGTCTGACTTTCCTTCTGTTGATGGTATCACAACAGGCCTTTCAAAAATGGCCTAAGTGTGCATCAACACCATCTGGGGAGCGGCTGAAGCTACTTCGATTAAATTTGGCACATATGTAGGCAGCATGCTTTATTCTAAGATTTTCTAATTGGGTGCTCGCACCTGGGGCGGGTTTTCTTAAGTATTGAGCAAGATATTCCAATATGGGTATCAAATGAAAGGCTCTCAGCGGTATACCTACAAAATAAGATACTTTCCAATAGAGTTGCCACTTAACAGCATTATATTTATTCCATATACATATCTACCGCTATCAAAGAAACGGCTAAAGCAATTTGGAGAAAGTTTGGCATATAGCTTCATGCCCCATTCTGGGATTATCTACTTGAGTGTTGTCACTTGAGGCGGTTTACAACCTATTTGATTGTAGACGGCGTTTTTTCATTAAATAATTGCAGTCTAATAATATTGGTACCATTTATGGATCCTATTGGGATCAAAAGTCGACAAAAATTGCTCGAAAGAATCTTAAACTTGCCACAAAACGTCCCTACAATGATAACAAATGACCTTAAAGTATTCTCAAAATACCCTTGAACGGTCCCAAAATGACCCCAAAATTATCCCAAGACGCGTATCCAAGTACTACATATTTTAACGTATTTAACACACATTTACACAACAATTTAGGTCAATAAAAAATCCCCAACCCATTCATCAAAGTGCAAACTGCTTTTGGTCTTACTTTGTAAATTCATAACATTCTCAAGAAGTTTTCAAATATTCGCAAAGTCCTTAGGTATTGGTAAAGCAAACTTTTAAGTGTGTAGGATAGACTGGGCAAAAAACCTTTTTTTTTATTGATCTGGGTAATATTTTAAGGTTATGCAGTTTTGCAAATGGATTTCGAATCAATAGTCAATTTCATTGCAGAATTTTTATTTATTTTATTTTTCTATGGAATTTTTTTTTTAAACAAATTTTTCAAAACCAAAAACGAGAAATCAGAAAACCATACCAATTTGTATAGTTTGAAAAAAGTGTTTGACTCAGTCTCTAGCTAACTTCACATAATCCTCAGCAAATTAAACACACGCAACCCACAGGAAGGAAACAAAGGTTTTTTAATATTGGTAGAAGCCATAAAAACCCCATGTATTACGGTAAATACGTACTAAACCCAAAAACAGCTTGAAAAATGAGGCAAAAACGGCAGAAATAATAAAGAATTTATGCAAATGAGTTTGCGAAACAATAGTTAAAGCAACAACTAAAAAATATACAACGAGGGATAAGCTACACATTGAAAAGCGATATCATAGTAAGACCAAGACCGCACAACTAAAACAAAAAGAAAAAAATAAAGGAAACCAAATATTGAAATTGAGCGAAGCACAAAAAGTTTGCAACAGGATATGTAAACGAGTTAAAATATGCAAAGCAAAAGGGGGTACAGAGCACAGCGCAACCTGCCAAAAAGAACTAAACAATGGCGGTATAGCTGGTCAGGATTTAAAACTTACGTTAAACTTAACGACTATAAATGGGGGAAGGCAAACGTGACAAAATGAAATTTATTTTTATTTCATTAGTGCTTAAATGGATGAAAGGTGAATGAAATAAAAGCGAAAATACTAAAACTATATAACTTAAAAGTCCTCACCGTGAGGTATGTGAAAACGCATAAAACTAAATTTGGTTGTAGCGCATGTAGATCTGTCGCCAAAGCTGAGGGATTAAAGCAAATGTGGAATTTTGGATATTTAGACGACACTTGAACAATATTTATGTAGTTACTCCGAATTAGGTTTCTTATTTAAAATTCCCAAAAAGGAAAAAAAAAAACATGTCAAATAAAAAATAAAAAAAATAAAAAAACAGCATTATCAGCCCAAGGACAGTACAAAGGATCTATAGATATATCGGAAGGGGTTTTTATCATCAGGACTTGCTCATCAAACGCGGCGACTACAAAGAGAGAAGCGTAAGTGCCCAAACAACGTGGGAGAGCCACCCATTATCCAGCTCTATCCACATAAAAGGAAGCTTTTTTTAAGAATACCTGGACGTGTGCGCACATACTAGCGCTACCTCCGGGATAAGGTTAGGTTCAAGTGGCTGCCACAGAGGCACACCTAGGCCAGTTTTCGGGATTA
The DNA here is from genome assembly GCA_964058755.1 of Campiglossa producta. Lineage (NCBI taxonomy): Eukaryota > Metazoa > Arthropoda > Insecta > Diptera > Tephritidae > Campiglossa > Campiglossa producta. Next base: position 24,636,494 of record CAXKVI010000004.1, read on the forward strand.
TCCGCATGGAAGAATCCCAGGTCTGACACTCCTATACCGATGCCGTTACTCCTCGAACCATTTAGATGATTATTATTCTCTAACTGTATAGAGAATACAGGACCAGGCGTAGGCTATCCAGGAAGGGAACTTCCAAAAAGAGCACCTCGCACCACGTCAAACCGGGCGGATGCAGATTAGGTGCTCCACCGTTTCCTCCTCCTCGTCATCCTTGCAACTTCTACAGCATCGTCGGTAGGGCACGCATAGCCTTTCTGCGTGCCTACCAAAATGACCCCAAAATATCACCGTTGTGATCCCAAATTGACGACAAAATGACCCCAAAATGACTACAAAATGACACCAAAATTTTCCCAATATATACACAAATAACCCCAAAATGACCGAAATGATCCCAATATGACCACAAAATCCAATTCTTCCTCCTAATCTAATTCTTCCTCCTAGTCACCTTAAAATTCTGTTCGCCAGATTTTGACACTTCCGGCGAACGAATTTGGATCGAGTCGCAAACAGTAATCTCTTCCTTTTTACATTCGCTAAATTTTGAAGCTTGAGGCTTGAGAAATGCAGCTGGTCTCTCTCTGTACCTTATATATTTAATCTTTCTCTTTCTAGTGGTGTTTTCATTGATAGATGGAAAGTTGCCTCTATCACACAAATTTTCAAATCCGGAAATAAAAATGAAATTAAAAATTATAGGCCAATTTCAAAGTTAACCACGTGCTCAAAATTGATTGAAAAAGTAGTAAAAGAAAAGCTGTGTCTTTCTATCAAACAAATTTTAAGTCCAAACCAACATGGTTTTGTGTCCGGACGCTCAACAGTTACGAATTTGGCAACATTTTCTGAGTACTGTGTCTCTGCATTTAAAAAGGGTTATCAAGTTGATACAGTTTATACGGATTTTGCCAAAGCATTTGATACCGTTTCACACAATATTTTACTGCAAAAACTGGCCAGTTAAGGTTTCCATCCAGTCTTCCTATTATGGCTTAAGTCATATATATCGAATAGACCTTCTTTTGTAGAAGTGGAAAATTGTAAGTCATATACATTTGTATCCACTTCCGGTGTGCCTCAGGGTAGTATCCTTGGTCCTTTATTGTTTGTTATATTTATAAACGATATTGGTGATTGTTTTACGCATTCAAATTATCTTCTTTATGCTGACGATCTGAAGCTTTTTAGTACAATTTCTTGTCCATCAGATGTTTTAGCACTTCAGAGCGACTTAAACAACCTTGTTGAGTGGAGCTTAAGAAATGAATTAGCTTTGAATATCAACAAATGTTTCCATATGACGTTGTCGAGGTCCTTAACTCGATTTCCCTCTTCTTATTTTGTTTTAAATACTCAGCTTAATACAGTTACTGAATTCATTGATCTAGGTGTGCTCTTTGACTGTGGTTATACTTTTGTTAACCATGTCAATCACATTGTGCCTAAGGCTTACTGCAACTTGGCTTTTGTGAAGCGTTATGCTAAAGATTTCAGGGATCCCTACACTAGGAAACTACTTTATAATGCCTTTGTGCGGTCTAAATTGGAGTATGCCTCTATAATCTGGAACCCTATATATTTATCGCACTCTTTAAGAGTTGAAAGAGTTCAGAGGTGCTTCATAAGGTTTGCTCTGCAGTCATTGAATTTTAGTGAACCGGCTCCGTCCTACCATGGCCGGTGCATGCTTATAGATGTTAAATCGCTTGCTGGTAGAAGGTCTATCCAATCCCTTATGTTCATATATGACTTAATTAGCGGTTCCATCGACTCTCCAGATCTTCTTGGGTTCATAGACTTCAATGTTCCTAGTAGAATTTTAAGGTCTAATTTACCCTTTTATGTAAATATTACTAGATGTAATTATTATAAGTTTGCTCCTTTGATTAGGGCCTTAGAGGAATACAATAAAATCTTTGGTGTTATTGATCTCGATTTCGCGATGCCTAGATCATTATTTTTGTCCCAGGTCATATCTCTTTATCTTAAGTTTTTAATTCTATAAGATATTTGGTATTAGCCTTAAGTTTAAATTGTAATCTAGTCTGTAAGGTTTTGTATAACCATAGACTCAAATAAATGAAATGAAATGAAATGAAATGAAATGTTAGCAGTCGGTAATAAAAATGTCGACGAGTCGCTCATATTTTTGTTCGACTCGAAAACGGTAATAGGCCCCTTAGAATAAAAGAAGAAATTCATAGATTATAAGAAAATTATTTTACAATTTATGAATGAATTCATGCTTTCTGAAGATTTGTTTACATATTTTAAGAACAAGTACATATATTCTAAGAAACATTCTTAAATATCTATGAAAAAGTTCTTTGGAGAGGTTTTAATGAACAATTCTTAAAATCTGAACTTAACATACACCTAGCACACTTCTTTTTTAGTACGTAATTATTATTTAACTATTACTACAAAATTGTTAATCAAAAATATATTAGGTAAGCTGTAATTTTACTAATTACTTAAGTTCATGTTAGTAGTTGAATTAAAAAATGATTGAAATAATTGATCCATTAATACATAATAAAGAAGCGGTAGCGGATGTGTATGAACTATTAACCCTTGGTGATACCTATATAACTTGTTTAAATTGTTTGTTACGTTATCAAGTGGTTTTTATTTTTCAAAATATTTAATGAAGAAGTTGTACATTAAACACAGCAGGGGATTCTTAATATCCCTGCAGCGAAACCTCAAACTAGTCAGAAAAATACTAGTATACAACTTTAACTTTCTGGCAGAACTCATACTAGTCAGGAAATATCAATTTCATACTAGTATACAACTAGATTTTTCCGGATGAAATTATACCAGTTAAAATATACAAAATTCATTCGTTTCGTTTTCTCTTATAATTCATAGATGCTTTTTCGTAATAGGGTAAATACAAATAGCCGCTGCTTTCTTAAGAATAAACATGAAAATAAAGTCGAGGGATAAAATAAAGGGTAAGCCAGGAAAATTCTGTTTGAAATCATACTAGTCCAGGTTCAATGCTTTTTGGACTAGTATGGGACTAGTATTTTTCATACAAGTCCTTTCAGGACTAGTATATTGACTAGTTAATTTTATGGAAATTATACTAGTCCAGGTTGAACTAGTATGGAACTGGTATTTTACAACTAGTATGAAACTGGTATTTCCTGACTAGTAGATAACTGGTATATTCTGGTCGAAATCTGACAATTGACATCTCGTAGGACATCAACACGTAAAAAATACCAGTTGCTTATATGGAAAAAAGACAGAACACTGACTAGTTGGGCCCGGTGCACCAACTTGTTGTAAAGTAGTTTTCAACTATGTAGTTGCTTTCGCTGCAGGGATATTGTGCAAGTTGAAATATTTCTAAAGTTTAATTAAAACTCAAAAAACTTTCTATGTGATTAGTGCGTCTGCTTGCTTTGCCAATTAATTTTCCTCTCCCTTAGCGTATTGGACAATCGCTGAAGACTGCGCGACTGATAGACACAGATTAAGAAATACATAAGCCCACACATTGCATACCCAGCTGCAAAACAGCTAGTTGTAATCTTGTCACAGGGACGTTTTATCATTCGAAATCCACTTGATCCTCCCGTTTAAAATAAAGTGGCCTTTAAAATTAAAGGCTAGTTGGGAAAACGACCCTTTCAGAGAGGATGACCCCCTTATTTATTATATGCTTTTTTTTTATATCAACTTCGTCTACCTACATATCTCAAGGCTAGTTCGATCAGTAACAACTTCGACATTTCACTGCAGGGTAGCTTCTGCGTTATTTCATTGTTTGTCGTCCAGCAAACTGATTACAAATTTGTTTTGCGATAAATTACAACGTCCTTTTAAGATGAAAATGGCAAAATAGCTTTGAGAGGCAATTGGATAGCCTCGTCGGATTACAGTTGTTTACAGCTGTTCCTTGTTTGCACAATTACAACAACACAATTGAGTATTTATCTACAATCGTAAATGGTTTTGTTAGTGACGTTTTGTTATTGTTGTATTGTTGCCGTTCTTTAACAGCATTCATTGAACGAGGCGCGACATTTTGCAAAATATAAAATTTAAAAGATGAAGAATTGCGCTGCAACTCGACGAGACTGTTGAGACATTTCCGATAAAAACAATTCATTATCATTTCATTATTTTGTATTCTGGAGTCATTGGACTCATTTCCTGGTTGATTTATTTATTTTGTGATTGTGACTTTGCTTTTTGATTTTTTTTTTTCATTTTGTTTAATAAATAAGTTTAATAGAGACCGTTGAAGATCACGCAACTTTAAACCAGAGACCAAGTTGACTAGAGCCAATTTTGGTCGTACAAACTAATCTTAAACTTGCAGTATGGTTTAAACTTGCACTGAAAATCCGAGCCATAATGATTCTCCAAGCCTCTTATTGCGCCTGCGAACCAGCAGACCGTCTACTCAATATCATCATTTTCTTAAGGGACTAATCGAAGAGGTTAGGTTTTCACTACCGTTCTGAAAGGACACTCAAAATACCAGTATCAGTGACGTCTACATTAGGCATATAATTTTAACCTTCCCTCCTAAAACAACGTAGTTCATTAAAAGTAGATTTTTATTGCTCCTGAACTTCCACCAACTTCCAAATGGGTAAAAGAAGATAGAAAAGATTTTAAAAGCAACAAGAGAACATTTTAACGTACCAACTTTGCTATGCCCGTTGAGTCAGCGATGATATCAGTGAGACAGGAAGGAAGTTTATTTACCAAAATTTAGCACATAAAACGGTTATTGCACTGCCAAATTTTCGTTTACAGTCGAAATTCATGGAGTGCAGGATAGAAATGAGAAGCAAAGGGAATAAAAATGTGTGCAACTTCGCAAAGGGAAAAACACGTTCAGACAATGTGGACATATGTAGGTTACTCGTATTAACACCGAATGAAAGAAATGTGTACAATGTACATATTAGGGTGGGTAAAAAAACTTAAGTTTTTCTGAGAGAGCTAGGGATCCTCCGATTTCTTCACATCTAGCAAAAGGATAATCTATTCAAAATTTTAGAACTGTGAAACGAGTTTTAATTTTCATAAATTTCTATGACGGAGTAAATTTTAGAAATTTTTTAATCGATTGTATGGGAGCTATATGTAATACCGGTCCGATCTTGCTGGTTCCGACAAATGATTTCTATATTAGAAAATGGCGGCCGCATACATTTTTCAGCCAAATATCTCAAAAACTGAGGGACTAGTTTGCGTTCAAACAAACAGACGGACATGGCTAAATCAACTCATCTCGTCATCCTGATCATTTCGTTATACTTATTGATGGCTCCATCTCTTCTTCTCATACTTACAAACATCGGACCAAAGTTATAATACCATTTCATCTTCATGAGAGGTATAAAAATTCAAATGAGATCCAACAACCGAGCCTCGTAGGGAGACCACCACTCCGATGGCAGGACCAAGTGGAGGCAAATCTGACAACACGCCGTGTCTCCAATTGGCGCCAGTTGGCTCAATAAAGAATAATTAAAAAAAATAACCATTTTTGGCACTTTTCATGAAAAGATCAGTGAAATGGTTATGTTTTTAAAAGTTCTTAGGAGATAAAAATGAACTCCAAAAAGAAAAAAAGATAGTCATTCAGCTGAGTTTTTCAAGTTAAGTGCCAAAAGTGGTGATTTTTTTTTAAGTTTTTTATGGGGAACTCCACAGGTGGCATCGTAGGGGGGTGTGTCATTGGCATGGGTGGCTCGGCCCTACAAAGTTAGTGGGGGTCGGTCATACATTTCAACACGATTGGGGCACTCTAAATAGGACAAATTATGATTTTTCAAACTTTGGCGCTCAAAGTCAAAAGTACAAAGTCGAGACATCAGAATTGGTTGCTTGCTTCGGCAAAGTATCTTATTTTGATCGCTAAAATACGATTTTCCTTGTCACTTTTGTGATTTTCAAATCGGCCCGCCTTCTTACGCATAGTAGGGCGCTGGACACCAAAAAATTTGATTTGGGAGTATGCTGCATATCTTGAAAACTTGAAGTCCTTTCCAAAAAAAAAAAAACTGGTATAATTAAGTAGTGAATGCCTCTCGATGACACATGCCCATTTAGGTTCATTCATAGTCAATTAGTGGCAAAAAAAATGACGTCGAAACCGGAAAAATCGAAAAAATTTTCAAAAAATTCAACTTCTCGAGGAAAAAACTTGTCATACCCTCTTCAAATGCCAATACGCTATATATATTTCGAAAGTGTCAACAATTCTCTAACCGTTGATAATTTCAAAGTCAGTTGAAAATTTGATTTTAAATGATCTTTTTAAACGAAAACTCTAAAAAATGGTTTTTTGGCCTTAAAACCAGATTTTGGGGGTGTTACAAATCTTTTGAAGGGTGTTTCGTGTATAACTTGACCAGATGAATAATCACTACTAGGTCGCTTTAAAAGTGGATTCAATTTTTTTGTAGCACTGTGAAATTATTGGGCATAAAATTGGAAAAAACTATAGGAGCTACCCAGATCCTCGAGATAAAGAAAAGGTAACCAACCTATCAAAGAGCTTGTAAAACTCTGGCCCACAAAACGTGTAAAATTTCAGTTCACAACAACATCAAAGTACATACATAAAGTACGTAGTTACTCTACAATAAATAGTCAAATATAAAAGCGCACCTTGCTTAAATGTGATAAATCGCCCGTCGATTACAGAGAATGAAATATATTATACAAAAAAACAAAAATAATAACATTTAAAGTAGTTAACAACAGACTTTTATTTAAAAATACCAAATCAACGGTGAATGGCGCGGAACGGACCTAAAACTGCCCCCACCGGAATGTTCTGCTCCAAAAACTTTATATGTATGTGGCCAATTGCACACTTACACGAACCTTCACATACATGACAAAGAAAACAGTTACCGCTATTGCCGGCACAGGGCTCGACCTGAGCAATGAACAAAGCCACACAAAATAATGCAGACAAGAATTATTGCAACGAACCAGCAAAGAGCAGCAAATTCCTGAATGGCAAAAAATGCATTCTTGTTTGTGTAAGAGTATTTGTTATATAAATGGCATTTTGGATTCGATATACCTATATTTTTTGCATGGTTTTGGAAGCGTTTTGTAATACTCTACAACAACATTTAAAAATAAAAAAACATGACCATGATGGTGATATGTGCCACTCCCAGTAAATAACTCATTCTAGTACAACCAAATTAACTTCACATTGTAGTTGCTATTTTATAGGTGCTAGTGGATGCCAGACTAGGAACTACACATATCTTTATAGATAATGTGGGCGTGTGACCTCCCATACAAATGGAATTTTTCGTAGGTACAGCTTATATATGGAAGTGTTCATCGTAGGATAAGTACGGATAGGGATAGGGATAGGGATAGGGATAGGGATAGGGATAGGGATAGGGATAGGGATAGGGATAGGGATAGGGATAGGGATAGGGATAGGGATAGGGATAGGGATAGGGATAGGGATAGGGATAGGGATAGGGATAGGGATAGGGATAGGGATAGGGATAGGGATAGGGATAGGGATAGGGATAGGGATAGGGATAGGGATAGGGATAGCGATAGGGATAGGGATAGGGATAGGGGTAGGGATAGAGATAGAGATAGGGATTGAGATAGTAATAGGGATAGGGATAGGGATAGGGATAGGGATAGGGATAGGGATAGGGATAGGGATAGGGATAGGGATAGGGATAGGGATAGGGATAGGGATAGGGATAGGGATAGGGATAGGGATAGGGATAGGGATAGGGATAGGGATAGGGATAGGGATAGGGATAGGGATAGGGATAGGGATAGGTATAGGGATAGGGATAGGGATAGGGATAGGGATAGGGATAGGGATAGGGATAGGGATAGGGATAGGGATAGGGATAGGGATAGGGATAGCGATAGCGATAGGGATAGGGATAGGGATAGGGATAGGGGTAGGGATAGAGATAGGGATTGAGATAGTAATAGGGATAGGGATAGGGATAGGGATAGGGATAGGGATAGGGATAGGGATAGGGATAGGGATAGGGATAGGGATAGGGATAGGGATAGGGATAGGGATAGGGATAGGGATAGGGATAGGGATAGGGATAGGGATAGGGATAGGGATAGGGATAGGGATAGGGATAGGGATAGGGATAGGGATAGGGATAGGGATAGGGATAGGGATAGGGATAGGGATAGGGATAGGGATAGGGATAGGGATAGGGATAGGGATAGGGATAGGGATAGGGATAGGGATAGGGATAGGGATAGGGATAGGGATAGGGATAGGGATAGGGATAGGGATAGGGATAGGGATAGGGATAGGGATAGGGATAGGGATAGGGATAGGGATAGGGATAGGGATAGGGATAGGGATAGGGATAGGGATAGGGATAGGGATAGGGATAGGGATAGGGATAGGGATAGGGATAGGGATAGGGATAGGGATAGGGATAGGGATAGGGATGGGGATAGCCGTGAAAGTTAAGAGTAATAAGGAGATCTAAAAAATAGAGAAAACGGAGGAGAAAGGGAAAAAAATTAGCAAACGATGAATGAGCAGAAATATAGTACATTTTTCACATGCTGGAGAGTAAATATTTGTTCGGAACAACCCAGTGGGAAAAGGTAATGTTTGGTAATGTATAAAGTAATGTATATCCCCTATAAAATTTTTTATGTATAGTGGAATTCACGAATTACTTTTTGTACAGCAATGTCATAGGAAAAGTAATGTTTTTGAAAAATAAAACCTTACGAAATACATTACGTGGGAAGATTTTTCAAATATTTTTTCATGCGTTACTTTGCTCATGCTTTTTTTCATGGATGAAAAAGGTAATGCATTACCTACTTTCCCACTGGGAACGTCCGCCGGGCCTCTAGTACACATATAAACACACTTATGTAGAACAAAAATTACATCGATAAAATTGTTTCATCTAACAAATTACTAATTAAATATTTGTTCAACCTTTTAAATGAGCTTATCAACAGCTTTACATCCAATAGGCAATGTTTCGGTTGAGTGCTTTGACTAATTCATTTAATTGTGCTACTGAGCGAGTGACTCGGTTCAATACGATTTTTTTATTGTTGTATAATTTCTATACATTTCTATTTGCATGCATATATTATGTATATCTACATTTGAGGGTGTGTCCGATACTTAGCCAATGCAGTGTCTGTTATATGAGCTCCAGTTCATTCCATGAAATGTTATCGATTACGATTTCAATTAAACTCCAAGACAATATGACAATTTCCAATTAAATTGATATTAATTTCCAATCGAATGTACTACGATTTCATGGATGTTAGGCCGGACAAATGGGTAGGGCAGTGGTGGGCACATGCATCAATAATCATCATAAATGTCCACTATAGGTCGATTGACGAACAAACTGGTTAGCTCTGGGAAGGGAAACCAGGCTTCATTTTTGTCCACAGCTCAAGATTAGACAGTAAGATGGGCACTGGCATAAATTCGCAACAGTTTGTATTTTCCAGGCTAATATAATCGCAGTAAAGCGAGCCTTCAGATGGTTTCTCTCAGAAAACGAAAGCTTCACCACGACCTTCATTAAACGGACGTATTGTACTTTTATTTTACTTTATTTCATTTTTTTATTTAATTTAATTTTCTCTTTTTATTTTCCGTTATTTTATTTAATTTCATTTTGTTCAGTTTTTTTAATTTAATTTTTCTATTGTTGTATTTGATTTGATTTTTACGGGAGTACCTACCACGAAATCTACAAATTAAATATTCACAAATAAAAATCCAAAAAACAAAATCCACAAAATCGGAATGAATCTTCAAAATTAAAATCCGAATCACAAAATGTACATTTTCTGTGTGAAATTTTATTTTTGTATTATTTACTATTTGTAATATTTTTTATTTTATTTTAATTTATTTTCATTTAATTTATTTCATTTTATTTTATTTCATTTTATTTTATGATATTTTATTTAATTTTGTTTTTTATTTTGTTTTATTTTTTTTCCTATCTCATTTTACTTTATTACCCTTTATTTCACATTTCTTTTATATTTTTTTATTTAATTTTTTTTTTTACTTTTTTTAATGTTTTCTTTTAGTCTTATTTTATTTTACTTTATTACATTTTATTTTTAATTATTTAAATTTTTTCTTTATTTTTTTATTAATTTTTAATAATCTTTTTTACCAATATATTTCGGTCACCTTAATTTTTTTTTTTTACTTTTTTTAATTTTTTTCTAGTCTTATTTTATTTTACTTTGTTACATTTTATTTTTAATTTCTTAATTTTTTACTATTATTTTTTTCATTCTTTTTATTTTTTTTACTTTATCACATTTGATTTAATTATATTATTTAATTTTTTTATTCCTTTTATTTTATTTTACTTTTTTAAATTTTTTCTTTTTTTTTTAATTTATGTTATTTTTATTTTTTCTTTTTTTATTTTACTTTATTTCTTTTTTTATTTGATTTTTTAATTCATTTTATTTTATATTATTATTTTTATTTGTATTTATTTTATTTTTATTTTTTCTTTTATTTTATTTCATTTCAATTTATTTTTTATTTCATTTTTAATTTTTTTTTTTGTCCAGAACACCTCTTTCTTACCACAAGGAGCATCAACGTGTAATATTTGTTTCATTTAAGCCTCTTTGAATGCAGCTACTTGAATATTCACTTCAATGCTTCCACTGCAACAGACATACGATTAATGGTCTCGTAACGTTCGATTAGTCATCGCCAAAAGACAAACAAAAAAGTATTTATAAAACCACAACAAATGATTAAAAATAAATTTTCAGATATTAAAATAAAACACAAAAATAAAATAAAGTTGCATCAACATTTAACAAAGACGACTGGTTCGACGGATCTTGTGCAACATGACTGCTGCTGCTGAGCAATAACTGCGGAAAATTGGTTATTCATGCCACACGACCAAGATGACGGCACATTGAGCTGCAGCTAAAACAAAACGAATGCGACCAGTCAAAGTCCAAAATTATGCGATTACCACATTTTGTTTGCTGAGGTGGGATGCAGTATGGGCGAACCGGCAAGAGCCGACTCAGTTTGGCACTTTGGCTTGCATTGGCTGGCAGCCTGTTTGATTGGCGTTATTGGCTGCTTAGCTGTGCTTGACTGCTCGACTCGTTAGCTTGTTGGTCATGCCCGGATGACACATTGTCCGCGATATTTAACAGAAGAAAATAAAGCCGTTTGACAAGATCGAGGCGCGTAGATAAGTTTAATGAAACAAAAAAGACTCGCGGCAAAATTGATTGCAAATGGGCGAAACTCGAAAACGAATGACAACGGAAATGCTTGCAAATTTACAAATTCAAATGAAATTGTATAAAATTTACGAAAAGAAGGAATGTGGTGAGTGGAGGTTGCCCGATCAGCTTTGAATATTTATTCAAGAGGCCCTAAACCGCATATGACCTGGAGTCAGAGGATCTGGTATATCCAAGTTTACCAAAGTACCAAAAACTCCACCTTCCCCGACTGTAAACCTCCACCAGTGCCGTCCGGTGGCTTGTACCAAGCCATAGAAGAGCATCGCTGCTCAATGAAAATTTAAAAACTCAACAAAAACTTAGTAAAATACAGTTTTTAAGACAATCTAAATCAAAATCATTTAACCGTAAACCAAACCATACAACGGGTTATCCATTGTGCACGCCATGACAGGCAGGCGCAGACAACTCCCTCGCTGGCGTAACGCTTGATTGACTTGCGCATGCGTAGCCATGCACTTGAAAAGCATTCAAGTTGAATACACACAAAAATGGGCTGTAAATTGTGCGTTTTGTGAGTTCGTTGTGTGTGATGTCAATGCCGACGCGGCTCTTAGCTTAATTTGTGCAACACGTCTTTTGCGTTCTTCGAATAAATTTGCGCCAGTCTGCAAATGTTTTTTCGCCTCTATCCGGTTCGAACCAGTTTGGCCTCTTCCAAGTGCATTGCAGCATTTGATTACGGTAATCGGCTTGCAATTGTGTTAGTTTCCATATTTGACATTTTCTCAGCTTTGAGATGTTTGGCTCAATAGCTGCTAAGTGTCAATCTCACCTACGCGTTGTTCCAAATATGTATTTAGCAGACTCGTTCTGGAGAAGACTAAGATAGTACTTACAGAGGTTATGAGTGTGTCATCAACGGCCGAAGGTGCGAGAAGTGCTAGAATTGGTTGCGGGTCCAGGAATGCCCTTTAAAAGATCACGCGAGCCAAACTGTCAGTTTAAGAGGCATTATGTATTAGAATTAATGTTAAGGTTCAGAGAATTAAAGATTCAAAATAAAGGCAATGTTTTTATGTATTTTATATTATTTCATTTCATTTTATTAAACTTTTTTTCTTTTATTTTTTTCTTTTTTTTTTAAGTTAACTTCTTAGGCGGCGATATGAAGTTTTGATTGAGTGTAAAATTTGAGAAAATGGCTGATGATGCAACGAAAATTATGCACACAGAGCCAAAAATGCCTAATAAAATTAATAAGATTGTCTTCATGATCAGTTTTTGGGCAAAGGGGTAGTCGCAACGGTGGAAACGAAGAAAAAATTATAGGGAAATCTCTTTGGTTTTAAGAAGAAATTCTTATTAAAAAAAACTATACATTTAGTACAAAGGTGTAGCTAGACGCTGGCAATTATTAGTTTACGATGGCCGGATGGTTAGCAGCTGGGTTTAGCATTCGAAAAATTGTAAGTTCGATTCTCTCTTTTTTTTTCCTAATTTGAAATGTTAAAAAGAAATCTTCTCAATTATGTTTATGTGATTTTCCTTTGAAACATTAACAACTATACACATATCAGTAATTAGACGCTGGAAATAAAAAGTGAGCGATGGCCTGATGGTTAACAGCTGGGTTTATCATTCCGAAAATTGTAAGTTCGATTCTCGGTAAGGGCGATATCATTTTATTTTTCATTTAAAATATTAAAAAGAAAATCTTCTTAATAACATTAAAAGACTGTCTCTACAATAATAGGAAGCACATCTTCTTGAAGAAAAACTATACAGTTATCTTATGTTGTTATATTTTATTAGGTACCTTTGGCTGTGTGCAACGGAAATAGAAATTGTAGCCGACATTCAGGCGTTGGCGATTTTCACCACTATGTTTAGCTGTGCAAATCAAATAGGAGGTCAAATTCTAGGATCTAGCTAACATTGCACAAATTGTAATAGTAAGGCCGATCAGAATTCATGCGTGTTGTAACTTATGGCGGTTTACAGGGTTGCCACCTATCCAATTTTATTTTAAATATAGAGCTAGATATGCCAATATGGTTATCAAATGAAGGGTATTTTCGACCGTGTTCCAAATATGATAATTTTAAGCAGGGGTGCAACTTAGGGTTGCCACCTAACCGCTATTTATTTATTCTTTTCGTATGTCTCGGGAACTGCTTGACCGATTTGGGAAAAATTTGGCACATAGACAACTCGATTCATTCTAAGATTATATACATGGGTATTGCCACTTAAGGCGGTTTACTGGGTTGCCACCTATCCCATTTTATTTTAAATATAGAGCTAGATATGCCAATATGGGTATCAAATAAAAGGTATTATCGGCCGTATTCCAAATATGATAATTTCACGCAGGGTTGCCACTTAGGGTTGCCACCTAACCGAAATTTACAACCCCTTTTACAAATCTCCTTCCTATCTTTCTTCGCCTCCACACTATCTCCCTTCCTTTTTCTCTTCATATCCCTCTTTCCTTCAACCACGCCCCTCTTCCTCTATATCCCATTCGTATTCTCCCCTGCTAATTGAGGCATAATTCTACCCACGTACCGAATTTGAAGAAAAACGCACCATAATAGTACATTTACACAGCACCAAATTTGGTAAATTTGGCGAAAAATTGCAAATTTGGCGCTTTTTTCCATACAAATCTCATTTTCCAAATTTGGAATTCCATCGCATTTGGCCTCATTCGCTGAACAATACAATCCACAATTCCTCAAAATAGCAACCCTGCCTGTGTTCCACATTTAGAATTGCCCAGCAAGAACCTTAATGGGTAATTAACGTGTGCTTTATGCACAGTTCTAAATAACAATTTCAACTATTTTTTATATGATATTGGACCAGTTCCACTAAGAAAAGAGAGAAGCCTTCTTGATTCTTCATTTATTATTACTCTACATGTGTTTAAAACATCAAGGTGGTGCATTTTCTTTCGGTGGCTTTGTATTCTGGTAGAAGATTCTTGCGGGGAAGGTGAAGCCAAATGCAAATTTGCCAGTGTAAAAAGGTTCGAAATGACACATTCAAAAAATTCGCCAAATTTGGTGCAGAAAAAATGTACTATAAGATATTTTAAGAAGTTAACTTCTTTCATGTGTACTGGCTACTCGCGGTTTTTTTTTCTTTTATTTTTTAAATTTTTTTTTTTTTTTTCAATATATTTTACTTTATTTTATTTCAATTTATTTTGCTTTATTTATTTCAATTTATTTTGCTTTTTTTTTTGTTTTATTCATTTCATGGATTTTTTTAAAATTTTTTTATTTTATACATTTTTTTATTTTTATTTAATTTTATTCCATTTTCTTTTATTATTTTATATTTTTTTTATATTTTTTATTTCATTCTATTTAAATAAATTTTTTTTTATTTTGTTGTAATTTTTTTATTTTATTATATTTTATTTTATTTAAATTTTTTTAATTCACTTGATTTAATTTAATTTTATTTTACTTTGATTTCTTTTATTATTTTTTATATTTTATTTTATTTTAATTTTTTTTAACTTACTTGATTTTATTTTAATTTTTTTAATTTACTTTATTTTATTTTTTTTATTTTACGTTAATATTTTTTAATTTTTTTTTTTTTTTTTTTTGTAATTTTTTCTTTATTTTATTTTTTTTATATATTTTATTTTATTGTATTTTATTATATTTTAATTTATTTTAAATTTTTTATTTCATTTCTTTTTTTTCTGTTACTTCATTTTATTTTATTTTTTGTTTTATAATTTTTTATTTTTATTTAGTTTAATTTATTTAATTTTATTTTATTTCATTTCATTTTTTTTTTTTAATTTTATTTTTTTATATATTTTTTTTATATTGGGAAATCTGCGCATTAAATAAATTTTTTTTTTAGGTTTTGCTGTATACAAAGTCATCTGAACGATTTGTCAATCTCCAGGCGAAGGCCAAACACAAATAATTCTTAATTTCTATTTCGAAATGCGGTTACTTAGCGTAGATAAGGAATCGAAAATTTAATAAAAACATACACAAAGCGAAGAATTTTAGCTCCATAAGAGCAACAAAAACAAAGTGTGCCACATGTAATCGGCATTAAATTAAACCAAATTTCACATTTGAGTGCTTTTAGTGTAAACAAATTGAAAATTAGGCAAGTCAGATTAGTTTGCGGCATATTTACAAAATAATCGTTATTTACATATTTACATTAGTAGGTCAATGCTATTACATTTGTTTTAGTTTTCATTTAAATAAACAAATTTGTATTATAAAGAAAGAAAAAAAACCTGATAGAAGATTCGTTACGTAATGCATACTAAAGCCAAATTTATTCATGCTCCAAAACAGAAATTTTAATGCACGATAGTTTAATTGATGTTCATGGTTATGCCATGGCATTGAATTCTGGCGAGGTTAGTTTGAAGAAATTTTTGTAACTGATAAAATCCTTAGAATATTGAAATTTGACTTGAATTAAATACATATTTTTCCTTCATTTATTTGATTTCATTTAAATTTTTTTTTTTCTATTTTTTATTCTTTAATCATTTCAATTTATTTTATTCCGCTTTTACTTTTCCATTTTTTTGTTGTATTTTATTTTTTTATTTCTTTTTATAAAATTTCATTTTTTTTTTTTTTTTTTTTTTAATTTCATTTAAGTTTGTTTCATTTAACTATATTATTTCATTTAATTTAATTTTTTTATTTTATTTCATTTTGTTTGATTTTTTTTCTATTTAAATTTGTTTTAGTTTTTATACCCAGCGTACTAGTACTAGTACAAGGGTATATTAATTTTGTTCACATAACGGTTATATGTAACGGCACAAAATAATCGAGATAGATATAGAGTTCCATATATGAAAGTTCTTAGGATTAAAAGAGGAGTTGATTAAGGCATGACCGTCCGTCTGTCCGTCTGTGTAACGAAAATTGCGATATTTGCATGAAATTTTGTATACAGGTTACTTTCTGCGCAAGGTTGCTATTGAAAATGGTCGAAATCGGATGATAACCACGCCCCCTTTTTCGATATCGAAAATTTCGAAAATCACACAAATGCACATATCTCGGCAGCTGAAATGGCTAATGATTTGTCCATAAATTTTTTATAGTGGGCTTGGCACCGCCCACTTTTAAGGGAGGAATTTTTGAAAATTTGACTGGTCGTAACTCTTAAACTGATTACGATAGAACGATGAAATTTGGCACAAAGCATACTAGTATCGTTGGGAGTATATCTGATGTAACTGGATAAAATCGCCCTTCAACCACGCCCACTTTCGATATCGAAAATCACATAAATTGAAATAATTCGGTAACGGAAATTAAGCAAATCCTTCTAGGCCTTATGATTGTTATCCCGTTCTAAAAATTACCGCTGGGTATTAAATGTTCAGTTCACCCGAACTTATTAGACTTCCTTACTTGTTTATATTTTTTTCATTTTAGGCATAATGAGCGACTTTTGATTTTTATTTCTTTTTTTATTTTCCATTTCTTTCCATCATTAATTTTTATTTGAACTTATTTCTTCTAGTTTTCCAAAGAGGCTCCTAATGCTATTCCCACTTCTCATTTTTTTCGAGAATTCGAATGACTCATGAACGCCAAAAGCCCCCCAAGACATTTCAACATTGAAGTTTCATCAGGAATGTTGGGCATCATATGTGCGACTCGGTTGCAAAAACAAGCTGAGTTATGAAGGGGAGAAGAATGCGTTAGAATGACAGCCACGGCTGACTCCAATGATAGAAGCCACTTCGTGCGACTTAATGAAGAAGTGACAGCTGCCAACCACTAAACAGCCACCACACACTGGCGGAGATGAGATTTCGAAGGCTAGATGGAAATATAAAAATAGATAGGTAAGATGAAGAGGCAAGGCAGCAATATTTGAAAATAAATTAAGGAAGCAAGCGAAAGAAAGCATACTAAACAAGTAAGGAAGTCTAAGTTCGGGTGAACCGAACATTTAATACCCAGCTGTAATTTTTAGAACGGGATAACAATCATAAGGCCTAGGAGGATTTACTTAATTTCCGTTACCGAATTATTTCAATTTATGTGATTTTCGATATCGAAAGTGGGCGTGGTTGGAGAGCGATTTTTTCCAGTTTCATCAGGTATACTCCCAACAATACTAGTATGCTTTGTGCCGAATTCCGACCAGTCAAATTGTCAAAAATGCCTCCCTTAAAAGTGGGCGATGCCACGGCCACTATAAAAAATGTATGGAAAAATCATAAGAGAATGACCAGGGGATTCACCTATAAAATTATATCATTTTAGCCATTTCAGCTGCCGAGATAATTCAATTTGTGTGATTTTCGAAATTTTCGATATCGAAAAAGGGGGCGTAGTTATTATCCGATTTCGCCCATTTTCAATAACAACCTACCGTGGCCAGAAAGTAACCTGTGTACAAAATTTCATGCAAATATCTCAATTTTTACTCAAGTTATCGTGTACACAGACGGACAGACGGACGGACATGCCTTAATCAACTCCTCGTTTAATCCTAAGAACTTTCATATATGAAACTCTATATCTATCTCGATTATTTTGTGCCGTTACATACAACTGTTATGTGAACAAAATTAATATACCCTTGTACTAGTACTAGTACGCTGGGTATAATAATGCAAAATTAAAAGAAGAGGCCAAGGCAAACATTCATTTAAAGTGGAAAATCAAAGGTCAAAGTGCAGATAAAAATACACGCAACAAAAGAGTTCGAAGTTATTAAATGAAGCGTGGAATTGAAAAAATGTATGTGTGTGATAAAAAAATTGGCATATTGCTAGTTATTTAATTTTTTTTTTCTTTTTTTTAATTTTGTTTTATTTTACTTTGTTTTATTTTTTTTTTTTTTGTTAAATTTTAATTTAAGACAGAAGGCCCTTTGTGATTCCACCAACACTAGGAAAGTAAATCCCGGAATCCGGCATATGGAAAATACCAATGTTGTCGGGATTCTCCTCATAGCAGAATTCGGGGACTAACACTCTTAAACCGAGACCGTTACTCCTCCTTGAACCATTTAGATGACTTGATGAAGGCCTTTATGTCCAGCTCCGGGCCCTGGCGAAGGCTACCCGGGAAGGGAACTATCAAAAGGCGCCTTCTTGCGCCACTTAAAGCCGGCAGTTGCAGATGAGATGCTCCACCGTTTCTTCCTTATCATAATCTTTGCAACCACTGCAGCAGTGCCCGGTTAATACCCCTATTAAATTAAAGATTTCTTCCTACTTAGGGCGTAAATGTGTCTAGATTTTTCAAGATCCGGCACCCGGGGGTTGTGAGTGTGTGCTCCTTCAGCATTAGTTTGCGTGTGGCAAACGGCATACCTAAGCTTTCTTTACCTCGCAGAAGCTGTTTGGTCGTACCCTTCCTGATAAGTTCGTCTGCCTTTCAGTTTGCCTCAATAGCCAAGTGTCTCGAGGCCCATGTAGATTCACGCGGATCTGTTGGTCCATTTCCGGAAGAGATCAACGGCAGTTGAGCGTCAATTCAGAGTTTAACGAGTAAGATCCAACGTATGGGATGTCCGCTTGGCTGTCGCTGAATATAAAAAAATCCTGTCCAAGGCGCGGCGTCCAAGATTGCTGAGACTTCAGTCTGGAAGACGCTGGAATGATCAGGTAGTCTGAAGGAGAGTTCAAGGTCCAGATCCTTTGAATAAGCGCCTACTCCAACTCTACCGTCCAATTTCGAGCCGTCGGTGTACATGGAAGTGCCGCCATTAGTAGCGGGACACCGATCCGTCCTCTCCCGGTCTTCCCTGCTGCCATGGGAATATTTATTCTGAAGTTGCTATCTCCGACTGTTGCAGCAATCTGTGCTCAGAGGGAGAACACTATAAGACCCCAGTATCTTGGAGTGTCCAGTAGTGCTTGTACCCAGCCGGACGATTCCCGTTTTTATTTTTATTCCCACTTCTTCAGATCCAACCTCCATCCGAATGTTGGTGCTCTATTTGTTTGAGGCTAAAAGCCTGATTGTATAGGTACATTTAGTGAACCTTGTATGAAACTATCATATCTACGAGCACATTCGAATGGAAATGTAAATTTCTTTTAATGTTTATTATGCGGTGAAGCATTTCAAACTACAAAAAAATACAGAAAAACAACAAACATAAAACACACTAAAGCTGCTTGAAACATGAGGCTTGAAGACTACGTCGTTCATTAATACTAACGTAGCGGATCGCAGAGCGAGCAGAAGAAGTATTGGAGGAGCCATACTAACTATGCATATGATTGTTTATGCCCATACGAACATACAGAAATACACATATCTCTAGTCTATGGTTAGACGTGCCTCAAATTCCGCTACATTTTCTCAAATCAAAATCTAAATTTGTTTTTGTTTTAAATTTCTTGCTTTCTGACTTTCTTTCATTATCTCTTTGCTTTTTTAGTCCACCTTAAGGTTGAATTGTCTTATTTATTTTTTTATTTATTTTTTTACGTGCCACTTGACCACAACATGAGCAGAAGAAGAAGAGCAAACTTGTGGCTATCATATAGTAACAAATAATGAGGATCCACAAATGTTGTATTCAGTGAAACGCGGTTGGCCAGTTAACTGAGTAACCTCTGACCGACGAGCGCATGGAAATCGCAGTGAGACCGCAAATATCAAGAAAGCCATACAAATAATGCTTCTTGTGGTTTTTAGTTTACTTAAATCTGATTGTTCGTAATTGCATTGGCAGCTCAGGTTTCAGTTCAGTCTGTTGAGTAACTGGGAACACATTTTGAATCAGAGATGCAAGGGTAGTAAAGTCGGCTTTGGGTTAAGAGACTTAGTCTTATTAGGTAGAGTTGCTTATATTCTGGATGGGTTGCTAAGCTCATACTTAATCCACACTATCCAACTGAAAAATCGAAAAATTCCATTTGATCCAAAGTAAGGGACCATAAACCCCGGCTCGTTTTAATATATATCAATCTTAAACTACAGGTTCTTTCTTGGGGTCTTCGTCGTTCTACCAGGGTATCTCAAAACAGGGTCTCTCAAATCAGATGACATTCTTTCTAATCGAGAGGCTTTATTTGCTTTCCTTACAAATATTTCGAGATCTTTAAGAACGGATGATTGGATTACAAATTTTTTTGACTGAAAATGCGCAAAGTCGAGTTTAGTCAACACTTTTACAAATTCAAGATGACAGTAAAACTTCCAGACCAATTGCTTTACTTTGGCAGTTCCCACCAAAAGCGGCTGTTGCTGAGGATCCCATAAGCCATTTCATTCATACGTCCGCGGCAGAATCTTAAATAGCTAGAATGGTCCAAGAACATCCGCATTAGCAAGCTTCCAAACTAAGCACATCCATAGCTTAGTTATAAAAAGTGTTCATATTTGCGCTAACGAAAGACACCTCATTTAATTAGTTTCTAACAGCATTAAAATATTAATTAAAAACCAAACATTACAAAGGCACAAATCACAAGAAGTGAAAAGTTGTTTAACAACTAGCTGCTAAGAATTAGTGGTCTGCTGTAGCTTATGTAAAAAAAAATTGGCATCCAAGATAGTAAAACTAACGGCCACATGATAAACTACACAAACTCAGCCTAGACAGCCAGACAAACGAACAGATAGACGGCAAAACGAGCTACGTCAAAGTTGGCATGCTGGATAATTGCGAATGATAGAATGCGAATTTATCATGAGAATTAAAAGTTGTTCGGCGAGTTTTGAGATTTGAAGAAGTAAACTTAAGCTAGTACAGATAATTTAAGGCTTGAAAATAACAATCTAAGACAAGGTTAGAACAGGGCATAAATGTAATTCGACTTAAACAACACTGTACAACAGCCAAAAAATCCCAGAGGGTTTTTCATCGGTTTCTAAAACGTTTGGGTGTGCTGAATTCGAACCTGAAGTCAGTTTTCTCATAACGGGCTACCAAATTATACTTTTTTTAGGTATTTACCTTACCGAATAATGTCAATTTATGTGCTTTCCGAAATTTTCCATATCGAAAGCGGGCGTGGTCGGGAACCGATTTCCAATTTTATCAGGTATATTCGTTATAATGCTAGTATGCCTTGTGCCAAATTTCATGATTCTACCGTAATCAGTTTAAAAGTTATGACCAGTCGAAATTTCAAAAATGCCTCCCTTAAAAGTAGGCAGACGGCCGGACATGCCTTAATCAACTCCTCTTTTCAACCTAAGAACTTTTATAAAAGGAAATTGAAAAAATAACTTAAATGAAAAAAAAAAAATATACATATAAAAAATAAAAGACAAAAAAAAATAAAAATTAATATAAATAGAAAAAAATTCAAAAGAATACAAAAAAATAAAGAAAAAATTTAGAAAAATAAAAAAATAAAAAATAGCTGTAAACAAATTTAAATAAACTAAAATTAAGTAAAATAAGATAATATGAAATAAAAAAAATAGAAACAAAATACAATAAAATAAAAAATGGAATAAAATATAATTAAATTAAATGAAATTAAAAATTAAATACAATAAAATAAAATAAAAAAATAGAAGAAAGAAATAAAAAAGTTAAAGCCAAAAATTAATGGAAAAGAAGCATCTTACCCGGGTAGAAAATAATCTAGGCAAATCTATTCTTAATCTAGGCGCTGGCTAGATTTTCCTACAATAGACAATTCTGCCTTGGGTCTACCAGGGCTATGGAATGGAAAACGTGTTTTTCAATTTACGGGCAATTTATGGTATATTCTGTAAGGGGGCTGCCTAGTTTTGCATACATTGCACCTGTTCAGTTTTACCAATCCAGGGCCTGAATATTTTTTCTATATTGGGGCGGCCTAGTTTTTCCAATCCAGCGCCAGGATAGTTTTTCCACAAATATAAAATTTAATTAAAGTTGTTAATTTGCCGAACAAATTTCATGAGTTGTTACAGCTGAATGGATAGAGATGATGGCTGTAATGGGAAGGTGCCTGGGTTCAATGCTGGCTCAGGGGCAATGCATTTTTTTAATTCATTATTAAATGTATGGGAAATTTAATTCAAGTTGTTCATTTGCCGAAATATTTCAATGATTGGAATAGCCCAATGGACAGAGAAGACGATTATGATGTAAAGGTGCCCGATTTCAATGCTGCCTGAGAGGCAATGAAATATTTTGTTTCTTAGCTGGCATTTCCTTGGAAAAACTAGGCAGGGCCTAGATTTGCATCACCCCACAGGCCCTTTATTAAAAAGCATTAACAAACAGATAAGGGCCTGCGTAAACTTTCCTTGGCAGACCCATGATTTTGAAAGGAAAATCTAGCCAGGCCCTGGGCAAAATTTAACAAATTTTCTACCCGGGTATCTTTAACCCGAACTTGAATTTACTCAAATACAATTTTTTGCTTTGGTTCGATTCACGGTAAAAAAATTGAGCCTAAATTTTAAACCCGTCTAAAGTTTAAGCGATTTTTTATACCTTTCATGAACATGAAATGGTATTATAACTTTGGTCTGATGATTGTAAGTATGAGAAGAAGAGATAGACCCATCAATAAGTATACCGAAATGATCAGGATGACGAGATGAGTTGATTTAGCCATGTCCGTCTGTCCGTCTGTCTGTCTGTTTGAACGCAAACTAGTCCCTCAGTTTTTGAGATATTTGCCTGAAATTTTGTATGCGGCCACCATTTTCCAATATAGGAATCATTTGTCGAAACCAGCAAGATCGGACCGATATTACATATAGCTCCCGTACAACCGATTATTCCGATAAACGGATTTTGGGCTATAACTCCTGTAATTAAACACGTAGGAACGTGAAATTTTTGGAAGCATCTCTATTTTTATATATGAAATATCGATGATGAAAATACTCGAGATGGGATAAATATTTCACATAGCCCCCATACAATCGATTGGTCCGATAAACGGATTTTGGTAGATAACTCCTGTAATTATATAGGTAGGAACGTGAAATTTCGTAACTATTGCTGTTTTAGAATGTGGAACGTCGATGTGAAAAATCAATGAGATTGGACCAATATAACACATCGCCCCCATATAATCGATAGTTCCGATAATTTCGGTATGAGCGGAAGTTAAATTCACACAGGCTGTACTGGGATCAAACAGTGAAAATCGTTACGCTTATTCATGAAAGGTATTTAGCCTTCGGCACAGCCGAAGACAGCTTTCCCTACTTGTTTTTAACTTTTTTTGGATCATCTTAACTCTTCTAAATACCTACAAAGATTCTTAATTTTTTTTTGGTTTCGATTTAAGATCTAAATGAAAAAGCAGTCTAAAATTTTTTTTTATTTTTTTGAAAGTCATTGCATTTTGCCCACAAAAACTTCATGTGCGGCATAGCCAGCCAACCGACAAAAAAAAAATTATATTTTCTTTAAAAAATTGTTAAAAAAAATATTTCTAGTTTGAAACTCCATTCATTTAGCCAATTTTCTTGAAAACTGTCTAGATTTAATTTGAAACCAAATTTGGTTTTGTCACATATGTAGTCCAAGAAAGTTTAAAATTTAGGCTCAAATTTTAAGCGTGTTGCTTCAACAAAAATTCTTCCAATTTGTATCTTTGTGATTCCATTTTAATAAATTTTACCACTTTTTCTCCATGTATTTCCCTCATTTATTTTTTATGACTTGATCTTTGCACCTCTTTTTTGGTGCCACTTTTGAGCGTTTTATGATGTGGTTTTGTGGTTTTTGCACACTAATAAATTTTTCACTGCAGCCAGTATTTTTTGTCTTCAATTACACTTTAAACACTTTTTACATACAGATGTAGTATAAGCATACATGAATGTACGCAACTAAGTATGACTTGATATTGATACCACATTATATTTTTTTGTCGTATTTTTACCATTTTTTTTACTGTGATTACTTCTTCCACTTTTTTACTTTTCTCGGGTTAACATTATAACCTCGAACAAAGTATGTATAAATATGTCAGACATGACTTTATACTACTGCACGGCCTAGTTGTTTCTAAGGTGTCGTATGTTTAAGGTCTACATAAGACGTTTGACAAGGAAAGTGATTATACCTGTAATGAAATATTATCGCTTTATGAAGGCTTTTAGTCAAAGTGTTGTGGTTGACACCTTTGGAAAGTGAAACAATTTAAATCATTTTGCGCTTAGTTGAACTCTGGTTTAGATTTTGATTGCTTTGCTTTGCTTTTATTGGTGAACGCTCTATTTTGGAGAAACTCTCTCGAAGACCACCTTATCACAGCTACCGAGAAAGCCGTTTTTGTGCAGGCTCTAGAAGAATTGTCTTTATCAGAACTTGTTTTAAAAACGCCACATCACGTTATAAGGTCAAGATGCCTTCAGAACGCTACTAGAAAAAACTCTTCAGTTCGTTGATATTTTTTTTCTTATCTCGTCAAGTTTTTATCATCACTCTCAGATACTATTATAAGTACTTGCGCTTTCAAATTTCAAGCTTCTGACCACTAGTTGTTATTAATAATTACTCGCCTCTTGTATACGTCATTATCAGCTTAATTTTATTTAGATTTTTTAAAGTTCAAACTTTGCGTATTTAAATTGCTCATCAAGCAAAAATTTAAATTAATGACCTCAGTTCTACTCTCTGAGTCACATCATACTTAGTGGTTTTCTGTGAAATCAAAAATAAATTTCGCATTGGTTTTATGGATTATTTAGTCATCCAATGTTGTTGTTATTGTTGGACAATGTATAGTACACATGTTCCAATATAAATGGCAACTGTTGAAGTACAAAAATAAACTGGAACAACTTGCATACATTAGGGCTGTCAAGTGTTCCCTGAAGCTATATAAAACAAGTGAGGAAAAATTACACAAATTACAAGAATCCTCTGAAAATATGGCATGTCTCCTTATTAACCGGGTTGTTTTCAAATCAAAAAAGACAAGCGATGACAAAAACAGCTGAGATGATTATAATTATAGAGTATTTGACGGAAACACTATTAAGAACCTAAGCCTCGATCAAAAATCGTCGCTCCCAACGAAGACTGACACGGTTCAGTTAGCGTGGAAGACTAGCACACTTCGTTCTCTGCGTCGAATACTAACACGGTTCAGTTCTATGCGAACTGTGCTAGTTTTCCACGCAGAAAACTGAAGCGTCGACATAAGATTAATACATTCCCAGACAAGATATATAGGACGTTTTTGAAGACGTTTTGATATAGGATGAGATGGAGGGTTGTTGAAGAGATGTGGGCTCAGTTTTAGAACCAACCTTCACCAGAGAACGAAGTGTGCTAGCTTTCCACGCAAACAACGAACCGTGCTAGTTTCGTTGGGAGCGATGAAATGTCATATCTCGACATAAGATCAATATATTCCCAGATAAGATAAGATGTAAGACGTTTTTATATAGGATGAGATGAAGGGTTGTTGAAGAGATGTGGGTTCAGGTTTAGAACCAAGCTCCACCATTTAAAATATTGTTCGCTTGAGTAAATAACAACTAATTGGTTTCTTGTTTGATAAAAATTAAAAAATTACATTTATTAAAAGCAGAGCACTAAATTAATCCTTTTGACTCGTTAAATATGTAACATCACCGCTCAATTGATTTGATTGAATGATAAATATTGAAAGCAATGCGCAATTGTTTTTCATGTTAGTGGTACACATATAATTTATTTTAAAAAAAATATATTAAATTAAATTGACTATAAAATAGCGGAAATGAAGTCATTGTCACAGCATCAAAAGCTCAATAGACACTGAGCTGTCCAGTGACATTGCTAATAAATATTATTAACGCTTAAATGCACATTCAATAAAATTTTATTGTCTAAAATGAGTAAGATGGATGCGCAATAAATTGGAATTACAAGATCATATAAAGATTCGAACAAGAAAGATATGTATAACAAAAGAAGGATTAGAAAGTAGATTTTTAGCATTTATGACTTATTTTGGAACATCGAAGCATTAAGCTTTTATCGCAGTTCAGATTTGCGCTTAGTATTAACTGTGTGCAATAAGGGCTGAGGAGCTTGCTGAACCATGTTGTTGTTGTTGTTGTTGTTGTTGTTAACAGAAAAACACTCCCCGAAGGTTTTGGGGAGTGATGCCGAAGTTGACAGTCCTTGGCCGGATATGAACCCGGTACGCTGCGGTACTCCCTTGCGGTACTGCCAGACTGTCGTGGTCCCCCGTGGGCTACCCTTTTCCATTACCATTTTACAGTATTGTATTTGTGTTGTATATTTTTGGGATCATATTTAGATTATTTTAGGATCATTTAGGGGCCACTTTGGAATTATTTTGGGGCTATTTTGAGTTCAGTTTTGGATTAACTTGGGAAAATTTTTTGGGTAATTTTCGGATCATTTTGGAGATCACTTTGGGATCATTATGGGATAGTTTTTGTGTCATTTTGGGAGCATTTGAGGGTATTTTTGGGTTCGTTTTGGCATTATTTTGGGAACATTTTTGGATAAATTTGGGATCATTTTAAGGTACATTTAAGGGTGTTTTTGGGATCATTTGGGAATCAGTTTTGGCTAATTTTGGGATCATTTTAGGGCCAGAAAGACGGCAAGTCTACTGCTGAGTGGAAGATCACTATTTGAAACGTCCCATTTGAGAATATCTTTAAATAACCTCAATTTTTTTTCAATAAGTTTCAAAAACGACGTACCTTAAAAAAATGCAACACATACTTAGCTAAGACAGGTCGTTCCTGAAGTAAGAGCATTGTTGCCAGAAGCGTTTTGAGATACATATGTAGGTCGTTTTTGAAAAATATTTTGAAATAGGCTTATCTTTCACTCAGCGCCGGAGTAGGAATAACGGTCAATGAATTGTCACATTACGTCGATCTGATTACTCTTTTACTCGTGGTTTCTGCTCTGGGTTAGTGCTCTGAGACGATGCTTATTTTCGGGGAGTTCTTGATCGGCCTTTCGTTGGTCTCAAGCCTATGAAAAGGCGAGTAAAGAGTTAATGGAGAAATCGGTTTCCTGATACTTAAAAACAACGTCAACTAAAGAAATTTACAGATTGCAACTTACGTGCTCCAAATTGAAATATTTTATTTAGTTAAATTTTTCAGCTTAAGCTCACCTGAAAAGAAATAGGAAAAATTGATTAGTACCTCATCTCAAACAGTTTAAGAATAACATAAAGTAGACGAAGAAAATGCATGTAAATAATTTTGCTCCTAATTTTTCTCACAGGGCATTATATAGTTTTACGTGCGTCTATTAAAGTACATTAATGAGTTTGTATCGTTCGTGCATCTTCTGAGAAGTTGTCAAACAAATGAGCTTAAATTTTCAAATTTTATTTTAAAAAAAAAACTGTTAACAACGCGTTGGCAAACATAAAATATGTTTGTGTGAGATAAGTTCTCACACAACGAGGCGGTTTTGGTGAGGGGCTTCTACTGCAAATACTTTAGAGCAGCACGCACATGTTTTGAGTTTTGATGCCTCATAAATTGGGGAAATTGGAAAACTTGCCGTTTATAGCAAAATACCTAACAGAGCCGGATTGGGCCGACAAACGGGAGTCGTTTGATAGTTCCCGCTTGATAATTGCACTAACAGGCATAACTTGCATATGAGCCATTTAAAGCACAAGTGGTATAAGTCCAGTTTTCGTTTTTTAGTTAGATCAGACGCTTGAGGAAAATCTGTTCTCTATAACACGCTAACGGGGTAAATCCTAGCACCCATAGAAACCGAAAAAATAGCAGAACTAACTTGTGAAATCAAGGGTACCCCCTATTTGTTGTTGACAACAAAAAACCTTGAATACCTCAGTTCGAGAAAAGGTGGATTTATACCAGTTGTGCATTAAGGGGCTCATATAACAAAAATAAAAATATGCATGCAGCGATCTATGTACTCATAATGGCAGAGGAATTTCTAAAAATACTACCTCACTGAAGCGGAGCGAAAATATTTTGTGAGGAATGAGGGTTGTCCCATTAAATAAAAACAAAACGAAAGAGAATTATGATGCACAGAGGTGGCCAGATAAAGCTTACCAATATTATATTTCTTATGTAACTAATCATAAAGATAAAAAATAATATAAAATGAAATATAATGAAGTAAAATAATAATAAAAAAAAAAAAATAAATTAAAACAAAATAATATTCCAAAAAATATTTAAAAAAAACTAAATTTATCTAGAGTAAAATCTAATTAAAATAAACAAATAATATACAATTAAAAACAATAAAACAAAAAAAGCAGTCAAATAAATTAAAAGTTTGACAATAAATAAAAATATAAAAAATATTAAATAAAATAAAATTAGAATTTTAAAAATGAAATTAAAAAAAATTTAATTTAATAAAATAAACTAAAATTAAATTAAAAACAAAATAAAATAAATAAAAACAAAAAAGTAAAAATACAGAGAATTTAAATAAAATCAAAAATAATAAATTAAAACAAAATAAAATAAAAAAAATTCCAGAATTAAAATGATAAAAAGAAATTAAAATAACATTAAATTAAAAAACTAAAATAAAAACAAACAAAAAATGGAATAAAAATAAGATAAAAATAAAATAAAATAAAATAAAACTAATACAATGAAATAAATTAAAATAAAATACAAAAATGTTGATAAAATAAAATAAAATTAATTAAAATAATATTAAATAAATAAAAAAGTAATAATTTAAATTAATATAAAATAAATTAAATTGAAAAAAAAAATTAAATTTAAATAAAATTAAAAAAATTAAAAAAACTAAACAAATACAAAAATAAATTTAGTTAAATTAAATTCAATTAAATTAAATTCAATTATTCACGACGAAAAAAAATTTATCTATTTTTTATCTGCTCGCTACTGTAAATGCGTTTGTATGAAGGTAGTTGTGTGCATTCAGTTATAGGAGAAGACATACCAAAACCCGCAGCTGAATGCAATAAAAATATGGCAGAAAATATGGGATGCATCGTTAAAATTCCATTCAAAAATCCGTGCAATTCCTTTTTTTTTTCGTACGACATTTTTAAATGAGGGCGCACAAAAGTGGTGTGCAGAAAATACTCTCGCTACCTCAATATTTTCTACCTATACAAAATTAAAACAATGTTATGCCTTTCTTAAAAAAGAGCCTGCTTAAATGTTTTCCCATTTTTTTACCACAATAATTTTCACAATTAATGTCAGAGTGCATTGAACTGCAATTTAAAGAATTTGCATATTTCTGCATATTACGGCACAGAAGTAGAATTTAGCAATGAGAAACACTGCACCACATCGAACGACCGGTCGACCAACTTGGCAACTCACCAATATGTTGTGACTTCATTTGCCGATTTTCAGTTGTTTTTTTTTTTTTGTTTTTTCATAATGAATATTTTTTGTACAAATTATGCCTTTATGTAAAGTTAGATTTGAATACAAATTTCCTCTATATGCAGACGTACCAAATAAGTGGGAGGCCATTGCCCTCGCCGCTACAAAATCAGCTCGAAGCCATCAGAAGCATAGCGCGGTGAGCAAAGGTGAGAGACACGATTTCGTGGGTGCTTAATATTTTGGCGCAGATTTATCGCCGCTGCAAGCAACCGAAACAAAAAGGGAAAATTGCCATCAGCTGAATGGAGGTGTAAAGTGTTGCAAATTATTTTCACTTTTTTTTGTGAAAAACATTTTAATTGCGTTTGCACTTTCATGTCTTACAACAATTTATTACTAATTTCTGCGAGAGCACAGATGCGATGATAAACGCACGTTGTTGCTTTTATATACAATGTGGTAGATAATACCATAAGATATCTCAAATTACCAGTGAAATTACGGGGAAAATGAATTGAGAAATAAAAAAGGTGTGTATTAAATGTACTTTGTTTTATTTTTATTTGTTAAATTTTTTATTTTATTTTTTTATTTACACATGTTTTTTTTTCATTTTTTTCAGTCTACTTGCCCATCAATACACTTTAGTCCAGGCGAGGATGACAGAAAGTCGACACAATACGCGGACTATAGGTTTTTTATCTAAAACTCCTACTAGTAGAACAAAAGAGTAGCAAAATAATCGATAAAGTGCAATTTTTTTAGGTTTTCTATATTTTTCGCCAACGGTAACATCTGTCAAAAAAATTTCAGTAAGATTCGAACCCTGCTCCTCTGGCACGTTAGCCCAGTATTCTACCATTCGGCTACGGCATTTTATAAAAATTTTGAATAATGTTCAATCATAAGAAATTCAAAAAATTTTGAATTAAAAAAAACGCTCCAACAAGTTGTAATATTGTTAGGAAAACCATAGTAAAAATTGTTGAACTATTATCATTATGCGTCCCAGAAAAATTTACATTTCGCCAATATATATTAATGCGCTGTCTCTACCATTATTACTATACAGTAAATATGGATATAAATATACCGACAATAGAAATTCATATCACGACCATAGATATTGACGTGTCGTTCAAATATATTAGCATTCTATCCATAAATATAGAAAATAGTACATCATTTCGAAAAGGTTGACATGTCATTTTACTTTTATTGGGAGCAAATAATATTTGATAACCCGCTCATTCTGAATGAATATTGCATCAATCTCGTCGCTATCAATAGCGATATTGTCAGAATTTGAGCCTATCTTTTCATCTGTTTGAACGCAAGGATCTCGAAGACTATGTTATGGATTTTTATAAGACTAAGAAATGGATTAACCCAGAAATGTGCTTGCACAATATTGGCATTTAGGGAAACGTATTAACGAAAGGTTTTTAGAGGGTGGTATTCGGTACGATTTCAAGAGAGCTGGTGAATATACATAGCTTATAGGAATAGAGGTTATGTATTTTAACTATTAAAAAAAAAAGAGGTTATAGTCACAAAAACATGTCCTCCATTTTCTTTACTTAACTATAAATACTTTAAAACTAGAGCTACTTTCCTTTACTATAAGGTGACATGAACAACTGTAGAAGTAGAACTCATAATGACGCACCTTACTGTAGTAGTTACATACATATGATTGCTAATTGTAGAAAAATGAACTACAAAAAGTGAAATTACTCCAAATGAATAAAGAACACAAGTTGACCCTATATTTGAAAGTCAATTTTTGTTTTAGTGTTTCTCTACTTTAAAGAAGCTACAAAGGCCGCCACTCGCAGCTTTCATAAGCAACAACATGAAAAAGAAAGTTATTAGTTAGCTTTTGAGGTAACTTATTACAATTTTGATTCAACCTAAGTTATCTGCACTATTTGTGCTTCTGTTGTTTTGTTCTTATAATTTGGGTTACCTTTATTTTGGGTTGCGTAGAATTTAGTATTTCGTGAGTTCTTTGTGTTCTCTTTTCTTTCTTTTCTTTGAATACGATCAATAATTAGGCATAAAATACGAAAGAAAGGTAAGATAAACCGAAAAAGTGGCCCAAAAAGTAATTATTGCTATGTACAAATGTAGGTACTTGTAATTCGGCTAGTCATTGTTTATTGTACTGGTGAAAATATTTAAAGTGCAGCTGGGCGTGGTTCTGAGGCCACGCTTTACACACAAAAAAAGAAAAAACTCTTTTTTTTCCTAGTTTTATTAAAAACTAAATGGGTCACGCATACACACACCGTGTTTCAGTTGTAGTCACATCTTTATTTATTTATTTACATTTTTATGGCCTAAATTTTTGATACTCGTCGTCTACCTGTCAACTTAAAATGTCATTACCTGTCCTCCCATTTAGTCATAAATTTGTAAGCCTCTCTTTTTTTATTATTTAGCCCTGAATTAGAATTTTCCTCACGTTTCTTATGTGACGCGTAAACTAATGATTACACCACAGCACAAGTGCGCCCAGAGTCATTGATTTGTTATCGTTTTCCTTATCTGTTATCGGATACATTTTATACGGAGAAACTTTATTTGGTTTAAAAATAATTGAACATAGCATTAAAATTAAAAAAAAAATTACAAAAATAAAAATAAGTAAAAAATAATTATTTAATCAAATAAATAAAAAAATCAAATAAATATAAAAAAATAAAAGAAAAGAAAATTAAATAAAATTAAATAAAACAAAAAAAAAATAACAAAAAATAAAATAAAATAAAGGAAAATTAAAATTTAAACAAAAGGAAATAAAATGAAATAAATTAAAATTTACAATAAAATCGAATAAAAAAATTTAAATAAAATTATAAAAAAAGAATAAATACAAATAAAATAAAAAAAAAATTATTGAATTAAAAAATAAACAAATAAAATGAAATAAAATAAAATAAATTAAAAATTATAAAAGAAAATAAAATAAAAAAAATAAGATAATAAAAAATAAACAAAATTAAATAAATTGACCTAAAAATAAATTCAATAAAATGAAGTAAAAAAAATAAAAACAAAATGAAAAAAAAAAAAAAATTAAAAATTAAAAAAATAAAAAAAAAAATAAAGTGAAATAAAACAAGCAAGGAAAGCTGTCTTCGGCTGTGCCGAAGGCTAAATACCTTTCATGAATAAGCGTCGCGATTTTCACTGTTCCATCCTCAGAACTGCCTGTGTGAGTTTAACTTTAGCTCATACCGAAATTATCTGACAAATCGAATATATTAGTCCGACCTTACTGACTTTAACCGTTAGCATTACGTACATATGTAGTAAGTAACAATTTAAATAAATATGTAAAGTAAAAAAAAAAATTTTGTAAAATAACAAAAATATAAAAATAAAAAAAAGTAAAATAAATTAAAGTAAAATGAAAATAAAAAAAAAACCAAGTATATTTAATAGAAGAAAATAAAAGTGCAACAAAACAAAATAAAATAAAAAGAAAATTTAAAAAATTAAAGATATAATAACCTAAAATAAAATAAAACAGTAATTAAAAAAAAAATAACAAAATAAACTCTTCCAGCCTACTCTAGCCCATAAATAATTGCTATAATTCGTTCATCATATTATAATCGAATTATACGGCTGATACATTAGCGCAAATTCCGAATTAACTGCGCTTTTGGGAGTTAACTTGAACATAATCTTCATTTTAAACTCTTAAAAATTAAGAAGATTTGAGCAGTTTTAAAAAATTTGCACTGGCAACACTCTGTACATAAATAGACAACAACAGCAAGAAACACTAGGAAATTAAGGGTAGCTGACAGATAGGCGTCGCGCTGGTTTGTAAGATCCGACTTTCGACAGCTAGATGTCGCCGAGGTAGGTAAGAATTGGTGCTATAACAACCAAAGTAGTAATTCTCACTGCTGTTAATCTTCAATTTTGTGTGCATCAGGGTAAAATTTGGATCTGTTTAAAGAAGTTTTATTGGAGATAATCTCCGTGTGTATATCCATAGCACTATGCAGACATCAAAATGGTTACAGCACACATCACAATCCTCTGCCATAAATCATAATTTCACACCCAGAAAAATTATGCCAATTAAAAACAATCGTGCACTAAATACAAATAAACTGAAAAGAACGCAATTTAATTTAATTCAATTAATAACATTCTAATCAGCACTTACACTGCGCAACCATCCAAGAGGCAAAAAGAAGTAGCACTCAAAGCACCGAAGAAAAATCATACGAAAAGCATAAAATTTCGAAATTACATTGCAAGTGGAAGCCACAAATGCACAACTTAGCACACCCAAGTGCAACCCAACCAAGCCAGTCGCCGGAGGTGGGGGCACATGCGCAATTCAGTTTAAGCGTCAGTCAGCCAACCAACTACATACTCGCTTAGTCAGCTACTCAGTCATTCAGTCAGTAGTTAAAAAGTTAGTTAGGCGTTTCAACAAACTTGTAATTGCTACATTTTAGACATTCACATTTTTGTATGTCACGTACTGTGCACGGATTCGGTTGGAACGTATGCAAAATGCATATGAAAAACTAGCAATAACAAAAACAACACAAATAATAATTATTAACTGCACTTAGTACCTATACACATTCACTTATCTATTTGCGAAGCGAAAAAATGCAATTAAAATTTTGAATAATTTGTACACGCTTGAAATAACTAATAAATTTTGTTAAATTGTTAGAACAAAATGCAATTCTAAATCGAGGGCCTATGAAATAAAATTAAAATAAAAAATAATATTAAATGAAAAAAAAAAACATAATAAAATAAAATAAAAAATATATAACAAAATAAAATGAAATAAAACGAGTAAAATAAAATTTAAATAAAACAAAATATAAAAAAAAATAAAAATGAAAATACTAAAAATTAATATAAAAAAAAATTAATGTATAGAAAATAAAAAAAATAATAATAAATTAAAATTTAAATAAAATAAAAAATAAAATACATAAAATTAAAAAAAAAAAAAATATTCTTAAAATAAAAATAAAATAAAAAAATTAATAGATTGAAAATAAAAAAAATAAAAAAAATAAAGTGAAAATAAAAATAAATATAAAATTAAAACAAAATAAAAATAACACAAAAGAAAATAAAATAAAATATTCATAAAATATTAATAATTTAAAAATAAATAAAAAAATAAAATCAAAATATAATAAAAATATAATTAAAAAAATAAAATAAAAAAAAATAAATAAAAACAAAAATTAAAAAATAAAATAAATAAATTTAAATAAAGTAAAATACAAGTGAAATAAAGTAAAAATAAAAGGTGTAGAATGATTTCATTGTGTGAAGTTTTCACAGAAAATTGGACGAATTATAAACAAAAAAAAACTCATGGGTATAAATTCCAAAAAAAAATTTAGTAATAAGTATCAGCATTGAAAATTATTTCTCTGTCCAAAGAACCGCACAGTAAGGCGCGTTTTTTTTTTTGGAATTTTTTTCTTCAATTTTCCCCTATTTTTTAAGCAGTTAGTGGCCAAACGCTTGAAAGTCAGCCATTGCAGCAGACTAAACTTCACACATAAATAAGTTTATAACAATAATAACATATATCTATGAACAAACATTAGACTGGGCCAAAAAACGTTTTTTTTTTTTAATTATATTGACCTCTACAAATTATGAAATTCGGATATCAGATACGGGTCCAGTAATCAATTCCCTTATAAAGTCTTTTTACTATGTGGATTTTTTATTATTTCAGCAGCTTCCAACGTGATTCAAAACGCATTCACATGAAGCTTGGTTACTCGGTTTTAAAGCAAAAAATCAGATCAGTCTTAAAAAATCGAGACAAGCAATTATAGATCTCCAAAAAATTATATTAGGAAGGTCTGTTGCAACATTTTTTTTAGTCCAGTCTAATATTTATATAGAGATTTGTATATAATTTGTTACTACGAAATGAATTGCGATACTTGAAATGAGGTGTTTTGAAGTGCACCAAAGTGGTATTTAGTGTTGGTAATTGTTGCTATTGCTATTGTTGCATATAATAATAATAATATTATTGCGTGTATGTTTACATATATGAAAACATATATCATGTATGAGCCACGTGTTTGGGTGTGTGTTTATCTCAGTCAGTTGTCGGCAGTCGCGCACTAAATCGCAAATGTAACGCAACACTTTGCAGTCAAGAAACAGCCGCCAAAGCCACAAAACAATGGATTTTGAGAAGAAAACAAAAACCATAAAAATAACACACATGAATATATCATAAAAATTATACAGGCTACCATACCACACTATCTTTTTCAATATCGCAATTTTTGTTCAGCTAAAAAACTCATAAAGAAAAAATATTTATAACAAGAAACGGATAGATTGAGATTAGTACGAAGAAGAATCAACAGCGACGCTGGAAGACCTTAGTATCTAGCTCAGAGGCGTTTAAAAGGGGGTAAAGGGGCCGAAACCACTTCTTTATTGGGGACACACGTATATATGTATATCCAACAAATACTTTAGCCCCGCCATAGCTCATCGTTTGCAAAGCCCCTGTGTGATGTGAGGAGACATAATCAGATAATCGAGAAACAACAACAACAAGTCACGGTAAATAATGCAGAAAAAAGTAAATAAAACTCTAATTTAGGTTTCTAATGCAAACTGATCATTCACTCATTTGCTTTGGAAGCATCTTCTATCAACACCTAAACAAAAAGTGTGCAGACAACTGCGAGTTAGTAAATGAAGGCAATGTAAAAAGCTAAGCAAATTTATGAGCATAAATGAGGCGGCAAAAAAAGTGTGTTAATTTGATCATGATTAAAGTTATTACATTAATAATCTTAATAATAATAATAAAATAAAAAGAAGAGTCTGCTACTGCCCACACTTAGACGCGCTAGTTTGAAACGCACAGCACGAGTCTACGTACTTATTTATTAGTGTAAACTATAGTTAGTAACCATATAATTAAAAATATTAGAGTGGGCAATTCATTTCATTTTTTTATTTGATTTGTTTTGTTCATTTTTGTCTTTTTTCTATTTTTAATGTTTTTTGTGGTCTTTGTTTATTAAGTTTTTAATTACCCTATTTTTTTAGTTTTATTTTCGTTTATTAATTTATTTAAATTATTTTACTTTTTTATTTTATTTTATATTTTTCTGTTTTATTTTGTTTAATTTTTTCTTATATTTTTATTTTATTTTGTTTTACATTTTCATTTTATTTTATTTTGCTTTGTTTTATTTTATTTTATTATTTTATAATATTTTATATTATATTATATTATATTTTATTTTATTTTATTTTATGTGATTTTTTATTTTTTATTTTATTTTATTTTATTTTATGTGATTTTTTTATTTTTTATTTTATTTTATTTTATGTTATTTTAGTTTAGTTTATTTTATTTAAATTAATTTTTTTATTTAAATTTTTTATTATTTTTTTATTTTAAACATTTCATTCTTCCTTTTAGGGGTCGTGCATATATGACGTCACGCAATTTTTGGTAGTTTTTGACCCCCCCCTCCCCCCATGTCACAACCAGTCACAAACTCCAGACCCCCCCTCCCCCTCGAACGTCACATCACACCCTTAATCAATTTAAATTCAATATTTATTTGACATAAAATCTGATACATATTTAGAATATGTATATTAATTATTAAATAATATTTGCCAATCGAAAGAATGAAAACGTGCCAAATTTGAAAACGTTCATGGACGTTGCACGCTAGAAAACATGCAAAACAATAACGTGACATCACGTAAGTGCTACTCCCCCCCTCCCCCCATGTCACACTTCGTCACAAATCGCAAACCCCTCCCCCCCCCCCCAAAGAGCGTGACGTCATATATGCACGACCCCTTATTTGCTTTTTTTAATTTTTTCTTTTATTTTTTTTCCTTTAATTCATTTTAATTTATTTTATTTTAATATATTTGCTTTTATTTTATTTATTTTATGTACTATATTTTTTAAGTTTATTTTGTTTTTATTATTTTATTTTATATCATTTTAATTTATTTTATTTTTTTATTTTTTTTATTTGATATATTTTTTTAATTTAGTTTAATATATTTTTTTTTTTCAATTAGTTCTGTTTAATTTCATTATTTTTATTCTTTTGTTTTATTATATTTTATTTTATTTATTTTTATCTTTATTTAATTTAATTTTTTTTTCTCTATTTTATTTTAATTGTCTTTTATTTTATTTTATTTAGCTTTTGTCCTTTTATTTCATTTTAATTTACTTTATTTTGTTTCATTTTATTTTTCTTTAATTTTTGTGTTTTTTATTTTTATGTTATTTTATTTTGTTTTATTTTTTTTTGTTTTTTTTTATTTTGTTTTTTTTTATTTTTTTTTTCATATTATTTTTTTTTTTTAGTTTTTTGTTTTATTTAATTTTAAGTTATTTTTCTTTCTTTTTACTAATCTTATTTTATTTTATTATATTTTCAAATTTTTTTCTCTTATTCCATTTTTTTTTTATTTTGTTTGATTTTATTATATTTTTTAATTTTATATTATTTAAATTTAGTTTACATAATTTTATTTTTATTTTATTTTATTTTTGTTTCTTTTTTTTATGTTTTGATTATTCTTTTTTATTCTGCTTTACATTCCATTTTGATTATTTTAGTTTTGTTCTCTTGTCCGGTTTTCTTTTCTTGGATGAGTCTGGGTTCAGTCTGGATTAAAAAGTGTCTATGTAGTACAGTACCAATATCGAATTTGAGTTAAAGTGGCTCGAGTCCATCTGGACAGCTCGTGTTCTTCTTCTGCTGCAGATGAATCTTGAGCTTCGACAACTATAACCTTTACGCGGATTGACAAAGTAGTCTTCGATGCAAGCAACTCCTCAGAACATATCGTGAAAATGTTTTAGTCTAAATTTTCTTCCTTTTAATCGACCTAAATGTCTCTGTACAGCCACATTCGCACAAAATGGCGAACCCGACTTTGGCCAAGTGCGATGGGCAGTTTATTCTCAGTAAATCCATAGTCATTATTCCAATGGATAAGTACTTTGTAGCAACAGCTATAAAACGCTCGTAATTTAACGTAATTAATTAACTCTGCTGTAAAATGAGTTAGTGAGCCGATTTGACGGTAAATGAGTGGGACGTACCGTGTTCAAGTACTTACTTTTTTGTGTTGTAAAATGAGGCTGGATTGAAGAATTGGATGGTAGTCATTCGTAGAGTAGGCAGTTTTCAGTTAAAATATATACATACATAGGTGCACAAGACAAGCTGGGTCGTTTTTAGCAAATATTTTGAATTGTAAAGTAATATTACTGTAAGAAATTTAGGTTGTAGAAGTGCTATGTTTGAAGTTCTATATACATATGTAGGTAAATAGATACAAATGATGGGATGATTAATGAGTTCATTGAGCGGTCTCTGTTTTTCAATATATGTACATATTTCGCAGATTTCTTAACCTATTTTTTGAAACAATTTTTTTCCCAGTAGTCACAGCGCTTAGCACCTTTTGGTATGAATTACGCCCGATATAGTAAACATATTTGCACAAAATCTTTAAAGGAAGTCATCAAAAACCTCCCTTCCTACTAGCATTGGAAAAAAAGCAGTCACATGTACAAGTAGGTACCTACATATGCACTTATGTTTATGAAAATATGAATGTTCTTATTTACCCCCCAGGATGTCAAAAAAAAGAAGTAAAGTAAAGTGTGTATTTAGCCTCGTTTCTTATTGCACTTGAGACTCAGTCAAGCTCAACGGCGGCCGCCGTGGTGTAGCGGTTAAGTGTTCGGCCTTCTACACCAAGTCGTGTCGGTTCGATGCCCGGCAAAAGTAACATCCAAAATTATTTAGAAAAAGAATTTTTCCAAACGGGGTCGCCCCTCGGCAGTAGTTTGGCTAGACTCTTTTTTTCACAAGAAATACAAGAAAATGAAAATTTTTTCGCAATTTTTAAAATAAATAATTTTTAAAAAAATGTGGGCCCAGTCTAAAGAACATTCTTTCTGTCTGCCCAGGGATCTTAAGGATGTGAAAGAGAACCTTATTTAAATATCGAAATTTGATACTATTTTGAAGAGCATTGCACTTGTGTACACTAACAAAAACCAAAAACTTCTTGTAAAACAAA
This sequence comes from Campiglossa producta, assembly GCA_964058755.1. Classification (NCBI taxonomy): domain Eukaryota; kingdom Metazoa; phylum Arthropoda; class Insecta; order Diptera; family Tephritidae; genus Campiglossa; species Campiglossa producta. Next base: position 24,676,132 of record CAXKVI010000004.1, read on the forward strand.
CAAATAAACAAAACTGGCATAAAATAATAATTAAGTCATTAAAAGCAAACAGAAAAGTAAAGAAAAACGCTGCTGGTTCATTGGGTAAACATTTTTGACAAAGAAAAAATAAATGTATAATGAACTCAAGAAGAAAAAAAACTTACCATTCAATGGTTATCAAAAGTAAACAGCCGTGATTGAATATGATTGAATGCCGAGTTTGAAAGTTTGCGAAAATTATTCAAATTTGCTGTAACAGCTGATCACACAATTCCATAGACAACACTTGTGCCTGCTGGTAATTTATTCACCATAAAATGGTTTACAGAGCACACAAGCACAAGAGGCTTAAAACAAGCCTTGGTTAAGGATTAGCGCCACCAAAAGGATTAAAACATTTAAATTCAATTTACTAACAAAATTTAGCGAACACACATTTCAGAACACACACACAAAATCGCACTTAATAAACACCATTGAAATAGCGGTTTATTATCGAACAAATTTTGGTTTCACCCACTCTCGTTGGCGATGGCTAAGCTGTGCCCCAATTCTCTCAAAGCGCTGCAAAATGTGGAGTAGTATTAAAATTCGGAAACTGTTAACTCAATCAAAATTTTATTGTTTCGCAAATTTTTGTATAGAAAATGCACTTTTGCAGTTGCAAACTTTTTTGTACAAATTTAAAGGCAAAAAAAAAATTATCGCAAATTTACATAACCAAATATTACAAAAAAAAAAATATTGAAGACAATAAATTTTTTAACACTTCGAAAAAAAAAACACAAAAGACGACTGACATAAAAAATTTCAAACTGAATGAAAGCAGAATTGCCAAGCGATTAAAATAATAAGGAATTTGTAAAACAAAATAAAAAGATTGCCGCTCTTCCGACTGAAGCTCATTTAAAAAAACCAAGGGTAGAGTGGCCCGTAGATTCAAAGTGGTCTTAGAAACTAAAGGCTGGATGAGAAAACGGCCCTAAATACTTTTTTTTTTTGGCTTACCTATTATTATAAAAACGGTTTAAGCAACAACTCGGAAAATCGTGTAATTCAAGCAACACTAACTTAAGTCGTTTCTGCATAGAGAAGTGCTTGCATCAAAGAGCTGAACGAGTGTCGAGTTTTTTTTCTACCAACTTAAAAGAGTTTCACTTAGACGAAGTGGTACTTTCAAATTCATGCATACATATGTATATGTAAAATGATGCAACATTTTCATGATTTTTTGAATCGGTTAAAAATTAGGTTAGGCGAATTAGTTGCACTCTAAACGTTTTTAGGGGGAGATTTAGGCCGAAGCTTGGTATGTTATTAAATTCTAATGGTGGAATCGGATTCAGAATTCACTTTCCTTTAAGAATCTGTACTCATCTTCTTTCGATATTAATTTTTGTCAAAGTGAAAATGTACTTAAAATCATAAAACTATTCAAATATTTATAACTTGTTTACTCGGGAACGGTCCATGGTGCACCCAAACAAAATTTCCATGCATAAACAAAACACCTGCAAAGCAAATGATTTTTTGCTGAGAAGCTTTTCATGACAGTTATCTAATCTTGGCTAGCGAATTACTGAATCTAGAAAGTTTATTTAATCAGGTCTCATCGCCTAGGCGATTTTGGTCGTTTCGTATCAAAGCACGCCAGTAGTTCCTTTTTAGCGACAACTGACGCCAATTGAAAACACCAAGGGAGTTCAAGTCATCCTCCACTTGTTGTTTCCATCTCAGTCGAGGTCTCCCCCTTCCTTTACTGTCGAATTCGGGTGTCGATAGGAAAGCCTTCTGTGCTGGAGCTTCCTTGTCCATTCGCATAACATGACCCAGCCAGCGGATCCTTTGAGCTTTAATTCGCTTCACTATGGTCAGGGCTGCGTAAAGCTCGTACATCCTTAAATTACCTTCGATACTCGCCGTTTGCATCACGGGAAGGACCATAAATCTTCCTTTTCTCTCAAATACTCCAAGGGCCATTTCATCTTCTCTTTACATTAGGACTGGTATAATGAGAGACTTATGGAGCGTGATCTTTGCTTGTCGAGAGAGGACTTTACTTCTCAATTGCCTACTTAGTCCGTTGGATTTCTAGACTGACATTATTTTCGGTGTTAATTCTGGTCCCCATGTAGACGAAGTCCCTCACAGTTTCAAATTTGTAACTATCAACGGTGACGTGGCTGTCATGATTCTTTCTTTGATGACATCAAGAACTTCGTCTTGTCCTCGATCACCGCAAGACCAACCTTTTTCGATTCTTTATCCAGCCCCGAGAAGGCAACGATTACGGCGCGGTTATTAAGGTCAATGATATCAATATCATCGGCATACATATGTAAAAGATTGTACCACTGCGATTAAACTCTGCTGCTCGAATTATCTTCTCCAGCATCAGATTTATGAAATCGCACGAAAGGGAGTCGCCTTGTCTGTAGCCTCATTTGGTTTCAAATGGCTCATAGAGGTCCTTCCCTATTCTGGCAGAGCTAATACCAACAGCAAAGCCGTATAAGCTTTGTAGGGAAGTCAAATTCATGGCAGAAATACACTTGGAGAATTTTCCAAACCACTTCCGAGAAACGGACCCTTGTTGTAAAAGGCCGAACACATTAACGCTACACCACGGCAGGCGCCTTCTTGCAAAACTACCTATATGCAGCTGAATTTGTTTGCTTTAATGGTTTGGATAACCCCGAAAAAACAAGAAATTCTAAAAGTTTATATTAAGTTTTGATATCTTAAAATATTTTTTGTCGCCACTCTAACAAAATATCAATAACTATATTAAGTTTATGGAAAGGGTCCTAGTACTAGGACTTTTGAGTACCTTTTTCACTAAAATTTTGTTTCACTACACTAGTGCAGTTCTTTGACATGCATACAACAAATACACAAATTTTATGAAATGCTCTAGTGTCAACCAGATAAACCTGTTTAGGTTTATTGACAACAACCAAAAGTATCAACGAACTAAAAAAGGTAAACAAGTACATATTCCACAGATCAGCGGTGGTAGCAGCTGAAGTTGAAGCAGCGATTCAAAACAAGCAACATTCAATACATACATACATATACATATGCATACCTAAGAGCGTATAACCACCCAACAAACATCGAGCACCAAAAACTCAAACGTTTGAGAAAACATCTATTCTCAACTTTTTCTCAAATGTTCTTTATATAACAGGATTATTTGTTGAACTATATTAATTAAAAAAATATTATGCAAAATTTAACTGCATAAATGGAAACTCGCTTTTTATTGAATGGGTATTTGTTTTGCATGATTGGCATCTCTGAAAAAATATTTCAATGATAGCATGTGGATTCCATTTCGATCCACTCCGGTGAAAATTCTGCCGTTCTCAATTTGAAAATCAGGGAAAATCCCATATTAAAAATGAGCCTTTTAGGTTGAGAATGCTATCAACGGTTATTTCGCCTCAAATTGAAAACGAACGTTTGAGATTTGAGAATATGGTTGGTTCTCAAATGTATCTCAAATTGAGATTAGCTAAAAATGTTTGTTGGGCATAGCCCAGTAGTTATTGTTTAAGCGTGTATTACAAAAATATAAATAAATAAATAAAGTGTACATTTGTGACACCCTGCTGTGCATCATGCAGAGGCAGCGTGTAGTCGCCTTTTCAAGGGGGGTGATTATCACTTTACTAGGCAGATCTAAAGGCACTTAGTAAATTAGCCAATTACCGTGGCCGCATATGCATAATCAATTTAATATAGGTCAACTACTAACAAAGAAGTGGTGAAAAAATCGTTCAGCGCATATCCACGGTTGAGTGGAAAATATTTTTCAAAAACACCCTGTCTCAGAATTTTAACTAAAAATTTCCTGTCTCAGTATTTTGTTGAAAAACGCCTTATCCCAGCTGACCATTGGGTCACATTTTGAGACCCAATGTACAAAAATTATGAGTTAGACCCGAACCACTCCAGCCCAAACTTATTCTGAATACTGTAATAGGTTAAACTCTTCTTATTCAGACCAAACCTAGACATTCTTAATATAGATTCTTCCAACCTTTTCACTTTGGTCAAAGCCTATTGGGACTTCTGTTAGAAAATATTGATATACTAGCTGATCCCGCAGACTTCGTTCTGCACAAAATAGATTTTTGTTGAATTCATTTCCCAAACTCCCGATTACGCCCGCATTTTCTTTATTCGAAAAAAGGTAAGTATGTATAGAAGGTGTCATGCCTTTTCCCCATAGCCCACATATTGTTTGCAAGTATGGTTGTTCATCTTCATACCGATTTTAATGGTCCCACCTTACGCCACATAGATATATGAAGCTTAAAGAACTAACACGGAGGGAAATCTATGGATGGAACATCCATAATTATTGATATCACATTAAATAAAAATTGATAATTCTGTCCCATCAATGAATATGGATGTTTCATCAATGCTTTTTTGATAAATCACTATTGAAATGGTATCCATATAAACTATTGATAAATTCTAAATAGTTTAAAAAAACAAAATTTTATATAATTTAACATCTGGTTTCATTAAGATTCGAACCCTGCTCCTCTGCCACGTTAGCCCAGTATTCTACCATTCGGCTACGGCATATTATAAAATTTTTAGAAAAATGTTCAATCATTAGAAATTAAAAAAATTTTGAATTAAAAAAAAACGCTCCAACAAGTTGTAATATTGTTAGGAAATCCATAGTAAAAATTGTTGAACTATTATGATTTTGCGTCCCAGAAAAATTTACATTTCGCCAATATATATTAATGCGCTGTCTCTACCATTATTACTATGCAGTAAATATGGATATGGATATACCGACAATAGAAATTCATTTCACGACCATATATATTGACGTGCAGTTCAAATATATTAGCATTCTATCCATAAATATAGAAAATAGTACATAATTTCGAAATGGTTGACATGTCATTTTACTTTTTATTGGGAGCAAATAATATTTGATAACTCGCTCATTCTGAATGAATATTGCATCAAACTCGTCGCTATCAATAGCGATATTGTCCCAACATTCAATGCATTTCCCTCAGTGTAGGCGACAGAGCGACGGGGAAAGGAAACGGATACCTCTCCTCGTCGGCCTTTCGCCTATAAATGGGAAAAGTTGCGGGAGGAGTTGTCTCTGTATGAATGCAGTCACATGGGACTAGAAACCATCCTCTGCTAAAACTCTTATAAACACCTTTCATTTGATACCCATATCGTACAAGCAATTGCTAGGGTCACACCTGGTCCACATTTTGGTCGACATCTCGGAAATGGATTCCTACATGGGACTTGATAGAAATTCCCCTCAAAAGTCTTGTTAACACTTTTTATTTGATAACCATATCTCAGAAATTCCTTCTAGGAACACAGCTGGTCCACATTGGGTTTCAAGACCCTAATCACCTAGGGATATGAAATATAGTTTAAATCCTATTCTCATATCCCCCAAATATACGTACAAAACTTCATAAAAATCGACCAAACCGTTTAGAAGATTTAAGTTTAGGAACACCGTGACACGAGATTTTTATATATTTGGAAAATTAGATGATGATGGACTAACTACTGGTATGTAGCTAGTTTCAACTGGCTTATCCGTTTTCGTTTCGAATAGAAACGCCTCTGAGCCGGTCCAATTAAGATTGAGGATTCTTAACAACGCTTCGCTTAGGGTTGTTCTGAAAGATCCACTATTCAGAGCTGCTGGCTGCAATGAAGAAAGTCTAGCACCCAGCAAATATTATCAACTACGCCCCTGTATATGTGTAAAAAATGAGTAGGTGTATGCATTTATGAAGTTACAGAGCAGTGCAATCGATGGAAAAACTGCAATCTAGCAAAACTAGATGAGAAACAGAAGCAAATATGTAAGTAAAACAAAAATCGAAAAACAGCAAAGCAAATGTTAAGTCAAAGGAGAATGCAACAAACGTTATTGGTCACACAAAAGAATTGCATTCAAACAAAATTCGAAAGCAGGAAATGAACCTGCGTTATGCACTCTTGAGTGTGGTTGGTTTCTGTTTTTTGCATAGTCGTATGTACGCCTTCGATAGCTGCTAGAAAATCACTTCAGTTTGCGCCAAATGCAGTTTGCTCACAATATCTTAGCATTTGCTCTTAGGCCACGAGTGAGTGGTCTCATATCGAAAGTATTGACCTCCAGCCTTTGCATGTCGTGCACAGAAAATATGCAATATCTGGTAGACTTTTTTTTGCTCGCAATTCCACCGCAAGTCAGAAGCATTTTACAATTTTTCCCCTCAGTGTAAAGCAAGTAGGTACTTACAAATGTACATTTAATATCCACAAAATTTGCTACTTTTCTTATTCTTGTTGGTGCTCGTAAAATCCCTTTCATTGAACGGTATTCATTTCAGTTGAGGCTTAAAAGGGAACTCCAACGAGAGCCGCATAAAACTGAGGCAAAATTATGGGTAAGGATTTTGCGGTTTTATGTTTATCTTATCGTTTTGTCTTGTTTTGAATTACCCTGCAAAAAATGCGATTGGTCTAGGATGAGTCCGGGATCAGTCGCAGCGAAGGATTTGTTCTCTATTTAGGTATTCGTCGCGGACAACTCTCTTTAGAGACTAATCGGACAAAAAAAATTTCAAAAATAAATACAAAGTTAAGTAAGTATTTATAGCGAAATAGCATAAGCATGAAATCTAAAAGTTTGAGATGCTAGCCAGCAGGAGCAACGTCCGAAAATTTTATCAAAAAATCCGATGAATTACGACAGGTTTTAAGGTTAAGGCATGAGGCAAAACTCCTGTAAAAATGAGAACGGCGACCTTTTGGCCAATGTTCACAAGTTAAAGTTAAACGGAGGAACAGAGCAACAAGTCAGAGAAGATGTCGATTACGACCCCACAATACGATGGAATGATCGCTGATGGTCTGCCATCTGAGCTATTCAAATTCGACGGCAAGGAGCTGGTAAGGTGCATGCATCAGCTCCTATGCAGAATAGTTATGGTCTGGTCGGATTTGACAAGTGCGAAAAGGAGTTGCCTATATTTCGCATTTCTGAATATGACTTCCCTGCTAAGCTCTTACGGAAATGCTCCGTCAGAATCGGGAAGAAGCTCTCTGAGCCATTTGAAATCAAACGAGACTTCAGACCTTTCGTTCGACTTCCTCAAATTGATGCTGAAGAAGATAACTCGATCAGCAGAATTAAACCGCATATACAGAATAATTTCGGGTCTTGCGGTCAACGAGGAAAACACGAAGTATTTGCTACCGTCAAAGAAAGAATAGGCGCACCTGCACCTTGGCAGCTATGTCACTGTTGATATTTACGGAGTCCCGTCTATTTGGCAACCAGCATTAACACCGAAGGTGCCTCCCCGTTGGTGCACCCTGGATAACGCTAAGTGACCTACACAGCTAGTTTCTACGAGAACGGTACCAGTACTTGTGCATACCCATTGTTCCGAAACGACCCGGGCCGTTTTTTTATATGGGCCCGGCCAAGACCAATACACCGTGGGGTGACCCTGTCTGACATTTGGGCAGGACTACACCTCGTTACAACAACAACGCCGAAAATAATATCAGTCTAGAAATCCAACGGAGATTCGCTCTTGCCAACAAATGCTACTTCGGACTACGTATGCAATTGAGAAGTAAAGTCCTCTCTCGAAGAACAAAGATCAAGCTCTATAAGTCTCTGATCATACCTTTCCCAATGTATGGCTCAGAATCATGGGCAGTGTCAAGAGAAGATGAGATGGCCCTTGGAGTATTTGAGAGAAAACTTCTCCCGTGACGCTAACGGCGAGTATCGAAGAAGATTTAACGATGAGTTATACGAGGTGTACACAAATCTGACCATAACTAGTCCAGTAAATTAAAGCCCAAATGCTCCGCTGTTATGCGAATCGACAAAGTAGCTCTATCCCAGGAGGTGAGGCTTCGACTGAGATGGAAACATTAATTCCTTAGTTCAAAAAGTACCCAAGCCTAGTTCCGACATAAAAGTCAAGTTCAATTAAAGATTTAGTTCACTAATTCTTAAGGTCAAGAACTACCCAAACCAAATATGTAGATACTTAAGTGAAATGAAGATCTGTTTGGCTAAAAATACCTAATAACTTACCTAACACAGAGTTGCCTTCCAAAAGCGGCTGCTAGTGAACTTCAGCTTTTTTTTTATTTTTTGTTTTCGTAATTAAATATTTCCAATATTGCTTCAGCTATCTTTCTTCTTAAAGGTCACTGCCTTCTGCGCATCATGAAAGTGTTGCCATTCTTTATTTATTCAACGTTAACTAAACAAGCAGTAGTGTTGTTGTTGTTGGTGTTGCTTATGTCCCTGGAGCAAAAACTGGATTTGCTGCGCCAACTGACCGGTTGTTCCGCACCACGCAAATCCCGCACACACAGACGCGCACGCGAACCTCCGTAATTAAGTGGAAATACCGGAGATGCAACAGCGGGAGAACATTTAGTTACGAATAGCGGACGTAGGCACTAAAAAGTCAACATGAGATAAAAGACGAGACTAGTTGCACGAAAAAACAGAACAAGACCAAAACGACGCGAGCTCAACAGGGACCCGGAAATCTTGCTGTTACGTTAAATGTGGAATGTTAGTGTGATTATGTAGGTATGTATCGATGGCTCATAATCCCACCAATAGAACGAAACATCTATAAGCCGGCCCGGTCATGTTACATACGTTCTTGGACTCTGCATTTGTTGGGCAGTACAGGGGAGGAATAAGGTTATTTTTTCATTCGATTTTTTGCTTCTTCCAGCGGCACAATAATGTATCTTTGAAGTTGATGGAACTAGTTAGTTGGTTTGAAGTTGGGCTTTTCTGCCTTTTCACTTCCTTAGTCGATTAGACGATTATTGCCATTGAGCAGCATTTTGTACGCTTCGTTAGATGAAACTTCTTTTATTTATTTATTTTTGTTGTTTTGTTATTCTTCTGAAAGAGTTGAAATTTTTTAAGAATCAAACCGGTTCTCTATTTTGATCCACGTTCATATTAAGGCATCGAATCCCGAAGCTTTTTTACAATCCCGGGATTTTGAAAATGGCAATTCCGGGGCAGCGAAAATGTTCGGGTTAATCTCAGATGGCGTCCAAAAAGGTAGGGAGAGGTATCAAAAGACGCGTTTTGGCGTTGAAAGCGAAGACTTGATATTTTATTTCTGTCAAAAGATATTTCAACTCAGAAAGTTGTTCTGCACACATGTATTTACGCCATGGGGCATGCCCCGATTTTAAGATCGGACCCGGTAAAATTATTGGTTTCTTGAAAATGATACAATGACTTTAATTTCCGCTTTCGGATTATTAAAATGGAAGTCAAAACGCGTCTTTTGATAAATCTGATTTTTTAAATTGAATTGATTTTTTTTATTTTTTTTTGGATTAATACATTTTATTTTGTTTTTTATTACATTTTTCTTATTTTTTTTTTTGGGGATTAATACATTTTATTTTGTATTTTATTTTTTTTTTATGTTTAATTTTTTTTTTGCTCTATTTTTTATTCTTTTTATTTTTTTTTTCCTGACGGCCCGGATTTGAATAAATATAATCCCGGGATTTCGGGATTCCCCGGGCTCGATGCCTTAGTTCACATTCGTAAGAACAAACCTTCTTCATTGATTTTATTTCTAAGCCCTCGTCTTGGTGCTGGTTTTTGTTATTCAACTCCAATTGATTTGATGCTGAAGCCGTTTGAGAGTATTTGGAGTTCGTTGTTTGCCACACTGGGCTTACAGGTACTTAAATTATTTTTGCAACACTTTCAAATTTTTATATTTTTTTTATCACTTCAAATTTCAAAGATTTGCATAGGTATATTGAAATTTTGTTACTAATACGTACAAGTGAAGAATCATACAGCACTTAGGAGGAAGAAGCAGCATGAGCACTTAAATCGCGACACTCCATAAAACAAAAAAACACAACAAACACGGATTGCTTCCTGGCAAACACAGTTGTTCCGTTTCCTTTTGTTGGCTGCTAAACAATTCAGCACTACATATAACTCACATATATTTTTTTTTCCTTTTTTTAACAAAACACTTTAAAATCTTAACAAAAATTTATGTAGCTCATTACAATAAAAACACTTTTCACTTAAAATTCTAACTCGCTTCATCCAATATGTAAAAAAAAACACGCTATTCACTAGACGCACCACCAAAGACGACGACGACAAGAATCCGTGCTAAACAACCGTTCCGATCGCTCGCTTCATTCGAACTTAACTCGATTTTTTGTATAATTCCAACTTGGCTGCTAGTTTGTATGTCGTTGTAGTAGTTGGTTATGGAGCAGCTGCTCCAATAATAATCAGGGGCGTATTAAACTTGTCGCGTTCCAAGGCCATGTAATTGTTACAAGGGGCTCTTTTTTTGAAATGCCGAAATTTGGTCTGCTTTTTTTTTCTTTCCCGCTCCTTTTCTTTTCTACACTCAAAAAAGAGTTTCCTTATTTCAAGGAAAAATTTCCCTTATTTAGCTCCAAAGACATGGCTTCCTTAATTTAAAAATATTTTTCCTCAGTTTAAGGAAAAAAGTCTTTCAATTGAGGAAAAAAATCTTTAAATTAAGAATTATTTTACTTAGTTTGGGGAAACCATGTCTTTAGGCCAAAATAATAATACAAAGTTTATTTTTTTACCACGCTTTTATTAGGTTCACTTGTATGTTTGCTTGTCTGTTTGTTTGTTTGTTTGCTTGCTTGTATGTATGTGACTCTCGTTCGGTCTAAGCACCAGTGGCCCGAAAACCGTAAAATGTCCCTAAAATATGGATATCAAGCGAAAGGTGAAGGCCCCAAGTTTCATTTGGACATCGATATATTTCGATAATTTAATCGACAAATGAGTAATCGGTCAAAATGTGATTGCCCAAATACCTATTATGGTATTATGGAACAAAGCGGACCACGCTTTTTCCACAATACTACTGTGTAGGGTTTTTAAAATTATTTTCAACTTTTTAGTTCAATACTCTATAAAAGCGTGAGTTTTAGTTTTTTTAAACTATATTTATTATTACTTTATGTCTTTTCTTTATTGTTCCCTTTATTATTTGCTTTATGTTTAATTTCGTTTTCTGGCCATTCCTTTCCTTTTTTAATTTAAAATATTTTGATTTGCTTAGTTTTATTTTACTAGCTTTTTTCTTGCTGTTATTTTCCGTTCTTTTTCTGTAGTCTATTATTTTTGTTTCGTTTCCTTTCCTTTTTCTATACCATTTTATTGTAAACTTTACGTTAATTTAGTTATATTTTATTTCACATTTTTTACTGTACTTTACTTTACTTTGCTTTATTTTATTTTCTGTTTTATTTAACTTTTAATTGTTTTATTATATTTTATGTTATTTCATTTCATTTGTTTTATTTTCAATTTAATTGTATTTTTATTTTGTTAATTTTTTCCTTCTTTTGTTGTGTTTTATTTTATCTTACATATTTCATTTAATGCCATTTTATTTTATTTTAGTATATTTTATTTATATTTATTTTTTTGTATTCTTTTATTTTATTTTATTTTTTTCTAGTATTTTCTTTTATTATACCTTTCATGAACATGAAATGGTATTATAACTTTGGTCCGATGTTTGTAAGTATGAGAAGAAGAAGAGATAGACCCATCAATAAGTATACCGAAATGATCAGGATGACGAGATGAGTTGATTTAGCCATGTCCGTCTGTCCGTCTGTCTGTCTGTCGGTCTGTCTGTCTGTCTGTCTGTCTGTCTGTCTGTCTGTCTGTTTGAACGCAAACTAGTCCCTCAGTTTTTGAGATATTTGGCTGAAATTTTGTATGCGGCCACCATTTTCCAATATAGGAATCATTTGTCGGAACCAGCAAGATCGGAACGATATTACATATAGCTCCCATACAACCGATTATTCCGATAAACGGATTTTGGGCTATAACTCCTGTAATTAAACACGTAGGAACGTGAAATTTTGGAGGTATCGCTATTTTTATATGTGAAATATCAATGTTGAAAATCATTGAGATGGGATAAATATTTCACATAGCCTCCATACAATCGATTGTTCCGATAAACGGATTTTGGGCTATAACTCCTGTAATTAAACACATAGGAACGTGAAATTTTGTAAGTATAGCTATTTTTATATTTGAAATATCGATGTTGAAAATCATCGAGATGGGATAAATATTTCACATAGCTCCCATACAATCGATTGTTCCGATAAACGGATTTTGGGTTATAACTCCTGTAATGAAACACGTAGGAACCTGAAATTTTGGACCTATTGCTATTTTTATATGTGAAGTATCGATGTTGAAAATTATCGAGATGGGATAAATATTTCACATAGCTCCCATACAATCGATTATTCCGATAAACGGATTTTGGGCTATAACTCCTGTAATTAAACACGTAGGAACGTGAAATTTTGGACGTATTGTTATTTTTATATCTGAAATATCAATGTTGAAAATCATCGAGATGGGATAAATATTTCACATAGCCCCCATACAATCGATTGTTCCAATAAACGGATTTTGGTAGTAACTCCTGTAGTTATATAGGCAGGAACGTGAAATTTCGTAATTATTGCTATTTTAGAATTTGGAATGTCGGTGTTAAAAAATCAATGAGATTGGACCAATGTTGTTGTTGTTGTTGTTGTTGTTGTTGTAACGAGGTGTAGCCCTGCCTAAATGTCAGACAGGGTCACCCCGGGTGTATTGCTCTTGGCCGGGTCGATATAAGAAAACGGCCCGGGTCGTTTCGGCACGATGGGTACAGCACAAGCACTGGTACCGTTCTCGTAGAACCGGCAATACAAGAAACTAGCCGTGTAGGCTATGTAGGTCATTTAGCGTTACCCAGGGTGCACCAACTGGGAGGCGACCTACTTTTACACCCCAAATATAACACATCGCCCCCATATAATCGATAGTTCCGATAATTTCGGTGTGAGCTTAAGTTAAATTTACACAGGCTGTCCAGGGATCAAACAGTGAAAATCGTGACGCTTATTCATGAAAGGTATTTAGCCTTCCGCACAGCCGAAGACAGCTTTCCTTACTTGTTTTTTTCTTGTATTTATTTTTTTTCCTGTATTTTATTTCATTTTGTTTTTATTTTATTTTCATGTATTTTATTTTATCTTCTTGTTTTTATTATACCTTTCATGAACATGAAATGGTATTATAACTTTGGTCCGATGTTTGTAAATATGAGAAGAAGAAGAGATAGACCCATCAATAAGTATACCGAAATGATCAGGATGACGAGATGAGTTGATTTAGCCATGTCCGTCTGTCCGTCTGTCCGTCTGTCTGTCTGTCTGTCTGTCTGTCTGTCTGTCTGTCTGTTTGAACGCAAACTAGTCCCTCAGTTTTTGAGATATTTGGCTGAAATTTGGTATGCGGCCACCATTTTCCAATATAGGAATCATTTGTCGGAACCAGCAAGATCGGACCAATATAACATATAGCTCCCATACAACCGATTATTCCGATAAACGGATTTTGGGCTATAACTCCTGTAATTAAACACGAAGGAACGTGAAATTTTATAAGTGTTGCTATTTTTATATGTGAAATGTCGATGCTGAAAATAATAGAGATGGGATAAATATTTCACATAGCTCCCATACAATCGATTATTCCGATAAACGGATTTTGGGCTATAACTCCTGTAATTAAACACGTAGGAACGTGAAATTTTGTAAGTATTGCTATTTTTATATGTGAAATATCGATGTTGAAACTCATAGAGATGGGATAAATATTTCACATAGCTCCCATACAATCGATTATTCCGATAAACGGATTTTGGGCTATAAGTCCTGTAATTAAACACGTAGGAACGTGAAATTTTGGACGTATTGCTATTTTTATATGTGAAATATCGATGTTGAAAATCATCGAGATTGGATAAATATTTCACATAGCCCCCATACAATCGATTGTTCCGATAAACGGATTTTGGTAGATAACTCCTGTAATTATATAGGTAGGAACGCGAAATTTTGGAAGCATCGCTATTTTTATTTGTAAAATATCGATGTTGAAAATCATTGAAATGGGATAAATATTTCACATAGCCCCCATACAATTGATTGTTCCGATAAACGGATTTTGGTAGATAACTCCTGTAATTATATCGGTAGCAACGTGAAATTTCGTAAATGTTGCTATTTTAGAATGTGGAATGTCGATGTTAAAAATCAATGAGATTGGACCAATATAACACATCGTCCCCATATAATCGATAGCTCCGATAATTTCGGTATGAGCTAAAGTTAAATTCACACAGGCTGTACTGGGGATCAAACAGTGAAAATCGTGACGCTTATTCATGAAAGGTATTTAGCCTTCGGCACAGCCGAAGACAGCTTTCCTTACTTGTTTTATCTTATTTTATTTTGTTTTATTTTTTATTTTCTTTGATTTTGTGTTCTTTTTTCTTTTCTTTTCTTTTCTTATTATTATTATTTTTTTTTTCTTATGTTATTGTATTTCGTTTTATTTTAACCTCTAATTTTTTTTAAATGTTTTTATTAGGTCGCTTTCGTCGTTCTTGTGCCCGGATTTTTGCATTCGATTTTGAACCAACTTCCTGTTGCGCTAGGGTCTTGAAATTTTCACCACAGTTCAGGTCGCGGTGACAATTCAATATTATGAAAAAAAAAAAAAAAAAATTCCGATAGGTGGCGCGTGGGTCGCTATATTTTCAAAAATCGCATTTTTGGTCCGATTTGGCTGAAATTCGGAACATATATTACTACTTTGAAAATAAATATTTTCCTTAAAAAAATTCCGCTAGGTGGAGCTGAGATCGGGGTAATGATGTATTTTATACTGCTTAAAAAATAGTAATTTTATTCATGTAACCATAGAAACACCGCGTAAAGCGTATAAAAGTAGAAAATTACCGAATGCGTAAATGAACTGTCAAAATTTTTATGGAACGAAGTTTACACAGATTCGGTCAACTTCCGCGAGGAGTTTAGTGTGTAAACACCTCGAAAATTTACCCAATTGATGACGCTGTTCGACATGCAGTTTTTCAAAGCAGTCAATGCACACTAGACATAAATAGAAGAATATGCTAAAAATGGGTCAAAAATTACTTTTTTAATGGGAATTTCAAAATAAAAGGTATTCATATAAATGTATCTATAGCGTTCATCTAACTGAGCTGTTAAATGTATACATTTACGCTTTCGTATTATAGTTATTAAATAGTACTCGGAGTTTGAAATGTATAAAAACATTTGGCGCTTGCGATATCGTGAAAAGATGTTTTTTTTTAGGAAAGCTCATATCGGTAATAAGATTATTAGAAATTAATGCGAACCATCTCTAGCATGCACCAATGTTGTTGTTGTAGCGAGGCGTAGCCCTGCCCAAATGTCAGACAGGGTCACTCCGAGTGTATTGCTCTTGGCCGGGTGGATATAAGAAAACGGCCCGGGTCGTTTCGGCACGATGGGTACAGCACAAGTACTGGTACCGTTCTCGTAGAAACGGCAATACAAGAAACTAGCCGTGTAGGCCATGTAGGTCATTTAGCGTTACCCAGGGTGCACCAACGGAGAGGCGACCTACTCTTACATTGGCATGCGCCAATGTTTTTATACATTTCAAGCTCCAAGTACTATTTAATACCTATAAGAATTCCCACTCACAAATGAAGACATGCATGGATGAAGGGGGTATGTCGCATTTTGAGTGAAACGAGAAAATCGGCTTTAAAGATTTGCTTAAACATTTGAGGTTTTTTCGAATCTTTATGCAAAGCCATAAAAGACGTTGCATAATATGCAATAAAAAGCATAAATTTATATTTAGTGTTTTATATGAAAAAATCGGAACATACCCCCTTCTTCCACAATTAATATTGAAAAGTTGTGTACATACCCCCTTCATCCATGAATTATCTTCTACAATTTTCACGATAGGCAGATTGTGATAAGACAGAAATATAGATCTGCATAAACACTATTCACCAATGCCAAAAACAGTAGGTACTCTCGAAAAGTTACTCACTCTGCGAGCGCCCCTAACCATTTCAGGTTCTTACTCAGTTGCCTACCCTGCCTTATGTTTAATGCGGCTCTGTAAAAAACAGCATACATCAGCAAAAACAATAAAACAAACCCAGAAAAGGCAAAAATAAGAGCAGAAAAGTCAAATAAACAACAAAGAAGAAGAATAAAACAAATAAACGAAATTTAAAAAATATCCAACAGTGTATGGTGGGAACAACACCAACAACAAATGGATGCTTGTGTTTTAATTTTTCAACACACTCAATGCTAAGTAACTCGCCCCCTTCGTTTAATTGAGGAGAGAATGTTTGGAGAAAATTGAGTAATTGAGGATTGAGTGAGAATCATTGAGAAGTAAATTTATGATGCCAGATGGGAATGCTGGATTTTTTAAATAGAGATTTAATTTGCAGGCTTAAAGTACATTTACACCGCACCAAATTTGGTAAATTTGGCGAAAAATTGCAAATTTGTCGTTTTTTTCCATACAAATCTCATTTTCCAAATTTGGAATTCCATCACATTTGGCCTCATTCGCCGAACAATACAATCCACAGTTCATCCAAATAGCAACCCCGCGGGTGTTACACATTTAGAATTGCCCAGCAAGAACCTTAATGGGTTATTGACGTGTGATAACTTTTGCATTATGAACAGCTGTAAATAACAATTTCAACTAGTTTTTTTTTAAGAAAATGGACCAATTATACCAAGAAAAGACAGAAGCCTTCTTGACTCTTCATTTATTATTACTCTACAGGTGTTTAAAACATCACCGTTGTGCATTTTCTTTCGGTGGCTTTGTATTCTGGTAGAAGAATCTTGCAGGAAAGTGAAGCCAAATGCAAATTTGCCAGTGTAAGCAGGTTCGAAATGACTCATTCAAATTCGCCAAATTTAGTGCAGTATAAATGTACAATTATGATGGAGAAGTAACGGCCTTGGTGGATTAAAACCCAAATCATTATGGAAACTTGCACTCGACTATCGAAAAAATGGGCTGACCTGAGTAAATTTTATCGGCTGATGCCTAGTACAAAATACAGTACCATCTACATTCTCACCTATCGCACCGGAATGGCCCGGCAATGTCAAAAAAACGATTAGAAAATGGACTGGGGTAAAGCAACCTCATAATGCCGAAGCAGAACTTTGCAGATGCCTGCTCCTTAATCTCTTATTGCAGGCGAGTACTGAACCGAACGGCAAAGCAGCGTTTCTGTAATGCCTGACACACCAACAAAGGCCGGTAAGCACTACCTCGAACAAGTAGAACTGACATAAGCAATACCGAGCTCCAACCCTGTCCCTAGAACTATAAAAAAAATGGTAAAAACACTTTCGATGTAGAATGAACTCCCAGTAAACTGTAGAGGACCATTTTTGGACAGATTTTACTTAAAAACAGTATAAAGGGTCAACTACATATAACTTTATTTCAACTCTACCTCGGGCTTTGGCTTTGACAAATAATATACGTATTTCAACAAAACATGGCAAATGGGAAACCTCAAAGTTGAAGCAAGGTTGAAATGTGGCTAAAAGGTCAGTTACATAAAGCTTTATTGACTTTACCTCGAACTTTGACTTTGACAGAAAAGTTCAGTATACGTATTTAAACGAAGCATGGCAAATAGAAGACCTCAAAGTTAAAGCAAGGTTAAATGTCAAATACATAAAGCTTTATTAACCTCGCCTGACATTTGCTACCTCAAAACTTTGCGTATACAAATTTAATTTTTTTTTTTTAAATTTATAAAACGTCTTTATTTTTTAAGCAACAAATTAATTCTATTTTTTTATATGACAAACATTACATTTTATATTTTTGTCAAAATAACTACTTAATATTTTTATATCAAACAAGTAAATTAAAATACAAATAGATTTCATTATAGTATCAATACCAAGTGTGAACTCTTCTTTTGATAACACACATTAAAATGTCGGTTTGTTTACATCCTGCACATATTAAAATGTCGCCAGCACCGAATAACAGAATAGCAATGGCGTTGTTTAACATCCTGCACACATCAACATGGCGGTCTCCTATCTTTTACCTAATGGTAGAAAGAGATGGGAAGATGGAAAGAAGTGAGACAAAAAGGGAAATTAAAAACAGGTGACTAAACTCACTTTGAAGTTTTCACGACTATGTCTATGATATCACACTTGTTATTAACCACAACCTCAAACAGGTGTTAAACTCATTTTGGAATTTTGACGTCTATGCAGAAGAGTTTACACCTTGGTATTGATACACAAGACCATTGTGTATCAATAACAAGTGTGAACCCTTCTTTTGACAACACACATTAAAATGTCGGTTTGTTTACATCCTGCACATATTAAAATGTCGCCAGCACCGAATAACAGAAAAGCAATGGCGTTGTTTAACATCCTGCACACATCAACATGGCGGTCTTCTATCTTTTACCTAATGGTAGAAAGAGATGGGAAGATGGAAAGAAGTGAGACAAAAAAGGAAATTAGAAATTAGACTAAACTCACTTTGAAATTTTCACGCCTATGCCTATGATATCACACTTGTTATTAACCACAATCTCAAACAGGTGTTATAGTACATTTATACTGCACCAAATTTGGCGAATTTGAATGTGTCATTTCGAACCTGTTTACACTGGCAAATTTGTATTTGGATTCACCTTCCCTGCAAGAACCTTCTACCAGAATACAAAGCCACCGAAAGAAAATGCACCACCTTGATGTTTTAAACGCATGTAGAGTAATAATAAATGAAGAATCAAGAAGGCTTTTATCTTTTCTTAGTGGAACTGGTCCAATATCATAAAAAAATAGTTGAAATTGTTATTTAGAACTGTGCATAATGCAAAAGTTTTCACACGTTAATTACCCATTAAGGTTCTTGCTGGGCAATTCTAAATGTGGAACACAGGCAGGGTTGCTATTTTGAGGAATTGTGGATTGTATTGTTCAGCGAATGAGGCCAAATGCGATGGAATTCCAAATTTTGTATGGAAAAAAGCGCCAAATTTGCAATTTTTCGCCAAATTTACCAAATTTGGTGCTGTGTAAATGTACTATTAAACTCATTTTGGAATTTTGACGTCTATGCAGAAGAGTTTACACTTTGTATTGATACACAATGGTCTTGACGCTTCTCTTTTATACATTTGTTTTCGTTATTTATTTCTTTGGACACCTGAAATTTTGCTTGCTTTGACAATCAGATGTTGATGACTTTGCTTTAATTTAAGAATTAAAATTTGGAGGAAATGATAATTAATTAATTTTTTCTCTATTATATTAATAAATTTACCAAAACAGTCTCAATGCAAAGAAATAAATAACGAAAACAAATGTATAAAAGAGCAGCGTCAAAGCGTTCATTGTAGCATAGCTCTGAAGTTGAGCGCAAAGTTTTGAGGTTTCAAATGTCAGGCGAGGTTAACAAAGCTTTATGTATTTGACCCTAAAGGGCCAGTTACATAAAGCTTTATTTTGACTTTACCTCAAACTTTGACTTTGACAGAAAAGTTCCGTATACGTATTTAATCGAAGCATGGCTAATTGGAGACCTCAAAGTTGAAGCAAGGTTAAAATTTGGCAAACTCTCAAATTTTGCTTGCTTTGACAATCAGATGTTGATGACTTTGCTTTAATTAAAGAATACAAATTTGGAGGAAATAATAATTAATTCATTTTTTCTATATTAAATTAATAAATTAACCAAAACACTCTGAATGCAAGGAAAAAAATAACGAAAACAAATGTATAAAAGAGAAGCGTCAAGGCGTTCATTGTAGCATACCTCTGAAGTTGGACGCAAAGTTTTGAGGTAGCAAATGTCAGGCGAGGTTAACAAAGCTTTATGTATTTCACCCTTTAAGTATCCCGCTTCGCTTTCCAAAAACTTTGTATGAAAGTGGAACCTGCACCTCGGCTTTGAGCATTTGTCAAAATCTCGCTTCGCTTACGTTCCACAAACTTTGTATGCAAGTGGAACCGGCAAAGTTTTATGTAATTGGGGCTTGAGACTCATCGTATGCATTCTAGGGTTAAAATTGGCAAGTCGATCACGGCATTTAAAATCGACCCAGACTTTAATTTTTGAACCGGCTCAAGACTTCATAAAACAGGTTCCACTTTCATACAAAGTTTGTAGAATGTAAAGCGAAGCGGGATTTTGGCAAATGGGCAATTATTAATTAGAAATATATGCTCGTTTTTTTCTTGAGGCATTTCTTGGCAGGTGGGTGCCCGCTTTAGTGTTTAATAACGCGTGTGAACATAAATTTATGTGAAATAATATGAATGTTAACAGCACATGCATCCCTGTGCTCACAATAATGACTTTCATACAAAGTTAGTTAAACGTATGTAAGCCCCTCTGTCAAAGTTTCACAAGGTTATATGCTTTATAGCAATCGGTTTAAAATTTTACATTAGTTTGTGAATACCCCTACTAACTCCGAATGTCAGTACACCCAAGACACAAACCAGTTCCTAAACGTCACTTTGTATTTTGACAAGCACGTGTTTACAAATGTTGGTGTTTACATTTCTTTAGATTTGCTGCTTCCATTGCATCTCGTGTTGTTTTTTATTCATCCATAAAATTAGGAGCAAATAATGGAGGAAGACGGACCGCAAGCGGCGAGCATCGACTTTGTGCCAGCGCTTTGCTTTGTGCCACGCGGCGTTGCAAAAGAACGACCAGAAAAGATTGTACTCACGCAAGGCGAGTTGGCACGCATCATCGAAGAAACAAAAAACAATTTGGAAGAGGATGGCGCAGATGAAGAAGATGACGAGGAGGATAGTGAAATGGAAGTAGATAACGCAGTGGGTCCAACTGCTGCCAATCGAAATCCAGATGATGAATTTGACCTGGCCAACTATGACAACGAAGGTAATTCCACTACCGCAGATATCGGCGCTGTTGTTGACGCGAATGAGCAGCTACCTGATGACGACAATGATTCGGAGGCAGAAGATGAAATTATTAAACCAACTGATAATTTGATATTGGTTGGGCATGTGCAAGACGATGCGGCTAGCATGGAAGTTTGGGTTTTCAACGAAGACGAGGAATCTCTCTATACACACCATGATTTTATTTTGCCCAGTTTTCCGTTGTGTATTGAATGGATGAATCACGATCCGGGTAGTGACAGGCCTGGTAATATGTGCGCTATTGGTTGCATGGATCCCGTCATCACCATCTGGGATTTAGACATACAAGATTCCATGGAGCCCACTTTTAAATTGGGTTCAAAAGGTAGTCGCAAGAAGCAAAAGGAAGCCTATGGTCATACCGATGCCGTACTGGACCTATCATGGAATCGACACTTTGAACACATACTCGCCAGTGGTTCGGTAGATCAAACAGTGATACTTTGGGATTTAGATGAAGGGCAGGCGCACACTACTATAACAGCATTTGAGGAGAAGGTGCAATCGATTGAATTTCATCCAGACGAAGCGCAAAGCATATTGGCTGGCAGCGCAGATGGCATCGTGCGCTTGTTCGATTGTCGTAATGCTGACACCGTTGATAGTGATTTTGTGAAATGGCAAATAACAGGCGGCGAAGTCGAGAAGGTGCTTTGGAATCCATGCGACACAAATCACTTTGTTATTGGTACTAACGATGGTAGCTTACACTATGCGGATCGTAGAGAGCCCAACAAGCTGCTTTGGAGTATAAAAGGGCATGAGGAGGAGATATCAGGCGTTTGCTTCAATAAGGAGATGTCCAATTTAATGACATCCACGTCGACTGATGGTACGCTGAAAGTGTGGGATTTCAATGGTAGCGCTATACGGGAGGTATATTCGCATGACTTCCAAATGGGACGTTTGCAGTGCATGAAACAATGTCCAGAAGATCCTTTCACGTTGGCGTTGGGCGGTGAGAAGCCACCACGCTGTCGCATTTACAACATTAAGAACTTTGAAGTGGTGCGAAAGGTATTCAAAATACCCGAAGTACTGCGGTGAAATATAGGTTTAAGAAAGAAAGAAATTTGTGACTTGGACAATGAATATATATTGATATGTACATGATAAATACATTTGTTAACCCTTTTTTGAAGTTAACTTCTTAGGCGTCGAGGTAATCTTTTCATGGAGAGTGAAATTTGAATAGGAAAAAAATAGGATAGAAATTAAAACTTTTGGTACGTCTGCCTTCCAGCAGATGTCGCACCAGCCATTTGGATATAAATCTTTAGTGCTTTACAGTGCTGCCACCTATCTTAAATTTTTTTATTTTGAGCAAGATATGCCAATATGGATATCACAGCAGGGTATTTTCGGCCGCAATTCACGACATTATATTTATTCCTTCGTCTATCGGCCAAAATCTCGAGGTGGGCTCAAGCGAATTGGTACAAATTTGGAATACAGAGTGTTGGCTTCATTTTAAGTCTTCGTCACGTTCTTGTTGTTGTAGCGAGGTGTAGCCCTGCCCAAATGCCAGACAGGGTCACTCCGCGTGTACTGGTCTTGACCGGGTCGATATAAAAAAAACGGCCAGGGTCGTTTCGGTACGATGGGTACAGCACAAGTACTGGTACCGTTCTCGTGGAACCGGTTACCCAGGGTGTACCAAAGGGGAGGCGACCTACTGTTACACCCTCTTGAATATATTGTTTTGTTCGCTAGATAGCTCTGTAGTCGCTCTTTTCAAAACCCCGTATTTATGGTGGGCTTCTCTTCATTTTTGGTATGTATGCATGTTTGATATATCCCTGCAAAAATCGTTGGATTATGTGTTCCAATTTTTTGATATG
This sequence comes from Campiglossa producta, assembly GCA_964058755.1. NCBI lineage: Eukaryota > Metazoa > Arthropoda > Insecta > Diptera > Tephritidae > Campiglossa > Campiglossa producta. The sequence continues at coordinate 24,698,934 of CAXKVI010000004.1, forward strand.
GAAGTACTCCAATAGTAATCCTTTGTATACCTCATCGGACCACCTTCAGCTTTTTGAAAGTCGATCATTGCTCCTGCCTTATCGACGAAAATCACGACACTATCGCTCTGGCAATATATACTCCAAGGAGTAACAACATTGGAGTAGATTGCAAAGTACTCTGACTCTAGGTACTCCATGGAGTAGCAGAAACAAAGCGAAGGTTGGAGTAGGTGGTCCAGTCCTAGGACATCGCAATGTTAATTGGAGCACAATTTTTATATGAAAAAGGATTACATTTGGAGTACTCTGGTGCTCCGATTGCAGTACTCTTTGTATAGGAAATAGAGTACTCTCGATTTTTGCAGGGATGTGTGTATAATCAAAAAGTGTTACAAAAAATCAACCCCCTAGCGCTATAGTCGGATATTCAGAAAGTACGTATTTATGGTCCGTTTTTTCTACTTTTTACGACGTATGTTTGTTATGGAAGGAAATCTGTGTTACAGAAACAGTATTTCGTTAGGTGGCGCTGGAGACGAAGTTTTCAAAAAAGCTTATTTATCGTCCGTAGTAATAATAATAATTATATATATAAAAATGAAAACTACTCTGTGTGACCGCGGTTTCTGTCTCAACGGCTTAAGCGATTTCTATTCTGTAAAATGTACTTTCTTGGACCTCTTCTGTAGCAGGTTTATAAAAAAACCGATTAAAAACCTTTGGGTTTGTTGCGGAAAAATGAAGAAAGCTGAGACGAGTAAATTTCACGATTTTGCAAGGGAAATAAGTGGCACCACACAAAATGATTTATATAATCATAATAATCGCGAATTATGGAAATGAATTCAACAAAACTTTATTTTGTGCAGAACGAAGTCTGCGGGTTCAGCTAGTAGTAATATAAAAAAATTTGAATTATCTGACGTTCTTCTTAGTACTTGGATATTCATAATTGTTTAATCTTAATCTAAGTAGTTAACTTCTATCACGTGGACTATGCTACACGCGGCTTTTCTTTTTCTTAAAGAATAAAGCTTCATCCAATATGTGTAGCTTAACAAAGTTACTTAAGAGTAGAAAACTTCAACTTAACGATTATTCTTAGAGATAATGATGTATAAAAGTTTCTTACAGGAAGTGGGGTAAAAATTCAAACTCACCCAGGCTAGTTGGAGGTAATGTTGAGGTTTCGTAACTCAAATTTGCGGCAGAGTGGTTCATGTTTAGAGGAATACTTGTCTAAGGCTAGTCCTTAAGAGGTAGTGTGATTTCAGATGACTCTAGAAATAGCAGCCGCCAGTCGCGAGAACGGTTGTTGTGAATTTTCAATCCTTGCTTGCACCGATAGCCTCCTTTTCCTTGGCAGACAATATCATCACCATCGCTACTTGCTCTCCTCTTACAAATAGCTGTTTCAGCTCCCTTTGTATTTCGACATTCTTCCTATTCAAGCTCTTCACCTTTTGCGCTGGCATCGTAATACCAAGTTGTTGCAATTGCCAACTACAATCCTGCGGTTCACCGCACATCTTATTCAGGCCATATTTATATTTACGACGCTGATATACTTCCTTTACATCGCGCAGCCACAAATTCCAGAATTTATCAAAGAAAATTAGCGTTCCTTCCAAACTACCGCGAATGCCATGTTCACGCCGCACCAACACACGAACACGTTTTTGCTCCCTCATACAATCCTTCAAGCCGGCCATGGGTCCAACGACACCATCGATGTATGTAAAAATGCTATTCATGGTACTTTGTTTGCGTCCACCTTTGACAGGCATTTGATGTGCCTCAAAACGTCGCGTTTGCGTTTCTTCGCCAATGATTGTTTGCTTTATGGATCTGAAGGGATTAGCATCACTACCAGTGGCCGCATCTTCTTCCCCTTTTTTATAGTCTTTGATTTTTGGTGCTGTGACAATGCGCTTGTTCAGGTTCGTAATGCCAAAACGTTTGAATGCGCTCTCGAATGCTGCAATATTTTGATAAACGACTTTTGGTTGCTTCTCACTGATGCGATAGCCTGGTGCATAGAGCGCACGCAAAGGATCAAATTTTTCACTTGTTATATCCAATTCACTGTCAACGGATCGCGGAGAATCTGGTTGTGCCGTTTCAAGTGCGGTGGACGCTTCTTTCACTGTTGTTGTTGCGGCAGCTTCTTTCGTCGTTTCACCCGCATTTTTTGCATTGATTTCCTTTTTCTCGGTAATTTTGCTCTTTTATTTGATTTAATATTCTGTAAATACCAGTTTTTTTGCATAAATTTAGCAACAGTTTTAATTTTACGCGCTCATCCAAATAAACAAATGATCAGCTGATTTTGCGTTGCCAATTCAATGTTTCAGCATCATAGAGCTGCCAAGGAAAAGGTGATTTAAAAAAAAATTTGCGGGCCGTCCACAAAGTAGAATCTAAAGGGTCAATTACATAAAGATTTGTTAATTTAATAGAGAAATATGAATTAATTTTTATTTCCTCCAAATTATAATTCTTGAATCAAAGCAAAGTCATCAACATCTGAAAAGTAACCAGTTTTAAAAAAGTAATCAGTTTAAAATCAGTTAAAAAAGTAATCAGTTCTTATAAAGTAACCAGTTTCTAAAAAGTAACCTGTTTTTAAAAAGTAACCAGTTTCTAAAAAATAACCTGTTTTTAAAAATCAACCATTAGAAAAGTAGCTAGTTTTTAAACTTAACCGGTTTTAAATTAGCCAGACTTTAAAAAGTAGCCAAACTTTATATTTATAAAAAGTACCCACTTCTAGAGGGTTGTTGGTACGGTCAATGTCAAATTCAAGTTATCGCGTAACTTTTACTATCAGGGCAATTATAAATATTCTCCTGGAATTTTTCTCTCTAGGAATTTTGTATTCTTTTGCAAAAATTCCTTCAATTCCTTTGTTTAGGGAAAATTTCAAGTATTGGAAATCATCTGTTGTTTAAATTTAATTTAAATCATTAAATTAGTAAATAATTTCCGTGCGGAATTTTTTGTGCAATTTAACTTTATATTTTTTGTAATTTTTACTTTAGGCTAGGTTAGGTTCAATTGGCTGCCGCAGAGGCACACCTAGGCCAGTATTAAAAGGCCGGTTGTGATACCTCCAAACTAGGAAAGTCAGTTCCGGGACCCTGTCATATGGAAAATCACGGTTGTTGTTGTTATAACGAGGTGTAGCCCTACCTAAATGTCAGACAGGGTCATTCCGGGTGTATTGCTCTTGGGCGGGTAGATATAAGAAAACGGCCCGGGTCGCTTCGGCACGATGGGTACAGCACAAGTACTGGTACCGTTCTCGTAGAACCGGCAATACAAGAAACTAGCCGTGTAGGCCATGTAGGTCATTTAGCGTTACTCAGGGTGCACCAACGGGGAGGCGACCTACTCTTACACCCCCCTATTATCACGGTATTATCGGGATTCTCCACATAGCAGAATCCCGGGACTGACGTTTCTAAACCGACACCGTTACTCTTCCTCGAACCATTTAGATGACTTGATGAAGGCCATCAGGTCCTTTATGTCCAGCTCCGTGACCTGGTGTAGGCTAACCAGGAAGGGCGCCACTTAAAGCCGGGCATTTGCAGACGAGGTGCTCCACCGTTTCCTCCTCCTCATCATCTTTGCAACTCCTACAGCATCGTCGGTAGGGCACAACTAAAGCGGGCTACCCACCTGCCAAGAAACGAGCAAGAAAAACGAGCATATATTTCTTATACCTGGTCAAGAAATTTTGACGTTTACGGCATTTTCCATTTTATTGAAGATTACTATTATAAAAATGTATAAAACATGTGTAGCGAAGTATGTACTCATCTTTGCCGTAAACACCTCAAGAAATATATACGAGCATATTTATTTCTTGAGGTAAACCGGCGTGGCCAACCATCGAAAATTGTAGTATTTTTTCTTATGAGCTGAGTATTGGCTCAAGAAACATTGACGTGTGAAAACAGTTCTTGACCATTTCTTGAGCGTTTTTATTCCTTTCATGAACATGAAATGGTATTATAACTTTGGTCCGATGTTTGTAAGTATGAGAAGAAGAAGAGATGGACCCATCAATAAGTATACCGAAATGATCAGGATGACAAGCTGAGTTGATTTAGCCATGTCCGTCTGTCTGTCTGTCTGTTTGAACGCAAACTAGTCCCTCAATTTTTGAGATATCTGGCTGAAATTTTGTATGTGGCCACCATTTTGTAATATAGGAATCATTTGTCGGAACTGGCAATATCGGACCAGTATAACATATAGCCCCCATACAACCGATTATTCAGATATAAGGTTTTTTGGCCAAAACTTCCGCAATTAAAAAGTTAGGAACGTAAAATTTTGCAACTCGAGTACTTTCTATTTATGTAGTGGGTAGAGGAAAATCAAGAAGATCGGGTAAATATAACATATAGCCCCATACAACCGGTTGTTCCGATATAAGGTTTATTGGCCAATACTTCCGCATTTAAAAAGTTAGGAACATACAATTTTGCAATTTAGCCTCCATACAATCGATTGTTCCGATAACTCGGATCCTATTATTTTGTAAGTTTTTTTTTTAAATATAACAAAGATGTGTAATGTGTATAGTAAATATAGTTAAATTGACACAGGCTGTACTGGGGATCGAACAATGAAAATCGTGACGCTTATTCATGAAAGGTATATAGCCTTCGGCACAGCCGAAAACAGCTTTCCTTACTTGTTTTATATGGAGTTTGACATTTCTTGCCAGGTGAGTAGCCCGCTTAAGCCGCGGCGTCCATGATTGCTGAAACTTCAGCCTGGAAGACACTGCTGTGATCAGGTAGTCTGAAGGAGAGCTCAAAGTTCAGATTCTTTCAACTCTGCCGTCTTACTTCGAGCCATCGGTAAAAATGAAAGTGCCGCCATGAGTTGCGGGACTCCGATCCCTGCTCTCCCATTCTTCCCAGCTGGGAATGTTTATTTTAAAACCGCTATCTCCGACTGTTGTGATCGCACAACGATCTGTGCTCAGCGGAAGAAAGCTATAGGATCCCGAGGTGTCCAGTAGTGCTTGCGCCCCAGCCGAACGTTTCCCTTAGACGCAGATCCGATGCTGCTGCTACCCGGTGTCCTTCCAGATCGAGTGGCAAAATGCCAAGAATGGCCTGGAGTGCTTCATTGGGCGTTGTTCTTAACGCACCGCTTATACAGATCATGCAAGATCTGTGTACTTTACCTAACAGGTTAAGCTTTGTTGCCTTGCTCAGCGCAGGCCACCATACCGCAACTCAATAGAGCATGATTGGTCGAATGATTGCAGTGTAGATCCATTTGCATATTTTGGGGCTGAGCCCCCATTTTTTTCCAATGGCTCTTTTGCATGTGTAGAGTGCAATACACGCTTTCTTCTGGCGCTGAAGAACATTCTCTTTCCAGGTTAGTTTCCTATCCAGAACTATGCCTAAGAACTTGGCTTTGTCAGCCAAGTTCAGGCGCACTTCATTCAGTTTTTGTAGTATTAACGGTGGTATCTTATAGCGGTTGGTGAAAGGGACAAGTTCCACTTTTCCCGTGTTGATGCTCAGTCCGTAGCGCGAGCACCATGAGGAAACCTCTCGCAGAGCTACTTGCATCAAGACAATATGTCATTGTGTAGCTGCCAGTTAGTGTTACGTGGGTTGCGTCTCATAACCGGCTGCTCAACAGAAAAGTCTAGAACTAGTTCTATGTACCGGTGGTCGGAGAATGAATGTTCATCGAGAACACGCCATTTTCTGACCCACTCATAAGCGCCTTCGCGGCAAATAGTGAGATCTATGACCTCCCTGCGGGTTTTAGTAATAAACGTAGGTTCGTTAGCCACGTTGCACACTACCAGTACATGAATTCCAGTTTTCGCTAATGCTTAATTTCCATCTCCTAAAATCTCTAAATTAATTTTGCCAAATTTTAGCAACTTTTGCGATTCCAGTGAAAGAAAATCGCTATAAATCTCCATCTTTGCTTCATTTTTCGGCATATTTAAGCGATGAACGCAAAATGAATCAGATAACGTAGATCAGCTGTTTTTGACAGCTACTAAGCTAAATTTGCGATTCTGCAATTTTAGCCATCTCGTAAAATCTCCAATTTTCTCCAAATGCTGGCAAATTTTGGCGACGAAAAAAAGTTGTTGCTAAAACGCAAAAAAAATAGGAAAAAGGGTAGAATTATGTTGTTTTAGGCCCCAAAATTACTCAAAAACAATAAATATGTGTAATTTATAAGAAAAATTGATATTTAATTATGTATTTGCCCATAATTTTGGAAATTGTATTTTTTTATATCCTACTAAAACTGCAAAAAACACGTGGGAAAAAGTCGGGGGAGAAATCAAAAGTCGAGTTTCAGTCCTAGAAATCATAATCCGGTGTCACAAAAGTAATATTATTTATCATTTAAAAGTTATAACTAAAAAACATTATTTGTTTCCGTATAACAATTTTATAGAGAAAAACTCAATAAATAATTAAATTAAGGTGTATATAACAATTTAAAATCTGTTCTTAACCGGCTTTAATAAACAAACACAAATCTTTTTACCGAAAATGGAATTTATTTTGTAATTAAAAAAGTAGAGTCACGCTGAAAAGTAAGGGATTAGTAGCTAGTAACTTCGGGCGTTTCAGTTTACTCCTGGCTTTTTCTGAGTTGTAAAGGATCACACCTAAATTGACATCTTGCAGTGATGCCTGCGTGCCATCTATAGTGCAGATAACGCACTATTATCATAGCTAGGCGACTTGTGGATCAGAATCGCAAATAAGCGTCATCTCCTAAAATTCTGAGAGTTCATTTGCTTAAGCATTTTAGCATTTACGAGATGGAGATGGATGGAGATTTCTAGAATTCGCCTGCAGGTTAATTGTTAACAAATATTCAAACAACGACTCTCCTCTAGCATTGATATCGGAGCTTTCCCACTGGACGTGATGAGCATTAGCGTCAGTTGGGATAATAAGATGACCCAGGGAAAAATTTGCCACCAGGTCTTTTACCTCCCTCTGTGGAGGAGGTTCTTCGGCGTCGTAGGGCATAAAGACCGACGCCATAGTCAGGCTGGTACTGTCGACTTTTAAACTGCCAGCTGTAACGTCACCATTGGTATAGTTGGGCAAGAGAAAGGCGTTCAGCTCAGACTTAACCAAAATACAGGCTCTAACCCTGCCCCTCGCTGGCTCGGATAAGCTTAAAACCCTTAGTCCCCAAACCGCAAATCCTTGAGCTGTTGACCCAGGGTTCTTGGATGAGGACCACATCTACGTCGCCTTTAGAAAGACGACTGAGTAAAGCAGCCGAGGCTGCTTTAGATTTCTGCAGGTTTATTTGAAGCACCACCAACATGAGAGCGCTCAGACTTCTCTGCTACCGCCGTATCGTCGAGTTCCACCTCGTCTGGAGACTTATCTTTCAACGACGAGTTGTTCAGACCACGATTTGGCGTAGCGGAAGCCCTACTAACTGGGGCAGTATCAACATTGGTGCGCTTAGGACTAGCTGCTATCACCGTGACGTTGAGGCTTCCCCGTCCAGCAGGCTGTCTCCCATCTCCGAGCTGTTCACTGCTCCTTCGCCATTTGACGTGGCAGATACCATACTATCCGAGTCGGACATCTCCGACTCCTCTTCTGACCCATGCAGAAATGCACTCGTCCATTGCACCGCTGTAATCGAACGGAGCCTCTCTGATACCGGGCCCGTATCAGAGAGGCTCCGTTCGATTACAGCCACGATTTGCCTCCCGCCTGCAAATGTCCGATGGGCACGTGGTCGCATAACACCCTGGATTTGGAGGGGGAAGATCTTAGTCGTCGCGCCAGAGAGGCTTGGCTTCTCTCGTGATATAGTACCGGGCGGCGCTATGATCACAAGGGCAGCGTAGCTCTGGATATCGACTTAAGCCGAGGGAATTTTTACTTTATTTATAGGTCATTTTTTACTATATTTTTTATATAAATTTTACTATGGTTTTTGTGTAATTTTTACTATATTTTTTGAGTAAGTTTTACCATATCATTTGTGTAAATTTTTACTATATTTTTTGTATAAATTTTACTATCTTTTTCGTGTAATTTTTAAACTGTATTACTGTAAAAAGTATGACTTTTAGGACTCCAAAGGGGAGGGTTTGAACCTGAAGACCACCCGCCCCTGGTTCTGATAATGATTTATAAATTTTTTTTGAAGTTCGCTTACTTCAATAACCAAATGTTGCTTATACGCCGTGTATAACCTGAGTGCACTACAATTGCTATACATTTCAAAACATGCAAGCTAATTTTAGGGCCACTTGCATAAAAGCCGATAACGCCTAATCGGTGATTAACTTGACAGCTAACCATACAAAATACGTCAATTAAACTCCGATTAGTCGTTATCGGCTTTTATGCAAGCGGGCCTTAGCTAGAAAAAATCTTGTTACGAAGTCTACTAAAATACTTTTGTATTTTTTTTCTCTTGCATACGTCCTTTCTTATCTTTGTTAAGGGCCGGAGCTAGAGTGTTTTTCCAAGAAATATTTCTTAAGAAAAAATTAAGCATATATGGCAAGCGAAATCTATCATCCTAATATGGTTCCTAGGTACCTTGAAAAGCTACGTCTCGTACTTTGGACTCAACCAAAATCATTTACACTGAGAAGCACCAATACAGAAGAAGAAGACTGTAACGTTTAAATTCATTCAATCTTATGGTAACCGTGGACATGATGCTAACTTGCGCACCTTGTGCAAAACATACAATCATGATGTTCAAATCTTTTTTTTTCTTGAAAGAAGATCTTAGTGATCTTATCGTAAGATAATGTAAATAGTAGTAGGCTTTTTATTGCACTACACAAAGGCATTGTTCCCCTTTCGCTGAAAACCCTTTATTGTGTAATTACTCATTTAATAGTAGTTTTTTTAGACCAGTGCCAACACATACCAATTGGTCTTTCTCGTTTTTGTAATAAATAATAAAAATGTTTGGGCAAATATTTAGAGGCCATTTAAACTAGTATATATAAGGAGGTAAAGTAAAGAGTCTCAACAAACTTTTTGAATTACCGAACGTCCCTTGGCAAGGTATGTCTGTTGTAAGAAGCGACTAATATCCACGACCCGAAGTTTCAAGGAGTCAAACAAAGCGTTCTCGCGGCAGTCGGTGCTGGAACCGGAAGTTTTAGTTAAGCCTGAATTTTAATAATACTACCACTTTCAAGGATTCATAAGATCCCCTCCAAGGCGTTAGTGACCGAACTAGGTCCCAGAAGAGGCAACTCCCTTGCATGTGTATTTTTTAACTTGAAGCTGGAGAAGATACATAATTCGAGCAGCCGAGAAAAAATTGTTAATTCAATGTTTTCAACAATTTTTTATCAAATCGTATAAAATCTTAAGTAATATATAGTCGTACTAGATGAGATCTTTTCGCCCATTCAAACATTATCCACTAATCCGTTGTATCTTTAAAAATAGTTTTTCTTCGAAACTGATACGGATTTAATACTTTGAGTCCGGGATCCAGCCGCCAGTTTGTGGTTTACATCGCATGACGATTTTCATTTGTGTCATAGCTTTTCCTTCAGGGCTCTTTTTACCATCTAAATTTAACGGTAACTGGCAGTTAAATTGACAAAAATCGTTCGGCAATCTGTCAAGTGAGATCTCTGTTAACGCTGTCCAGATATGGGATAACGTCACTTTAGGGCAAGCCATAACACAAACGTTTTGTTTTGATCATCAAAATTGACAACTGCATCCCGGAACGCAATCACTTTCTTTGTTTACGATATGATTTTTAGTTTTTATTATCAAGTAACAACACATACATGTGCTTACATATTTATTATCACTCTGTATCCATATGTATTTTTTATCACCAAAGGCGACTCTGACAAAAGTCAGTTTTGGTTTGATAAGCCAAAATACTCGCTGCGAGAGCCAAGAGTAACTAAACTTATTTGCTAAGTACATGACTACATGAATGACATTTACTAGGGTTGACACTTGAGTTTTGAGGAACAACAACAAATTAACTGAGTCAAACATCGCCCTATTTAAAAAACGCTCTATTCCAGAACTTTTTTTTTAATAACCTGCTATTTAAAAATTTGATTCAAAAATATCTTATATCAGCTAAAAATTAGCCAAATGTTGAAGTAGGGCGTTCTTCTAGAAATTTTGAGATGGAGCGTTTTAGAAAAATGTTTTGAAATAAGGTGATTTCACTCAGCTGTAAAAATATTAATGATTGGAATTTAATAATTTGTACTTTTTCAAAAAAAAAGTAGCCGTCTTTTGAAGTACGGAACCCAACTTTTCTCGGGGTATTCGACGATAAGCTTTTCATAGCATATATATATATAGTGGTAAGTTCCGTGGGATGACCCCGCTTCTGAAAATCCCTTTTCTAAAGTATTTTTGGTCCAACACATACCTACCCACTATACCAAGAAGAAAACCAATACTTTCATACCAACCCTCGTAATAGCTGCTTACCAGGAATGCCGATATTTGGAATTTTAATCGTTCAGTGATTTTCGGGATCTGACTTTACAATCTCGGCTTTTGGAATGTAGCTATTCTGCAAAAGTTTAGTAGGTATAAAAAAGGTAAACAACTATTAATATGAACAAAAAATTTTACCTATGTGTATTAGGGTGGTTCAAAAAACTAAAGTTTTTTTTAGAGACCTAGGGATCCCTCCTATTTTTTTACATATAGAAAAAGAATAATCTATGCAAAATTTCACCACTGTGGGACATATGGAAGGCGCTCAACGAGGTTTAATTTTCATAAATTTCTATGAAAGAGTAAATTTTAGAAATTCTTTAATTGTATTTTTTTAATGATTCAGATTTAAAAAAAAATGTTATATTTAACATGTTAAGCATGTTCAGATTACTGAAATGTAAAATAATTCTAAAATCTAAAATATTAGCAATTTTCTGGTATTTAAAGACTTTTTATTTCAGGTATAACAGATTTTTCAAACAAAATGAGTGCTCGTAAAATGGTTGCGTATTTCAAATATCCAAATAAATTAGGGTTTTTGCCTGCTAAGACGTCTCGTAACTTTTTAAGAAACTGTTGAAAAAATCCCGTATTAATTTTTTTGAAGAGGCTACATTTTTGACAGAAAAAACGGGACAATTATTAAGCTTGGGTACCTTGTTAACCGTGTTAGTTCCTAGAAAGGCTTATGTAATTTAGGCCCGATTTTTCAGTGCAAGTTTAAGCTTCTGCGAGAGCTTAAACTTAGTTTAAGTAGCCAATTTTTATGGAATAAACTGTAGTTAACTTTGTCTGTGGCTTAAACCTGCACTGAAAAACCGGGCCTAGGTTAAACAATTAAAGCATCATCGGGAACAACTTTGTAAATACAATTTTTTTTTCAAACCCAGCGTTTTTGCATATTTCCTTTAAAATAGTTTTCCCACATTAATCAGGTGCTAAATTTTCCGAGGTTTGATGTCTATTAGCATCAAGTTTATCGAAAATTCCACGAGAAAGAAAGTCCGGAATTCTGCTCCTCAAAAAGTGCGATATCCCGGGATTGACATCCCTAGACCGCACACTGCCCCTCAAAGACATGCTGGCTACCTGCGATCATCGGTTTCTCTCGAAATCGCTCACGCATCTACAATCACATTCAGTTCTTATCACTGCGGTGCGGCTGTGGGCTCTAACAACGCTTTTGCTATTTTCGAGATAGGCGATCCGAGTTACTGCTGATACTGTAATTAGCGTATGTATGTCGTCAACGAGCAGGCAAACTGCCTGTTATTAGCTCTCAGTCGGTGCAGGTAGATAGTACATATTCATTTATAGGTATGTTTGTATGCTTACACGAGCGATCATGTTTAATGTTTTGGCAGGCCTGTTAAGTTTTTGAACGCATCGTTGACAGTTGTGTTCGAAAGCGCGTCCACAGCGAACAGGTGGCGCGGATTGTTTCATAAATAGAAAATTAAAACAAAATTATAAAAGCGAAAGAATGAAAATTGAGTTGAAAAGCGGGAAATAAACAATTAAATATATATGTATGTATATATCGATTTGTGTGAGTGAAAATTGTGATTTAGTTGAAAAGAGCAGGAAATGCTAAACAAAAATAATAAAATAAATTGGGGATCAAACAATAAATGGGAACAAAAATTGCATTTAAATGGATTTAATTAAAGTTGGTATAAAAATAAAAAAATTCTTTGTTTCTGAGAAGGGGAAAAAAATGTAAACAAATACAATTAAACTTAATCTAACGTGCAATTGTTTATAAACATAAATATTTAAACAAAATTTGTTATCCACTTATTTGTGGTTTTATTTTTAAAAATAAATATGTACCCAATATTAAATTATAAAACCACCAAGTCTTTGTGGTGTTCTTAGGCGCTGATCGCGTATGCAGATTGAATGATCGAGTGCGAATGTACCTATAAGCGCCTAATGGCTGTGCACTAAAAATGCAATAAAACTATTAAAAAATTTAAAAAAACGAAAAATAAAATAAACGCGTGAAAATAATAAATCTGCATGTTATTGAATGAAAAAAAAAAAAAGCCTAAAGAGGTAAGTGATTGAAATTTGCTACAAACAAGTAGCATGCATTAATTACCTATAAATAATCGATTTTGATTTAGTTTTAACCCATTCAAGCAAAAAAGAATACACAGAGCAAAAAGTCACATAAAATGCCCTCTAAATCAGAAGGATTTCTCTATGATATTTTTCCAATAAGATGCCCGTCTTAGTATGACTGGGTGTCTCTTTTTAATAAAACTGAGTAGATAATCACATAATATTAAGAAGATTTTCTTTTTAATATTTCAAATTAAAAAAAAAAATGAACGCTCAACCCAGATGTCTAGTCTAGTCTAATCTACACTACCATGCCATCGTATACTTAACTTGCCAACGTCTAATTACACCTTTGTTGTTTTTGCCTCACCACATGTCCACTTGCCTTATTGCCTTCACCGCGAATCGAACTAAGAATTATTATCTGCTGAACGGAGATCTCTACCATGATGGTATCGTGTACTTGTGCTTGGTAGCGTCGAATTACACATTTGAAGAAGGCATACCTGAATTTGAATTAATAAGGGATCTTTTAAAAATATATAGTTTTCCTTTTCAATAAATTCAATATGAATCTAGTGTAAATAAGAGGATGTTCTCATTAATTTACTTTAAACATTATTATTATTATAAACATCATTAAAACAAGCAGATTCCTTCTAACAATTGAACGTTTTTGACAAAAGTACATAAAAAATTCATAAATAAGAAGCTAACTCCTTCTTTTTAGCCGATTTCCTTTTCAATAAATTTGAGAAGAAATTCAAGCTAAAATCTTGAAGATTTCCTAGCACAAATTTCTTCAAATTTGGCACTCCCCGGCCAAAAAGCTTTTAGACGTCGATCTCTTTGATTATAGGTGAACTTTTTGGCTCTGTGTAATTAACGTTAAATTCCGTATTCAAGTTTCAAACATTAATAACACTATACGACAAAATCATTTTTTTTTCTGGGTATGGAACCAAACCAACTTTTTTGAATAGATTAAGACACAAGAAAAAAGTGGTGCTCCCTGTTTTTCGAAGTTAGCCTCTAAAATTAAGTTACGCGCTTTCGAAAAAGGTTAAATGTGGGTGTGTCCTTTTAGTTCCTCTAACTTGTTTGGTGCACTTTTTTTAATTTGAAAGTGTATGTATATGGAAATATTATATAATTAAAAATATACGGCTTTTGATTTTTTCGAAGATCTCACTTTCGATCTGTATAGCACTTCTACATACACTTTTGATTAGAAAAAGGGCACCAATCAATCAAGAGCCGCAAGCAGGCCACGTCCATATTTTGCCTTTTTCAATTTTTTAAACAAAACAATCCGAAAACCACTTTCGAACATAAATCATCATCAGTAAATAGAAATGGGATATCTCACAGCTACCCTGCAGCAGCGAAAGCAACTAGTTGAAAACTACTTTACAACTAGCTGGTGCACCGGGCCCAACTAGTCAGTGTTCTGTCTTTTTTCCATATAAGAAACTGGTGTTTTTAAGTGTTGATGTCCTACGAAATGTCAATTGTCAGATTTCGACTAGAACATACCAGTCATCTACTAGTCATGATATACTAGAATTATACTAGTTGTAAAATACCAGTCCCATACTAGTTCAACCTGGACTAGTATGAATTCCATGTAATGAACTAGTACACATACTAGTGCAAAAAGGACTAGTATTAAATATACCAGTTCCATACTGGTCCAAAAAGCAATATACCTGGACTAGTATGATTCCAAACAGAATTTTCGTAACTTACACTTTATTTTATCATTTGCCTTTATTTTCACTATTTGTATTTACACTATCACGAAAAGCATCTGTGAATTATAAGAGAAAGAAGAAGCAAGCGAAACGAATGAATTTTTTATTTCCTAACTGGTATGATTTTATCCAGACAAATCGAGGGGTATACAAATATAAAATGACCACTATGACTTCTGCCAGAAAATTAGAGTTGTATACTAGTATTTTTCTGACTAGTTTGAGTTTTCGCTGCAGGGTAGGTATATAATGTTTTGTTGTCCGGAGTTTGGGCTTCCTTGTTTGGGAATGAGAGTGAGGCGTTCAAATAGATGGGTTACTCTAAGAAGCTAAACAAATACACATACTAAACTTTCCGTCCCGCAATTGACTTCTAATCAAAGTTTAGATTTCTCAACAAAAAGTTTTAGGATTTGAAGTATATATGTATATAGAAACTTATGTACCTACATATGTATCTATAGTAAGTTAAGAGCACGTGTTATAAAATAAATACATATCATTAATCGAAAACCATCACACAATGCTACAAACAGTTTTAGCCACTCAACAGTCGGTGTTTATTAGTGATATCCCCTTTCCAATATTTTAGTATTCGGATCTTTCTGAATGTTATTATGTAATGGAGAAAAATAGACCGTAAAAGTTTCAGACTTAGAGGCCTATACTTCCTAGTTTTGAATACAAAATTCCCTGAGGTCATAGTTCAAAGGTTAAAACATTACTATAGTTTTCTGTTTCACTAAAATTGGCCAAACACACAAAAACCAATCTAGGAAAGTGATAAACACAACTTTTTAAAATGATTCTGAATCGTCTAAAAAAGAGTAAAACAGTAAGAATTTCGTTTGTTTTTTGGTTACTTAGATATTTATTTTCACCAAATGTAAATAATTTACAAGTATTTGATATGATCTAAAATCATTATACTATTTACATTTACCCTTCTTTGAAACAGATTTCGATTTCGGTTTGAGGGGTTTTGATTTTCTTGATAACTTTTTTCTACGGGTGCGTTTCACTGCATCGCTAGTGTTTATACATAGTAAATGTAAGTTACATTGTCATTATCGTTTCACACTTTTGCCTCTAGCAACGGAAAATTGGGGGAATATCTCCATTAGACCGTGCAGAAATTGTTTTTCAATTTATTATTTTTTGGAATAAAACGAAAAAAATTACCTATTTTAACATTTTTAAAAAAGTTCATCTGGACATATTTTTTAGCAAGTTTAAATTTATTTGTACCTAGATTACATGTTTTTTGTTTTGAAATTTTTCAAAAAATTTAAAATCAATAGCAAATTAAAAATTTGTGAGTAAATTTTAAACATTTTTGGACTATGTACATATATGTGACCAAACCAAAAAAAAATTAAAAATTCAAAACATAATTTACATGTCAAGTTAGTCGACCAGGTGCAGTCAAGAGTTTCCTGATGATGACTTCAAACTAAGGTCGAAATATCGAAAAAATAAAATACAACGAAATATTGTGTGATAGGAAAAATAAAACAATTGTTTTAATTCAATATTTGAGTGGCCTAGAGCTCAACAAGTTATCTAATTTGCAAATTTAAAGGCCGAAAAATCATTAAGTATGAAAACTTTTAAGAATAAAATAAAATTAAAAAAATGTGGCACTTGGCAGGATTCGAACGAAAGCGCTCAGGAGTCACAGCCGACTGCTCTACCGCTGAGCTATGCCGCACATAAAGTTTTTGTGGGCAAAATTAAATTACATTCAAACAAACAGAAAACAAATTCTGACTGCTTTTTCATTTAGATCGTAAATCGAAACCCAAAGAAATTGAAATTCGTTTTAAACTTTTGGAAGCTTTAAAATATTCCAAAAAGAAGTTTAAAAAATCGCTTAAACTTTAGACGGGCTTAAAATTTAGGCTCATTTTTTTAACCGTGAGATCAAACAATAAATTGGAACAAAAATTGCATTTAAATAGACTTAATTAAAGTTAGTATAAACAATAAAAAAGAAATAAATTTCTTTGTTTCTAAAAAGAGATAAAAAAATGTATACAAATGCAATTAAGCTTAATTTAACGTGCAATTGTTTATAAATATAAATATTTAAACAAAATTCTTTATCCACTTATTTGTGGTTTTATTTTAAAAATAAATATGTACACAATATTAAATTATAAAGTCTTTGTGGTGTTCTTAGGCGCTGATCGCGTATGCAGATTGAATGATCGAGTGCGAATGTATCTACATATAAGCGCCTAATGACTGTGCACTAAAAATGCAATAAAACTATTAATAAATTAAAAAAAAAAACTAAAAAAAAATAAAATTTTAAGTTCCTATATTTAAAAATTATTTTTCAAAGAAATTATACCTTCTAGAGGTTGAGCACTTTCATATTTGCTATAAAACTGCCACAACATAGCTAAGCATACGCTAAAAATATAAGCAGTATACAGTTTTGTAGAAAATGTAATTTCCGAAAAAAGCTATGAATGAAATCAGCTTAAGCTAAACTTATGTGACACTGTTCTTTTTTAATTTTAAGTTTTTCCTCACTATTTTTAGTCATTTATTCCGTTTAAGAGTAATCAGGCTTTACTTTGAAAACAAAAAAAAAACACTCAAATCAATATACCTAAAAAAACTAAATACGGATTCTTAAATATTGAATTGAATACCCTGGAAGACAGCTGGCCTTCATATGAGCCTTCAGCTGAACTCCCATCAAAGCGTAGAAAGAACTGACCATCAGATTTGTACCTAAGTACTAGCAATATGTAAACCGTGATGCATCGATCAGCAATGTGTTATAAGGTGTCCAGCATTAGTATTTGATAACGGCGGGCCTTAGTCCGCAAAGTTTTATAGACAATTAAAAAAAATCGTTTATCGTGCGAGAGAGAGAGTCACAAGTGGAGAACGCGACTTATGCCAGTTCTGATCACTTTGTATGGGATGAACTATTCACATTTGTTTGATCATGTCCTATGTAGAGACCTATGGTACCCGAACGGTACGGAAGGACAAATCTACTTTATACCCAACTTGATACTTCCCAGTTTTTGGTAATATATAAAGCAATGTATGTCCCCTATAAAAAAAAAACAATTTTTTTTACCTTAGTAGTAAATAAATTTTGAAACGAAAGCCAATAAAAACTGTTTTGTCACAATTCCCTTTATGAATTTTTGTCTATGGGGTATACCAGCTAGTCCGCCGGAACAGGAAATAAACGGGATAGCTGATATATACCCTTGTAATTTCTCTACATTGTTTTTGGCCTTTTTTAGTTTACAAAGTAAGGACGTAAAATCTGAAAACCATATCAAAGTTTTGACGTTTGATTACTTTGAAATAGCCCGTCTGGCCCAAATTTTCATTAATATATTTTGGTTGGGTAATTTAGTTTCCTACAAATCTATATGCAGCCAAGTTTTCTTACTTCAATGTTCTGCAGTTTTGAGGCTCAGCATATCGATCCTAAAAAATTTAAATCAACGATTATAAACCTTTAAAAATTAATATCGTCGGCTAATGCTATGGATACACACACGGAGATTACCTCCAATAAATCTTCTTTAATCAGATCCAAATTTTACGCTGATACACACAAAATTGAAGATTAACAATCAGCGCACTAGATGGCTTTGGTTGTAGTACTTGCGGTTTAAAATAGATGTCGCTCTTCTTTGGTGACATCTAGTGTCCACTAGCGGCGAACTCGTAATTTTGGTAGTGGTCGTTGCGATGTTTGTTTATTTATCGATGACAGTAGCGGTCAAAGAGTTATGATATCTGCTCAAATCTTCTTAATTTTTGGGAGTTTATAATAAAGATTATGCTCAAGTTAACTCCTGAAAGCGGAGATAATTCGGAATTGGCGCTAATGTATCAGCCGTATAAAGGGTCGAATACATAAAGCTTTGTTAACCTCTCCTGACATTTGTTACCTCAAAACTTTGCGTCCAACTTCAGAGGTATGCTACAATGAACGCCTTGACGCTTCTCTTTTATACATTTGTTACCACGCTTTTTTCTTTATTTATTTCTTTGCATTCAGAGTGTTTTGGTTAATTTATTAATTTAATAGAGAAAAAATGAAATAATTATTATTTCCTCCAACTTTTTATTCATTAATTAAAGCGAAGTCATCAGCATCTGATTGTCAAAGCAAGCAAAGCAAGCAAAATTTGAGAGTTTGCCAAATTTTAACCTTGCTTCAACTTTGAGGTCTCCAATTTGCCATGCTTGGTTTAAATACGTATACTGAACTTTTCTGTCAAAGTCAAAGTTTGAGGTAAAGTCAAAGTAAAGCTTTATGTAACTGACCCTTAAGAGTGCCAGATCCCGTTTTTAGCGCAATTGACTTTTTGATGCGATTCGAAGGAGTAGACGATTCTGTATTTGGCAGACAAAATAAACTCGTAAAAATAAATATATCAAATATTGGTTGATGGGAAAAGGTGCTAAATCCAACATATTGTGCTTTTGTCGCTCGATTACTGCTTTATCCAATAGTATTACCTTCTGTATTTTAGTCAAGGTAATAGCCATCGAATAAGCTTAAATTTGTGATATTTCAAGAAAATTATGGCCGTCAATCCCTAACCTAAAAGTTGATGAAATTTTTGGTTTTTTGCTTTTACTGAAAAATAATTTTAATGTCGTTGGCAGGTTTACACTCCTCCTTCTGAAACTTGTACACTAATTTTTTTAGTCATTATGAAAAACAGATAATATATACAAATGCAGTAAAAATGTCTCAAAACAGTTGCTTAGAAGACCTTCCGCATGCAGCCTCGTTTCTTTATTTGTTTATAAGACTTATACCTAGCTTTGCCTAGTATAGAGGGTACTATAATTGTGTTTGATTAAGCTACGTCTGTTTCAGCAAAAACTTGAGAAAATGTTGACATATGTATCTAAAAAAAATTTGGTAAAGAGTTTTTTCTGACATATATATAAAATTACGCCCACTTTCCCTGTATAAAAAGTTCGAAATATGGAAAAAAGTCTAAATTATTAACAAAGGACAATAACCTGATGAAATTTGGTAACCTAGACACCAAGTAGTCCGATGTCGATACCGGCAAAAGCAGCATCAAAAATGATTTAGCACGCTAGGAGGGCTAATTTTGCCACTGTGACTGCCGTGGTATGGTGCTGGCCTACACTTCGTAGGGTTCTAAAATCATAAAATAATGTTTGCTTAAGATACTATTAGCACAAAACATTTAAACATAGCGACTCAATTGAGTAAAGTTTGCCGATGTCCATTTAAAAATCTTTGGGCAAAGTCATAGTCAATAGAAATAGGATATCTCACAGCTAGGTATGTAATGCTCTGTTGCCCCGAGTTTTGGCTTCCTCAGTTGTTTGGGAATGAGAGTGAGGCGTTCTAATAGATGGGTTACTCTAAACAAGCAAAACAAATACACATAGTAAATTTTCCCTCCCGCATTTGACATCTAATCAAAGTTTAGATTTCTCAACAATAAATTATAGCACTTGAAGTGTGTAGAAAGATATGTATCTATACTATATTAGGTGAAGAGCACGTGTTAAAAAATAAATACATATCATTAATCGAAAATCATCATTATTTTCGTATTCGGATCTTGATTTCACTAAAATTGGTCAAAACACAAAAACCAATCTAGAAAAGAGATAAACACAACTTCTTAAAGTGATTCTAAATTGTCTCAAAAAGAGTTTTTTTGGTTGCTGGGATAATTTTTTACACCCAACGTAAATAATTTACATATATGAATTTAACATGATTTAGAATCATTATACTATTTATATTTACCTTTTTTTTAAACAGCTTTCGATTTCGGTTCCGGGCCCGGTTTCGGTTTTCCCCGACAAGGGATTTGGTTTTTCATGAGAACTTTGTTCTACGGATGCGTTTCACTGCACCGCTAGATAAACACTAGTAATATAATATAGTAATATAAAGCTACATTGTCATTATTTTCCCACACTTTTGCATCTAGCAACGGAAAATTGGGGGACTACCCTGCAGCGAAAGCAACTAGTTTAAAACTACTTTACAACTAATTGGTGCACCGGGCCCAACTAGTCAGTGTTCTGTCTCTTTTCCATATAAGCAACTGGTATTTTTACGTGTTGATGTCCTACGAGATGTCAATTGTCGGATTTCGACCAGAATATACCAGTTATCTACTAGTCAGGAAATACCAGTCTCATACTAGTTGTAAAATACCAGTTCCAAACTAGTTCAACCTGAACTAGTCCCATACTAGTCCAAAAAGCTTTCAACCTGGACTAGTATGATTTCAACCAGAATTTTCCTGGCTTACCCTTTATTTTATCCCTCGACTTTATTTTCATGTTAATTCTTAAGAAAGCAGTTGCTATTTGTATTTACCCTATCACGAAAAAGCATCTATGAATTATAAGAGAAAACGAAACGAATGAATTTTGTATTCTTCAACTGGTATAATTTCATTTCATTTCAGGAAAATCTAGTTGTATACTAGTATGGAATGTATATTTCCTCACTAGTATGGGTTCAGCCAGAAAATTCTAGTTGCATACTGGTATGAAATGGATATTTCCTGACTGGTATGAGTTCTGCCAGAAAATTATAGTTGTATACTAGTATTTTTCTGACTAGTTTGAGGTTTCGCTTCAGGGTATCTTCATTAGACCCTGCACAATTTTTTTTTTTAATCTATTATTTTTTAGAATAAAACGAACAAAATTACTTTAACATTTTTAGACTTTAATATTATTTTTTGATGTAAAAAGTCCACCTAAACATATTCTTCTAGCAAATTTAAATATATTGTTACCTGGGTATGGTTTTCTGATTGCATGGTTTTGGTTTTAAAAATTTTCAAAAAATTTAAAATCAATAGCAAATTAAATTTTGGAACGGCTTAAGCTCCAAAACAAGGCACCCGGTTAAAAATTTGAGGCTAAATTTTAAACATTTTTGGACTACATATATGTGTGACCAAACCAAATTTGTTTTCAAATTTAAACTAGACGAGTTTTCATGAAAATGGGTTAAATGAAGCGAGTTTCAATTTCAAACTAGAAATGTTTTAACATTTTTTTCGGTAAATAATAATAATTTGTCCGTTGGCTGAGACTCGAGCCAATACTCCCCGCATCATGCCTGTCTGCTCTACCACTGAACTACATCGCACACATAAATGTTGTTGGCAAAATTCAATCTTGAATAAGCTTTCAAAAATAAATGAAAACAAAACAAAAATTGTAGACCAAAACAGTTTTAATTTTAAACAAGATTGAATTTTCTAACCGAAAAGTTTTCATTTTAAACCGAAAAGTTTTTATTTTCCAACCAAAAGGTTTTAATTTTCAATCCAAAAAGATTTAAGAATAAAATAAAATTAAAAAAAATGTGGCACTTGGCAGGATTCGAACGAAAGCGCTCAGGAATCACAGCCGACTGCTCTAAAAAAATTTTGACTGCTTTTTCATTCAGATGGTAAATCGAAACCCAAAGAAATTGAAATTCTTTTTAAACTTTTGGAAAGCTTAAAATATTCAAAAAAAGAAGTTTAAAAAATCGCTTAAGCTTTAGACGGGTTTAAAATTTAGGCTAATTTTTTTAACCGTGTGGGCAACAGATAAATCATTTCAAAATTATCATTGCCCAAAAATTATGAGATTGTTGTGGTATGGTTTAAATCAGTTTACTCGAGCAGGGGTATTCAACATATATAAAGTATCAGGAACATTTTTTTGCTTGAACTGTTTGGCAGGTTTGAAAAAAAATTGAGCAGTCGTTAAAGTTAGATATATAATATATATAAAATTATTATTAAGATCTGAAACTTTTGTAATTTCATTTTTGGTATTAAAAATATATTCAATAGAATACCTAATTTAAAGAAAGCTTTCTTCTCAGTCTAATGTAGCTATATGCATTTGTGATGAGATGAAGGTCAATGACCGATTTTTCTCTCCGACAGTTTTCGCGTGTAATTGCATTTCTGAATGGGAAAATATGTAAATGTAACATCTGCTTACTTTCCTGCTTCCGGTTATTTTATCATTTTGATAACACTGTACAACAGCCAAAAAAAAAACTCCCAGAGGGATTTTCATCGGGTTCTAAAGCTTTTGGGTGTGCTGAATCCGAATCTGAGGTCAAATTTTTCGGATCACCCTAAGTTTTCTCTCCAGAGGGTAGTTTGTTTAGAAATTGATAGTGGTAAAAAAAAATGTTAATACTTTTTTAAATTTTTTCTTAATAACTTACTCCGCAATTTTTTGCACTATGAAACAGCTATATGTCGCCAAATATAAAAACCAAATTAAATTATGGTTCCTGGGCCCCAGAAAAATTATTAAATTACTAAAAAAAAATTGTTTACAACTACCCACCAAACCAAGAATTTCGACTTTACTTAAATAATTCGTAATCATTTCGTAAAATAAAAGTGTAACAAAAATTTGGATATTAGATTAAAAAAAAAAAGTTATGAAATGAAAGCTATTAACTATTGCCCAAAGAATTTCATTGTACTCTGTAGCTGAGTGGATAGCACTTGAGTACAAGTATGCAGGCGCGTCGGTTCGATGCCTGCCAAAACCTTTTCAAATTAAAATTTTTTTTTTTAGCTACCGACAAAAATTTCTCAGCAACTTCGAAAGCAAATCGGTTGCGATTTCGGAAAAATCTTTCGACGCAACGTGAAGACTTCGGAAAAAAGTGAAAATTAATTGTTTAGTGAGTATCGACCTCTTAACGAACCACCCTCTGGTGATAAACCTAGGGTGGCCCGAAAAAATTTTACTTCAAAATCGGATTCAGCACACCCAAAAACTTCAGAAACCGTTGAGAAACCCGGTGGGATTTTCAAGAACTTCAAGTTTGTTGTACAGTGTAATCAACGTGTTAATAAAGTACGGAGAAAGTTAATTAAAGCTCAGACAAATAATATAAAAGTAAATATTTTGTATTTATAAATTCATTTTCAGTCCAGCTCAGGCAAAAAATGTGGCTAGTACATATAAGTACAGTGACGAGCCATAAATTTGTATTATCTATAGCATTCGCTCATTTCTTTGTATATAATAGCGATAATATATGATTGCTTTTTGTATTTGCACTCTACTGCGATAATGCAATAAATTTATACTATGTAGAAAAACAAAGAAAAATTCTGCCCACACAATTTATATTTTTATGCAGTGATTTTAAAACAGTGGTGGGCACAAAGTATGCGTTAGATACAATTTTTATGCAATCGCATTTTAAGAACATTTATAAAATATCTTCTCTGAGAGTCATCAGTGAAGTTGATCTCCCATGTTTTTTATCTTAAGATATGTCATATTATGTTATGCTTGGTTATCTGTAGCCTTCTTCCCTTTATTTCCGTTGACTTTTATCTCGTATGCTATTCCCCTGGTTGCTCTGTTGCAAAAAATTTCATTGTACAGTGCAATTTCAAATACAACCCATTGCATTAAATTAGACTGATTAAAATCACGAAACCAATTCTGCCGACTATTAACATGCATTCATCACATGGACACAATCAAATCATGCTCAGTCAAATTAAATACTCGTACAAGGATAATCATAGATAGTTAATGAGTTTATTTATTAGTCATAACTTTGCGATTAAGCGGCGAATTGATATGTGATGCTAGATGATATGCTACATTTGCCCTAAAAAAATCCAGCAAACATTAGAAAAAGCATTCAATTTTTTATCTGTGATACCGAATAACTTTTTAGCAAACAAAAAAATACACTCGAGATATATAGAAAAGGGCGAAAAAAATAGCAATCAACATCAAAAAGGGAGCGTAAAGGCTGGTTTTCATTAGGTCAAAAGATGTAAAATTTCATCGACTTTATCGAGATTCAGTTGGTTATTTCGATAAAGTCGATAGAAATTGGATAGAAATTGTCAAAATTTGACCTAACGAAAACCAGAAGTAACTTTTGCCATACTGAAATTTTGCAATTATAGTAGGGCATATTTGCAATTTCAGTGGGGCATACGGGCGTATGAGTAACATTTATTTATTGAAGTCAGGGATGTGATAAGTGGGATTTTCCAACCAAAACTGGTAGGTTTTTTCCTGTTGGTAGGATGGTAGGACGATTTGAATTTTGGTAGGTTTTTACCTTCCTTCGAGTAACATCACTGTCTTGATCTGGAAATTCGTATCACAAATGACAGGTTTTACTTAGGAAGTTATTGCATAGTTAGTGTTGTTCACCGTCTGGCTTGTTAGGGTCACTAGTGATGCAAACTGTTTTATTGTTTGATTGATTATTTTAGATACTGCAATGCTCCGTCGCATTCTTTGGACCTTTGAAGTCAGTATTTTGCCATGATAATTTTGATACATGTGTTAATAGTGAGTCAAGATTTAAATTCGCTTTAACGAATAAACCCTGGCAAAAAGATAATGTCAAAATTGTCTTGTAGTCTTTCTTTAACATAATTTGATTAAACCCGGATATGAGACCTGGGTACAAGAAAAAACTCGCTAATTGTATAGATCCTACATGAACTCGAAAAACAGGTCAGAAAATGTCAGGGGAGGAAGTTACCAAAAGACCCGTTTCTGTCCCAGGAATAACAATCCGCAAGCGAAAACTAATATCTTCAGAGGTTTACAAAATATTTACAATCATACCTAGTTGAAAATTTTCTGTAAATTTCATGTAGTTGCTGTAATGACAAATTTAAGGTGTTGCCAGAAGTGCAAAAGTGTGTTCTACGCAGGAAAACTGATGATCGCGAAGCCGGTGTTGGGCCGCCTCAGGGTTACTTTTTTGAAGTGCGCCCGAAGAACCCCAACTCAGAAAGGTGTTCTGCTTATAAATATAATGGACTCAGCCCCCTAAATATGATCGGACCTAGGTAATTTTTGCTACCGTTCCCAACATTTTCCGACGTGTTTTTCGAGTTGACGTAGGATCTATACAATTACCAAAAACTCATGAGAAAAGTTTTGATGCCGTGAAAAAATGTTGGTAGGATGACGGCCTTTTTGGTAGGTTTTTAGTTGGGTTTTGGTAGAAAAAAACAGCTTTAACCAAAAGCTACTCTAACTACGCGCATACTTAAATATTTTTTTATTATCATTTTAAGGACTTTTATCAGATTACAGCTATTTTTATAACGATGGAGGTTTAAAATTTTGAAAAACATTACTTACATGTTCAGAAGGCTAATTAAAAAATAGTAAGTTATATTTAGCCTTTCTTCGAATTATTTTTTTATTTATTAATACATACCAACATTCCACAATTTTGATCCTTTTCCATATAAAGTAGCGTTGGTAACTTGAGTACATGTGTTTAAACAAAAAAGTTTGACTTTTTGTGACATCCCAGTGTACGTATACTTAGAAAAAATATTTATATTTTCCCAATAAAAATAAATTCCGATGTCTCATAGAAGACTTTTTTTACACACGCCGGTGTACACAGAAATTTATAGATTTTCTGTGAATGTTTGCTAACATATGGATTAAGGAATTTTAATATCATACAGCTGCTTTCGTCTGGGGTATTTTAATATATATTTTTTTTAGTAGGTACATGTGTAGTAATTCTTTGATTTCGAACTGAAACAGATTTTGTTTGGAGAGCTGAAACTGCAAAACCAATAATGTTTAATGACTTCAAAAAGCAGAGCTGAGAATTTTTCAGCTAAATTCCGAAGTTTCTACTCTTGGAAGCTCAGACATCCGTACAGGAAAAAAAAAAAAACAAATAATAGCTAGAATCGGAGACAATCTCATCTCAGAGCTTTCTTCTAAAGAGACAGTACAAAAATGGCACTGGTAAAATCAACAATCTCGTACGGTAATCCAGAAGTTGACGAAATTCTGTTGAATTGACGGAATTTTTTGTTGAAGGATCTGCGTTCAACTGTTGTGAATAGCAAAAAAAAGTACAAAACGCGAACATCGCAATTCTGCAAAACCGCACATACATATGTACGTAGCCGCACAAATTTTACAGGAGACACTGAAAACTGATTAACTTTTGTACGAGCCACTATGTGGTGGGTCAAATTCAAATGTCAATTTTTTGACATTCTATTTCACAAAGCCCGATTTTTTTGTTACTAATGCATGGATGCAGGTACTCAGAAGCCCTGGTAGGCAAATCTCATTTTTGACAGAAATGTCGAGTGTGCGGTTTTGCAGAAGTGCGAAGTGCGGTTTTGCGTTTTTTTCGACGATATGTAATAAAGCAAACCATTTGTGATAGGTTAAAAATCTCGTTTGTTGGAACGATAAAAGTTGGCAAATCGCACTACTGAGTTCGATTCTCGGTGAAGTCAATAATAGAACTCTGAAAAATACGTTTTTTTTTCATTTTTTTTTTTTTTACTTTGACTCCTTTTGGTGTTAAAATCGAACTCAGGAACACCAAATTTTCTGGTAAAACAATAACCCCCATATTCATAAAAAATAAAATTGGTTTATAGTGCTTTTTAAAATGACATTTCCATACAAATTTTGAATTTTAAGAGCTCAATAAACCTTTTATATTTTTTATGAATAAGGGGTTAATGTTCTGTTACGAAAGTAGACATTTTTACATATAATGAAGTTTTAGCGACCTTATGTTAACTACTAAATATGTTGTTTGCTGGCTCGTGGTCAATATTACAAGTAATAAAAACACAAGTATTTGTACTTCTGTTTCCGATATATTTCGGCTACTCTTCGGTAAGACATGTAAAAAAATGTACATACCTTGAAAACGGTTATCGAACAGTAACCGAAATATTTCGGAAACAAAAATAAAAATACTTGCGTTTTTATTAATTGTGAAATTGACCTCGAGCCAGCAAACAACATATTTAGTAGACATTTTTATTTTAACTAATTTATATATAAATTATTAGATCCAAAATTATCTGAATCGATCAGTGGAATAATTTTGTGTTGATGAATGAATTCCAACTGTTGACACAGTTATTATTAGCACTTTGTTGGTGACAACTAATGCAGCCTAAAAATATCACAGCAAAGAAAAAATATAAGTAGGTACGAGCATAATAAACAAGAGAAATTTATAGGTAAATTTTTTAGCACATAAGATACACATGCATTATTTAGACTGGGTTACAACTTTTTATTTAAAAAAGTTTGCGCCGAACTTCTCCAATTTGTTGTGTTTCTATGTGGGACCTTCAGTCCTTTTTCATAAGAAAACAAGTAAGGAAAGCTGTCTTCGGCTGTGCCGAAGGCTATATATCTTTCATGAATAAGCGTAACGATTGTCACTGTTCGATCCCCAGTACAGCCTGTGTGAATTTAACATTAGCTCATATCGAAATTATCAGAATTATCGATTGTATGGGGGCGATGTGTTATATTGGTCCAATCTCATTGATTTTTAACATCGACATTCCTCATTCTGAAAGAGCAACGAAATTTCACATACCTACCTATCTAATTACAGGAGTTATAGCCCACAATATGTTTATCGGAACAATCGATTGTATCGGTCCGATCTTGCTGGTTCCGACGAATGATTTCTATATTAGAAAATTTAGTTAAAATTGTTTTTACGGCCTTCAAATTAAATTTATTTCCTACTCACGAGCTCAAGGCCACATATAATAAAAAGAAGTTTTTAATTTTTCAATTTGAAATCGAAATATCGACAAATAAATATAAATTAAAAAGAAAAATTAAAAACTTCTTTTTATTATATGTGGCCTTGAGCTCGTGAGTAGGAAATAAATATATTAGAAAATTGTGGCCGTTTACATTCAAACAGACAGACGAACAGTCGGAATGGCTAAATCAACTCATATCATCATCCTGATACCATTTCGGTATACTTATTGATGGTTCCATCTCTTCTTCTTCTCGTACTTACAAACATCGGACCAAAGTTATAATACCATTTCATCTTCATGAAAGGTATAAAAATCTCACAGTTTCACGTCAACGCTGTTATCAATTTTATCAAGATTTTTGGATACTTACATAAGTACCCTTTATTCACCAACAAATCACATGCTATCACATATCCATGCACAACTTCAACACCAATGTTACACAACCTCTCCATAAATCATTCAAATTTACCATCATTGCTTACTACTTGTTTTCGGTTATTTATCCAAAAATCTTCGAAGCTTGTCATATATGTGTCAATATAAGTTGAATCGCCCAAATGACAGCTCTGATATAAAGTGAACTAATTGTGCAAGTACATTCAACAGGTTTTTTTATATTTAATGACAAGAAATTACAATAATGTGAAGTGAGCATACATTTTGTAAAGTGCAAACTTAAATAAGATATCAAAGAGATCTTGATTTATTGAAGAAATATTTTACGTTTTTGTGGGAAATTTTTTCATGACAGAAATAAATCGGGCCAACTACCGCGGAGTTTGTGTCCCTAATATCTCATATAGGTATTGTTCCAAAGACTGACGCTCAACGTCCATCACTTGATTAGACTTGAAATCTCGTTACTTGGCAATTTTTAAACGACAGGGATCAGCTTAAGCTGTTTGTTCGAGGTCTTCAAAAAATCGTTTCCGCGGCAAGTACCGTTTCCTTCAATGTGGCAGAGCACTGCACTTATATCAATTCACAAACAAATTGCGATTGTGTGAGTTCTAATGACTTGTGTGACTATTCAAAATATAAATGGTCGCTTCCTCAAATTATCCAATTATCTAGTGATAGAACTACCATGCGAAAAATGCGATTAGTATAGGATGCGTCCGGGTCAGTCGCAGGGGAGGATGTGATAAAGACCAGTGCTGACCACTTTGCATATGCTGAACTGTTCACATTTGTTTGCAAAATTTAAGAGGATCTTTCTTGTTAGTTTAACATGGTTAATGTTTGTTTAAGCGACATAACATGGTTTCGTTTATTTCATCTGCATTACATACTATTTTAATTCGCAGATAATTTATGGAATATTCGGAATACATTGCTTATAGTCGCAATCACAAATCGTGATTTTTCACAAGCAAAACGAGGTAAGCCAATAGTCGCCAATGCCTCAGAGCCCAAGTGCTCACCACAAAAACTTTGAGGAGTTTTCTACGGAAATGAGGATAGCCGAAGATGCATTCTCAGAGCCAAAGGCTCGCCCCAATTAATACATACAGAGTGTCACTACCAAAAAACTTGATGGTAAATCGAAGAGTAATAAAAAAGAACCAAACACAGTCCACGAGACTTGATGGAATATAAAAATAATAAAACAAATAAAATTCAAAAATCTTTGGTTGAGGTGGGATTCG
Organism: Campiglossa producta; assembly: GCA_964058755.1. Lineage (NCBI taxonomy): Eukaryota > Metazoa > Arthropoda > Insecta > Diptera > Tephritidae > Campiglossa > Campiglossa producta. The sequence goes on from CAXKVI010000004.1 coordinate 24,728,498, forward strand.
AACCGGCACCCCCGGCCAACTCCCTCAACCACATAATATAACAACAACAATAATAATAAACTGCTCGCCGCACACCATTTAACTTCAGCTTAGGCAATGATGAAAAAAATTATTCTGTGTGTAATTTTTCGAAAAAACTTACCGTTTTCGATATAAATAAAAAATCCTAAAATTTTGACCTTTGACCCCGAATAACTTTTTTAGAACACATGGGATCGATGGAAACTTTGATGTTTTCTTTCTGACGGTGAACCTAAGCTCTCTAAATAAAAATTTGGCTCTGTTAGGGCCACTTGCATAAAAGCCGATTAAGCCTAATCGGTGATTAACTTGACAGCTAACCATACAAAATACGTCAATTAAACTCCGGTTAGTCGTTATCAGCTTTTATGCAAGCGGCCCTTAGAATTATTACCATATCAAATGCCGGACTTTAAACGTTACCCAATGGATGTTATATTATAGTACATTTACACCGCTCAAAATTTGGCAAATTTTGCAAAAAATTGGCGCTTTTTTCTATACATATCTATTTTCCAAATTTGGAATTTCATTGTATTTGAACTCATTTGCCGAACAATACAATCCACAGTTCCTCAAAATAGCAACCCTGCGGCTGCTCCACTTTTAGAATCTCCCAGCAAGTGCCTTAATGGGCAATTGACGTGTGATAACTTTTGCACTATGCACAGCTGTAAATAACAATTTCGACTACTTTTTTTTTAAGAAAATGGGCGAATTCTACCAGGAAAAGACAGCAGCCTTGACTATTATTTTAATATTACTCTACAGGTGTTTAAATCATCACGGTAATGCATTTTCTTTCGGTGGCTTGTCCTGGTACAAGATTCTTGCAGGGAAGGTGAAGCCAAATGCAAATTTTCCAGTGTAAACGGTGTCGAACTGGCTCATTTGAATTCGCCAAATTTGGTGCGGTGTAAATGTACTCTAACTCTGTATTATAATTTACAATTATATGGAAGTGGTCGGAGATGACACATACAAAATTTGGTTCCGATTGGAAACACCTAAGGCAGTCTGAACTTTAACCCCTCGTGCGACACGCCTTAGGCCTTTTCAATCGGAACCTGATTTTGTATGTGATAATTCCGACCATAGAGTTATCGATTTCGAGTATTAGATAAGAATAAAAATCACTTTTATTTCTTGAGTCTCCATAGACTTTGACCCCCTGCGACACGCATATACCATATCCAATCGGGATAAAACTTTGGGTATGATATCTTTGGCTATATTACTATGGATTTAGGGGTTGAGCCTACGAGAATCTGATGATAAAATTGTCTCCAAACAAATAAGGACCACCCTAATGTACATGCATATATGCAAAGGAGGCCAGGGTCCATTGAAATCGATTGAAGACAAAAAAATTGATAACAGTTTTAAAATCAAAACAAAAAAGACGCCAACTTATTGCAAAATTGATCTTTTTCCAATTGTGGCCTAAATGAACTACTTTGTATGCGTAGGAGCATGCGCGCACAATCTGTTGTTACATTCATCCATACATTTGTAGGTACCTCCAGCACCACCCTCAGCAGTCACAATTGCGATTGATGGGAAATAACTGATTGATTACTATTGAACTATAAATAAAAATGAAAACAAATCAACTAAGCATTTACACTCAGAAAAAAGAAGTTGCAAAAACAAGCATAAACAATCTTAAGTCAAGCATGAACCGTTATGTTTTCCGTTTAGGATTCCAAACTCTTAAACAAAGTGTGAACAATGTTGATTTTATAATGGAAATGGAACATGGAGAGCTTTTAATTTAAGGTGGCTCATGTTTAAATTACCATTGATTCATACTTATTTTAAAATTACGTACTGTAAAAATAAAAAGTTGGGTTTTATATTTTTTATCCTTATGTGGCAACGTCAACGCTCACTCTACATTTATCGACCAGTTAAAATAAAGGGCAAATGAAGTGGCTGTTAAATTGAGAGTGAATTGACAGTAATCTTTGACGTTAACAGACAGTTGAGAAATCCGCCTTAAGTAATTTTTGAAAAATTGGCTGTTATGCCCTTACGAGAATTTGTGTATTTTTTCATAAATTTATTGCGGATAAACGACCTGCACATATGTGTAGGCGTTCTCGCATATAAATTTTACTTTAATTCTTCCTCAGACAATATCACTGACCTCTAGTAGCATCAGGCACGTTCACATTCCTCAATTGTTGCGGCTTTCGTGTTACCTTTGATTTCCTTTTGCGAATTCGTGAGTTGCATTTTCAAGTTCAAGGGTGCAATACCATTTAACCCGATTACATTTTTAATAATGCTTTATTAAAATGTACAACATGATGCGGTAAATATTTATATGATAATAGCTATAGCGTATAGCATTAGGGTGTACCAAACGAATTTTAAATGCCATCGACGGCGGGTTGAAAGATCTTCGTACTTTACAAACGGTTGAAAAGCGACCTATCTCTATTTTTTTAAGAACGCCGTTTCCCAGCATAATATTCAAACATGCCCTTTCCGAATATACATATGTAGGTATTTTCAAGTAGAGGTAGGTACTTTGAGAAAAAAGGAACTGCATATCCTGAAAGATTTATTTAAATTATTTCATTTCCAGCACCATTTTGGCTTACCCTAATCTTTATGTTATTAGCATACATACATACCAACATATGTTTTTATAGTTATTTAAATTTTTTATTATTCAATGAAAGTATTTAGCCAATACAATTCATATGCACATCAACTTTATGGCTTCAATGGCATCACAAAGCAAATAATGGATTATTTAATTTGCCTATAATTGTCATAGACCGGTTGATTGAAATGAAGATGATGCGCTATATCAATTTAATATTTTTTCACGCATATGCAAACATTATGGTGGGCCTTATAATAAAATGTGTGATTTTTTCCAGTCTCACCCCCTAGATCGGTTACACCACGTTCAACTATATCGCACACAAAATTATATCCCGGTTAAAGTTCAGACCACGCCCTACGACACGCCTTAAGTGCTTCCAATGGGAACCAAATTTTGATTGTGATATCTCCGACCATACACTGAACCAAAAAAGTTCATGTATCCAATGAAAAAGTACATAGATTTTAAGAATTGTTCGTTAAAACCTCTCCCAAGAATTTTTCGTAGAAATTTACGAACATTTCCTAGAATATAAACACTTTTTCGTAAAATATGTAAACAAATCCACAGAAAGCATGTATTCATTCATAAATTGTAAGAAAATTTTCTTAGATTCTATGAATTTTTTCTTATATTTTAAGAAAAACCAGCGCGAACTTCTATGAAACTTTGTTCGTAAAAAACATGTACGTTTTTGGTTCAGTGTAGTGCTATCGATTTTTAATATTATATAAAAAGAATAATTTTTATTTTTCAAGTCTCCATGGGGTAGTCTTAATATTAACCCCTCTGCGACATGCCTTAGGCGTTTCCAATCGGAACTAAATTTTGCATGTGATATCTCCGACCATAGTGCTACCGATATCAAGTATTAGATAAAAAGAAAAATCACTTTTATTTTTTGAGTCTCCATAGTTTACTCTGAATTTCGGCCCCCCTGCGACACGCCTAAACCATCTCCAATCGGGATAAACATTTTTGTGTGATATCTTCTGCTATATTACTATCGATTTAGAGATTGAAAATCTGTTGAAAAAAATTGTCTCCATACAAATAAGGACCAACCTAGTAAACATAGTTGATAATTAGATAAGTACACGGAAGATTGATTGATTGCATGTACCTTCATTGTACATTAAGCTACCGAGATATGACAATTTATGTGATTTTCCAAATTTCCGATATCGAAAAAGGGACCGTGGCTATCATCCGATTTTGCCCATTTTCAATAATAACCTACCTTGGCCAGAAAGTAATCTGTATACAAAATTTCATGCAAATATCTCAATTTGTACTCAAATTATCGTGTACACGGACAGCCGGACGGACAAACGCCATTACGTAGTACCGTTAGCTGAACAGAATTATAATACCCTTGTACTACTAGTACTAGTACGCTGGGTATAACAATATGCAGATCATACTTTTCTGCAGCCACTTAAAGTGGATTTTTTGCGGATTTCTATTTATTTCGATAACGGTAACATCTGTCAAAAAATTTTCTTCTACAGTTTGTTCGTGTGGTGATTCTCCATGAAAAGTGTTTTTTTTCGTAAACATGATTAACCCATCGATCCTCTCTGTCTTCCTAGGCTGGACTATTTTTCGGACGAAATAAAATTTTCTACAGAACTATATGCAGCAACTTGAATAGTTTTGAAGTTTGAAAGCAAAAATGAGATCAGTCTAATGCTATGGATACATAAACGGAGAATATCTCCAATAAATCTTCTTTAATCAGATCCAAATTTTACCCTGACACACACAAAATAGAAGATTAACAATCGGCGCCATCTATTGCTTTGGTTGTATAACTTGCGGTTTAAAACTAGATGTCGCTGGGGATTGTTTATGTTTTGGTGACTCTAGTGTCCAGTAGCGGTAAACTCGTAATTTTGAGAGTTTATAATGAAGATTATGCTAATGTATCTGCCGTATAAACTGGCAATGACAGGTCCCATAAAATTAATATCAATGTCTGGAACGTTGCAGAATTTTTTTAACCAGTCCAAAAAATAGTATTGAAATTAATTTAAACACATAATTTTTTACTGAAGCAGCCTACTTTAAATAGCTAGCTTTACTAGTTCACAGTATGAAGACCAGAAGTACAGTTCTTAACTTCCTATGTCACTCCAAAGTAAACTTCACGAGCTTCAAGCAGAATGGTTCACCCGAATTCGGCAGCAGAGGAAGAGGGAGGCTTCTACTGAGATGGAAGCAACAAGTAGAGGATGACTTGAACTCCCTTGAGGTTTTCAATTGGCGTCAGTTATCGCTAAAAATGAATGACTGGTGGCTGTGCTGTCAACATCGCTTAGGAGGTCAAGCGCCAAAAAATGATGATGATAATACTTGAGTTTTGTAGTAGTAACATTTTTTGGGTTTGTTTTTTTTACTTGCACACCAAAACCGTAACCGAAACCGAAATAAATATTGAACAAAGAAACCGGAACCGAAACTGAAACCAAAATAATAATTGATGAATAACGAAACCGGAAACGAAACTGAAACCGAAATAAATGTTGAATAACGAAACCGGAAACGAAACTGAAACCGAAATAAATGTTGAATAACGAAACCGGAAACGAAACTGAAACCGAAATAATTTTTGAATAACGAAACCGGAAACGAAACTGAAACCGAAATAAATGTTGAATAACGAAACCGGAACCGAAACCGAAACTGAAGCCGAAATAAATGTTGAATAATGAAACCGGAAACGAAACTGAAACCGAAATAAACGTTGAATAATGAAACCGGAAACGAAACTGAAACCGAAATAAATGTTGAATAATGAAACCGGAAACGAAACTGAAACCGAAATAAATGTTGAATAACGAAACCGGAAACGAAACCGAAACCGAAACCGTAGCGTAAACGTTATCTTAATCGGTTTTATGCCTGGGAAGCAACCAAGAAATATGACCTGATTTATTTTCCTAGCGGGTATATAGTATTCTTATATGTAAGTGCCGACGTAAGTACGCTTGCCCGCTTGGTGTCTCACGTAGGCGTTTAGTAAAGTGTATGTGCAAACTATGAATTAAATACTTTCTGTGATTATTTATGCAAGTGTTATTCAACCCGATGCTACGTGGGTACATCAATCAGTGGGGACCGGGCACTCAATAATTGTGTCAAGTTCAAATGTTTCAACCCATTTTATTGCTCTTCGTGCACATAGCTAGCTACTAACAGAAGTTGTTTACTATTAATTGAATATAGTAGAAGGTATTTCAGTTTGAACGGTATAACTGTTTGGAATTTGTTAAAAGAAAAAAAATAAAATTGACAATTTTAGCGTAGTACAATACCTGACTGAGAGTGCCAAACAAATTGAAATTATGTAAACGATGAGCTGAATACAAATTGGGTGCACGGTTAGGCTTAAGGTTGACTGAAGCGAGCGTCGATATGGGTGTACGTTCATATGTATGTATGTACATATATTAGATTGATTCAAAAAAATGTCCACTTACTCTTGCTCCTTAGGGGTGATTTTTTCTTTTCGCCCTTTTGTAAGGGAAATGTATGAGAAATAATGGGATTTTTTTTCAGTGATTTTTCTCTTAATTTTTTAATTCTTTTTTAAAAAAGCTGAACATATACCTTGAGTGGAGGCTTTGAACGGTGTTGCCAGAATTTTTTCAGCAATCCGGCTAGATCTAGAAAAAAACGGTCAAAAAAAAATATTTCGGCGAAAAAAATTATAATTTTGGCCGGAAAAACGGCTAAAAATTTTTAATCAACTTTTCACTCGTTTTATTCGCTGTTGTATGAAATAAGATAAATTTTAAAGTTTACTTCAGGAAACGGCTCCAATTTCATAACAATGAGAAACTTTCGTATACAGATGCTTTGCATCCGAGTATACAGAGCAGGGACACCCCGAAATGCGAAAGTGTATGCAATTTTTTTGTATGTGACTGTAAAAAATAAAATTTGGAATATGAGTTCCAAACTCATGTGATAATATTTTTTGGTTTCCGGTCAAATTAGACTTTTGAAATAACAAAAAAAGCCAAACTTAGGTAAAGAAAGAAAACTTCAAAAGTCATGTGTAGTAAAAAAGTTTTTTGGGGGAAAAGGTGAACATTTAGGGTTTTACGAGTTTTTCTCGTAAACGGTATTTTTTTCGAAAAATTACCTTCGACCAAGCTGTATACCTGAAAATTCACTATAAAAATCGTCCTAGCATTTTTCTAAATTATGCTGTCCCGGCAGACTTTGTATCTCCATCCCGATCCCTATCGCTGTCTACATATGGGGTAAAATTCCTCAAGCGAACCACGTAAAAATTCGATTTGAATGAAATTTGGTGAAAGTGATCTGCCATGTAAGAAAAAAAATATCACCAAACTTCGCGTAAAAATATTGGAAGGTTACCTAGATGTACGGGTTTGAATTCGCAATTTTTTGTGTGTAAGCCTTTTTCTTTAAATTTTAACACATGTTATTGACATGCTAAGGAGGAACATGGAAACCGTTTTCTAAAGTATCTTTTCCGTTCTTTTCGAATATAACTTAAAAGCAAAAAAAAAAAATTATTTAAAAAAAATTAGTAAAAATGTTATTACAAAAGAATTCTATCGTTTTTTTTAAATTTTGGACATTTTTAATTTTTACGTAAAGCTTGATCTTTTTCCTTTAAAATAATTTTTTTTTTGTAATGGACCTCGAAAATTTTTTAATGTTCTTTCAAAAGACAATTTATTTAATTTTTGTTATTTTCTCTAGGCTTTGATAAATTTGGTTCGCGTCTAGTAACAAAATTAACTTTAGCCAAGTCAATTCCATTTTCAATCAAAGTGGTTCTTATGAATAAAAATTGGATCCACCCCGAAAATATTTTCTGGATACGGCCTGGCTATATTTATTACATAGATGTGACTTTTATAAAAGGTACAACGAGCAAAATTTTAAGCAGAGCTCACTGCTTTAAAAATAATTGATTTAATGGAAAGTCGCAATAAAATAAGGCATCAGGTAACGAATATATTTAAAATAACATATACTTTAATGACATAAAATTAAAAAAAAAAAAAAAAAAAATAATGTGAGAAAAATGTAGGTACATATATATGTACTTTTTACAATATTTCTATATCATAATTTTCTATATCTTGCTCTGAGCTATTTATTTATTTATTTATTTTTATTTAAAAAAAATTGTTTACTACATTGACAAAAAAACTAAAATCGGCTAACAACGGCTAAAAAAAGTAAGATTCAAATTTTTCCGGCTAACTGACAAAAAAACGACTAGATCTAGCCGGAAAACACTAAAAAATGGCAACACTGGCTTTGAAGTTCTCAAAACGGCAATAGGAAAACGGTAATAGCCCGGTCAATATAGACACGGAAATAGTGGTTAAATAACAAGAATTCCCACAGAGCCAAATTTTTGCATACAGCTTAAGTTTACCTTCAGATAGAAAATCTCAAAAGTCCTCATCAACACCATGGGTGCTAAAAAAGTTATTTGGGGCCAAAGGTCAAATTTATAGAAAAATTACATGAGACCAAGTTGATTACCTGGAAATTCTGTAGAAATATGGTCCTAGCATTTTTTCTCTAAGTGTAACCAGTTCTGAGATATCGCACTGTAAAATTAGCTCTGGCAATTATATAAAAATATATGCCACGTATGGACATTTCAGGATTTTTTTCGAAAAATTTAGCATGCGTAGACAAATTTTCTTTTACTGTTTATTTGTCACGAAGTTCCCCATCGACAATGAAAATTGTTAGTCTTGTAAAGCCTATAAATAGGGAAAACTTTTTTTGGATAGCTTAGGTTCACCACAAGGAAGAAAACTGCAAAAGTCCCCATCGATCCCATTTGTGACAAAAAAGTTATTCGGGGACAAAGTCGAGTAAAATCCATTGAGGGTTTTTTTCTCAACTTTCGACCCCGAATAACTTCTTTATCACAAATGTTTATTTAAAGCCTTTGAAATCAAGGTAGTCCTATGTGTTCGTTCGGTCGCTAGCACCTGCATATAGGGCTGGTACAATTATACAGGGTTGAGGGCAAGAGTGTAAGCATGTTCACCGTGCAAGGGTACATTATTTTGTTGAAACGAGATCACCATTAAACTTAACTCCTATAAAAAAACAAATATGTATACCTTTCTCGCTTGCTCTTTATTTACCTATCCATAACGTTCTTCTCTTTCTACCTCTTGATTTTAGTTCTGCTCCCTCCTATACACTCCCCTTTCTCTCACCTTCTCCACTTTCCTTGCCAAGCTCTTCTAATCCTCTTCTATCTTTTTCTCTTCGCTTTTTTTCCACTTCTCCTCTCGTCACTCTGCCATTTCATCACCTTCTTCCAACTTTTTCACTTTCATCCTTTTCCTTTATTTTCCTTTCATTTTCTACTTCCCAATCCCCTGCTTGTCTCCTTCCCCGGCCTTTAAATATGTCTTTCCATTTCGCTTCTTCTAGTACGTGCCCTTCCATCTCCTTTCCAATTTCCTCTTACAGTCTTATTTTCTTATTTAGGCCCGGTTTTTCAGTGCAAGTTTAAACTTCAGTGCGAGTTTAAACATAGTTTAAGCGGCCAATTTGTATGGGGTTGACTCTAGTCAGCTTTATCTGTAGTTTAAACCTGCACTGAAAACCGGGCCTTAAAGGCACATGTCAAATTTTGACAAAACTAGGAGCCTTTACAAGTTCTTCCTCATTTCACATGCATATGTATATTGGTAGGTACGGGTCGTATGAGTAACTTTTAGTATATGTAATATGAAAAATAATAAGTCAGCTTAAAGATGTATTCACTACTTAATATTTGGTTACACGCAATTGTTTATCTTTTTTCTCAATTAAACTGTTTACGTACCTTGTGCCTTTTTGGCACACAACTTGTAGTATGATTATCTAAATACATACAAATTTATTTCAAACAATGCCCACCTCTGAAAATAAATGCAATAATGACATTAAATATAAACATTCTCATTAATATTTATCATCCGCTGCTCGTTCGTAAATTACGACGGAAAAAGGCGCTACTTATCTAGGTACTTGAACTGAACTGAAACATTGTTAAACGGCTTTTTTAGTGTCTATATTAGTTACTACCTACTGTTGATAGACAGGGCTAATAAATAAAAACAAAAAAACACGCGCTTACTTCGACAGACATGCATACATATTAGGGTGATTCAAAAAAATTGTCGCCTTGGTCTTACCCCCTAAAAAGTTAGGTATTGAAGAGAAAATAAGCCTTGCAAAAAATTAGCGCTCTAACTTAACCCTTAGGGGTGGCTATTTTTTTCGCCCTTTCCCAAACATTTTGTATGGGGAAAAATTGCATTTTTTTAAATGAATTTTCTTTTAATTTTTGAAACTTTTTCCACATTATTTTTACATACTCTTAAAGTTGAAGCTTCCAAAATGGTAAGCCATGTGCGTTTATCTTAACTATTAAAATAATTACAGCCATTTAAATATTACTGAGTTTTGTAGTAATGCACACACATACGTGTATGCACGTATAAAGTCTAGTAAATTTTGAATGGCTGTAATTATTTTAATAGTTAAGATAATCACACATGGCTTACCATTTTGGAAGCTTCAAAGCTTCAACTATAAGAGTATGTAAAAATATTTTGAAACAAGTTTCAAAAATTAAAAGAAAATTCACTTTAAAAAAAATGCCATTTTTCCCCATACAAAATGTATGGGAAAGGGCAAAAAAAATAGCCACCCCTAGAGCGCTAATTTTTTGCAAGGCTTATTTTCTCATCAATACCTAAAGATTCAGGGGGTAAAACCGAAAAAAAAAACAATTTTTTTTCAATTTAAATCACCCTAATACATATATACTATACATGTACTTAAGGCACATCTACGCTGCATTTGATTAAAATAGTCATTCATCAGTTGTTCCTTTTCAAATGCTAATCGAGTCAAGAAGCGATCTAGTTCATTTTGAATAGCGAGCAGTATAGCCTTTGCTCGCACTAGAGATGTAGCTGATTAAATTAAATCATTGTAAATAATAACAATGTTCCTTTCATTGTAGTAATAATACTAACAAGAAATTGAATAAAAAAAATATTTTTAATTTAAAATTTTTTCAAAAACGTACTAAAAACTATAAAAAAAAATGTCTCCTCTGCCTGTCCTAATTGCCACGTACACAGAGCCAAAAATGCCTAATAAAATTAATAAGATTGTCTTCATGATCAGCTTTTGGGCAAAGGGGTAGTCGCAACGGTGCAAACGAAGAAAAAACTGTACGGAAATCTTTTTGGTTCTAAGAAGAAATTCTTATTAAAAAACTATACATTTAGTACAAAGGTGTAGTTAGACGCTGGCAATTATTAGTATACGATGGCCGGATGGTTAGCAGCTGGGTTTAGCAATCGAAAAATTGTAAGTTCGATTCTCTCTCTCTTTTTTTCCTAATTAGAAATGTTAAAAAGAAATCTTCTTAAATATATTTATAAGATTTTCCTTTGAAACATTAACAACTCTACACATATCAGTAATTAGATGCTAGAAATCAAAAGTGAGCGATGGCCTGATGGTTAACAGCTGGGTTTATCATTCCGAAAATTGTAAGTTCGATTCTCGGTGAGGGCGATATCATTTTATTTTTCATTTAAAATATTAAAAAGAAAATCTTCTTAATAAAATTAAAAAGACGGTCCCTACAATAATAAGAAGCACATCTTCTTGAAGAAAATCTATAGAGATATCTTATGACTTTTGTTCTATTTTATTAGGCATTGTTGGCTCTGTGTACAGAAAAAAACTCACGGCGGCGATATACCAACAGGTTATCAATTTTTTCCTACAAATTGGTGGGACCTACAGTTTTTTGCCGACTCCGAATGGCATCTGCAAATAAGTTTTTGCTGAGAAGCTGTTTCTAAACAATTTTTGATGTTGGTTTGACCGGGAGTCGATACCAGGTCACTAGGTGTAGTGGGCCGAGCATACTACCGCTACACCACGGTAATAGATATTAAAAAGTTGATTTTTTAATATCGATTGGAAATAAGAGTTATTTTTCAGTTCTTAAATTTCGACTATTTCGAATGATCGAATTTTAAAAATTTAAATATAACTTTTATTTTCCAATCGATATTATTTGCGGTCCCTAAACTTCTTAGTAACTGGTGTCGCTAATGCGCCAAAATTCATATTTTTCTGGGCGGACTGCTTAAATTGGAGTTTTTATTAGAGTTAAACCGTAAATACTTTTTTCTCCAGTTCTCGACACTAGCGCCACCTAGTCGGTGAAAGCTAGTTCAATATCGCAGGAAATGCTTTTTTGAAAATATCGCAACCCGAGCGCCTCCTACTGTACTTTTCTTTTGTTGGAAATAGAGCGACCCACGCGCCACCCAGCTGATTTGTTTCCCTTTATGTTGCATTTTCATCGCGACCTGAACTACCCTAAACATTTATTCAGATTTTATATTTAAAAAATTATAATTTCTATTACTAATCTATACTATAATAAAACTGTAGAAAAGTCGTGTCTGTACATTGAAAATTTCTTTGAAAAAATGACTGGGGATGACTTGAGGAATGTTATAGAGTCCATCTCAACCATTTTTAGAATTATTGTCTGTCTGTTTGTCGGTTTGTCCGTTTGAACGTAAGGACCTCGGAAACTAAGAAACGGATTTTAATGAGACTTTTTCTGGTGGACAGCTTGAAGATTAGAAGGAGCCTTAAACTTTATTTTATCAAAATCGCCCAATAAACAAAAAAGATATAGTCATTTTAAGTGAGGTACCTATGAAATTTTTTTTTGTAAATAGATTTCTATGAAGAAAAATTCACTTTGTTTGTCAAAAAAATAACAAAGCGTGCCTCTCACAAATTTTTGTTTAGCATTTTTCTTCAATTTCAGCTAAATCAAAAATCAGAGGCATAGGTACAGTGGCGTACCAAAAAATTTGGGAAATAAAATGTTTAAATCTATTCATCCATTCAGTTATCTATACTGAAATAAAACTCTGGAAACCCTTGGCTAAAATTACTGAAAGTGACGTAGGGAATGTTATAGAGTTCATGTGAACTACTGTTTTTTTTTTTTTTCTCTCTATTTTTATCAATGAGGGTGGGTACCAAAGTAGGAGCAGATAAGGTACTGAGGTTAAGGAGATGGAAGGAAGGAAGTATTTCGGAAAAACTCGACTGGAATTGCCAACCGAGATAGGGGCTTAACCCAAACATATGTGACAGAAAGGAATATGACATAGGAAAGAAAGCCGAGGAAAAGAGGTTGATGAAGAGGAATTGGACCCGAGAATAAGGTTGGCAAAAGCAAAAATAGTTTCATTAGAAATTAGTACCACACTAAAATACAGATCCACCCGGACAACGTCGGGGTCCCTGCTAGTATAATATATAAGCAATGAGTACCGCGTTATAGTGAAACTTGCACAGAGCTTGGGAAGTATCGTTATTTGTAACTATTTTATTGTCACACCTTTTACTATGTGTTACATACCCATATAAAAATGTAAATTAATTGATATAAAAATTATTTTATCATTTCAGCTAATACATGATTTTCAGAACGAGGAGCCCACTTAGCTACAATTTTTTGAGTAGTTAGTAGAAAAATTTCGGTAGAACAATCTGTAATTACATCACCCATCAGTATTTTTACTATCATAAACATCAAGTGTAGTAATCATCGGCCTGGAAAATAAATTTGACAGCATGCCATTTACGGATTTATTCAACGGTTGTCAACCGATACAGTTATATATTGTATTAACAATGTCGGTCGCATATTTTATCGTTCAACTGGTTCTAAGTCATATAACACATGCCCTTACACTGTTAATGGCGTCATATCACATGTTATGCAATATTTTTGCACTCACCGGCTGCATAGTAACAATTAAGGTAAGATTCTGGAAAAAATACTTTGGTTGTTTGTTCTAATTTCCACAGATATATGTAATTTATTTACGGTCGTTATTATCTTATATTAATTATTGATATGGGATTTATGGAGACTTAGCGATAGCGGAGTTTCTTTGATACGAAGTTTTTATTTAACGATATTCGCAAAATCGAAGATAACATCAAGACAAGATTTCCAAATTTGACTTGATTTATATTAAGATAAGTTTGAAGATATCGCTACATGCGTTTATTTAGGGCCTTATTATGTATAGCGAACGATAGCTCAGACGAACGATTCGTCTGCTCACAATATTGCGTAGCCATCGCATTATCAATCATTTTCATTCGCTCCATAGATTTTTTAAATATTTTCGACTTTTCTTTGACATAAAAAACAAAAATGAAAAAAATGCGATTTTGGAAGCAGACGAATCGTTCGTCTGTGCTATCATTCGTCATACATAATGACTCATTATTAATGAGACCCTTAAAAAAATAAAGAATTCGCCCGGTGATTGAAATTAAATCAAACAATTTATTTAATTTAGTTTCTTTTCCTTCGCGCTTCCTTTCGTTCCTAAATACCCTGGGTATAAGGGTATTATACTTTTGTCCACATAACGGTACTACGCAACGGCACAAAATAATCGAGATAGATATAGAGTTCCATATATGAAAGTTCTTAGGTTGGAAAAAAAGTTCATTGAGGCATGTGTAAACCATAACTTGTGTAAAAATTTAGATATTTGCATGAAATTTTGTATACAGGTTACTTTCTTTCCAAGGTAGGTTGCTATTGAAAATGAGTGAAATCGAATGATAACCACGCCTCTTTTTCGATATCTAAAATTTCGAAAATCACATAAATTGGCATATCTCGGTAGCTGAAATTGCTAAAATGATATATTTTTATAGGTGAATCCCCCTGGCCATTCTCCTATTATTTTTCCATAAATTTTTTAAAGTGGGAGTGGCACCGGCCACTTTTAAGAGAAGCATTTTTGAAAATTCTACTGGTCTTAACTTTTAAACTGATTACGACGAAATTTGGCACAAAGCATACTACTATCGTTGAAATTGGATAAAGTCGCCCTCCAACCACGCCCACTTTCGATATAGAAAACTTCGGTAACGGAAATTGCTAAAATGATATATGTAGTTTGGTAGGATGAGCCCCTAGTCGTTCTATTACGATTTTTTGATAAATCTTTAAAAGTAGGCCTGGCACCGCCCACTTTTCAGGGAGGCATATTTGAAAATTTCACGGGTCATAACTTTTAAATTGATTACGGTAGAACGATGAAATTTGTACAAGGTATATTAGCATAATAGGGAGTATACCTAATGTAATTGGACGAAATCGCTTCTCAACCACGCCCATTTCCGAGAAATGGAAAATTTCGAAAATCATATGAAAACTACCGCTGGGTATTTAATGTTCGGTTTACCCATGATATAAATACTATAGGTAAAACCGTTCTCTCTTTGATTTTGTTTTGACGTTTTTAAGCAATATTAAATGTGTCAGTACATAAGTCAAATAGAAAAAAAAATATTCAAAAAATTTAAAATAAGAAATATTTGAAAAAAAATCAAAAAAAAAATTTCCAATTTACACTGCACGTTTGCAAAAAAAAAGCCGTTTTCCCCCATACAAAATGTATGGGAAAGGGCGAAAAAAAATAGCCACCCCTAAGGGTTAAGTTAGAGCACTAATTTTTTGCAAGGCTTATTTTCTCATCAATACCTTAAGTTTCAGGGGGTAAGACAGAAAAAAAACAATTTTTTTTAATTTGAAACACCCTAAAATATATATTTTGGTTTTTTCTTTTTTTCATTTATTCCTTTTATTTTTTTTTTTAATTTTACTTTATTTTTTGTGATTTAAATTTTGTTTTATTTGATCTTAATTTATTTTGTTTTATTTTATTTTTTATTTTATATATTTTTTATCTATTTCGTTTAATTGAAGTTGTAATAAATATTATACGGTTATGGCGAAACTTATGGCGCCAACTGAAATTTATGTATTCGAGTCAGAGTTAAGAAATCTGCGCCCTAGGCCAAGTCAAAACTCAGACTAAAGATTAAACTTGCACTGAAAAGCCGGGCCTTAGGAAAGTTGGACAGGATATAAATCCCGTTAATCGGTCATTTGAAATAACTGCCAGCGCACTAAAAGTGGCGGCGTTACCCAGGCCTATCAATTATACCTAATTTTATTCCTTCCTTCCTTCATATTAAGTCGCTTTCTTGTTTGCACCATCATTTCTATACGAAATTTCGGAATATTGCAAAGTCTTTTTAGGTAACTTCCCGTTCACTAGACTCTTGAAACTGGCAACATAGTTCAGAACTCCGTGACAATGCAATGTAAACGAAAAGAGAATGTTCGCTAGGTGGCGCACCGATCGATATACATATACCGTAATAAATATTGTTAAAAAATTTAAATATTGCGATCCAAATTTAAGCAATTTCCCCGGTAAGCTAGATTATTATAACTTGGGATATGGATAAAAAATTAAATACAGCACAATGTGTTGTACACAAAATCCGCTGGATGGCGATAATTTAAAATTCTTTGAAAGGAGGCGAAATCTTGCGATCGATTTTTTAGTAACTTTTCGTTAAGCTAGTGACTTGGACAGTGGTAGTGAAATTTCTCATCAAAAAAATTCCGGTAGGTGGTGCACGGATCGAGCTTTTTAAAAAATTCGTTTGAAATTAGGAATCTTGCGATTGACTTTTGGTTGAATTCCTGGCAACCTAGGGACTTGAAATTTAACATGTAGTTGAGCGCACGGATACAATACAATTTGTAGAAATCAAAATTTCGATAGGTGGGGGCTAGTCGATATAATTTCGATCGATTTTTCAGCAACTTCCCGTTAAGCTGGAGACTCCAAACATGACGCATTTTTTAGAACCTGGTGATAATGGATTTTTCATCAAAAAAATCCGGATCGAGCTATTTTGAAAATTCTTTTGAAATTGAGAATCTTGCGATCGACTTTTAACTTACTTCTTGCAACCTAGGGAGTTGAAATTTAGCATGTAATTGAGGGCACGGTGACAATACAATTTGTTTAATTCAAAATTTCCATAGATGGTCGAGATAACTAAAACTTGATGACAATCTCTGAAACACAAGGTCAAGCTTTCGATTTTTGCGTAACTTCCCAGTGAGCTATAGGCTTAAAACTTGGAATTTTTCAGAACCCGGTGACAATATAATATTTAATCAAAACAATTACGCTAAAACAATTTCTTTCGATCGACTTTTAACTAATTTCCCTATAAATTAAGCATATAGTTCAGGACTGGACAACAATACAATTTGTGAATTCAAAATTCTGATAGGTGGCGCGCTGATCGAGATAACCGAAAATTGCTGAACATTTCTTAAAAACGAAGGGAATCCCGCAATCGATTTGTCAATAACTTCCGCGAGAAGCTGGTTCGATCTGGCTATTGCAACAGTTTTAACTCTTACTTATGTGGACTAAGCCCCACCATGGATTCTTGGGACTTGATTTTTTGTTATGGCAGGGATAAATAGTCGCGGGTTTGTTCTAGGTCATTAAAAGGCAAATCTCAAAAAATTCGCCGAATTTAGGGAAATAGATGGCATACAAGATCGCCGGTTCATTTAAAGAAGTTCTAGGTCGTCCAAACACCCCACTTAGGGCAGATATCTCCTTGACGCCTGCACATCTTTTTTATTGTGAACGCTAACAAATTAAGCGCAGATTAATTTTAACCGGCTATTATCAAAACAGCCCTGGCAAAATTTTCCCAACTTATGACTACACCATTTTCACATTAAAATAAGAAACTTTCAATTGAAAATCAGATTTTTCAGTTGAAAATAAGAAAATATCATTTTAAAATGAGATTTATCAATTTGAAATGAGAAAATTTCATTTTAAAATGAGAATTCTTCATTTCAAAACAAGATTATTCACTTGAAAATGAGAAAAGTTCAACTCAAAAAAAGAAAATTTCATTTCAATATCAGATTAGACAATTTAAAATGAGAAAACTTCAATTCAAAATAGGAAAACCTCATTTGAAAATAAGAAACTTTCGTTTTAAAATGAGAATTCTTAACAACTCATAAACTGGGCGAACACTGTGCACATAAAATTAAAAACCATCAAGTAGGATGGAAAATCAAAGCTCGAAATGACAAGAGACGCATCGATGAGACGAATTTCAATTTTTTTGCCGTCTCACTAGGGGACGCTCCAAAGTAGAGAATCGGGCCGTTCAACATCTTCCGGCAGCGAGAGGCTCAAATATACACTCGTTGCAGCTATTTCTGCATCGGGTATTGTGACATTGAATGGACAGCGGGGCGCGTTTAGAAAGGAAACATGCAGCGCATAGATAGGTACGGTCTTACAGCGATGGGAAAGTGAAGGCAACAACTTAGCTGATTTGGTAATAATTTGTGACAATGCCCCATGCCATTCTGGAATAGAGAACGCTGTAGGCATTCAGGTGGAGGATCGCAACTATTACGCCTAGGCCCATATTCGCTGATGTTGAATCCCGTGGAAACGATTTGGGCTAAAATAAAAACTTACGTAAAGAGTCATATGAGCGTTCCCATAGTTGAAGGGCAAACCTTAGCTGAACAACGGCTGCAGTTCTTGGAAAATTTGGTGGACGAGGCTAAACTGACAATTACAATTACACTCATCATCTTTTCATGCAAGTGCTGTAGCTTTAGAAAATATGCCCGTAGGCAATTAAATATGATAAACTTTATACAAAAAAATGTATCTCATTTTAAATTAAAAATTTTTCATTTTCAAATAAAACTTTCTGATTTTAAATTGATAGTTTCTTATTTTTAAATGAAATATTCTTATTTTAAAGTGTAAATTCTGATTTTCAAATGTAGGTTTCTTATTTTAAAGAGAAGTTTTCTTATTTTAAATTGACTAATCTGATTTTGAAATGAAGTTTTCTCGCTTTAAACTGAAACTTTCTCATTTTAAACTGACTATTCTGATTTTCAAATAAAATTTTCTCATGTTGAGTTGAAGGTTTCTCATTATAATGTGAAAATGGTGTAGATTATCGGGTTTAGGACAGCATGCCATAATAATTATAATAGTCCCCATTACCGCTTAGTCTAAATTTTTCCCTCTTAAGCTACACTTACACTGCACCAAATGCGTCGTTTTTGGTGAAGTTATTTCGGGAATGTATGTCCGCTGAATGAATTTTTAGCCAAATTAGACGAATTTAATTTAATTTAACCTAATTTGGTGATCAAATTCAATCTGCGGACGAACGGTCTCGAAAAAACTTGGCCAAAAGTGACGCATTTGGTGCAGTGTAAATTTAGCTTTAGGATAGTCGCAGGTCAGGCTGACCTGCCTTAATGCCTCCAAAAGACAATCAACCCTCATATTTTATTGATGTTAGATGTCTTCCACCTAGGAGTCAGACCGTACAACCAAATTAAACTGATTTCCGGTCAAAAAGTTATTATTATTAGAAACCCAAAACACATTTGCCCATATTTATAAGTAGTTAGATACATTATGTAGGTATGTATATCCTTCAAAATATTCAGAAATTGATTAGAACCTCATTCGTTTTTTTGCAGCACAGCAGAAGACGTGATGAAAACCATTTCGAGGAATACATTAGCTCCGCATACGCTGGCAGTAAATTCAGTTTGTCGAATAAAGACAATGTTATTGTTGTAAATATGTCTGGGCAACATTCGGCATCCGCCACACGACACCGGCGGGAAATGAAGCTTCGCAATACCTTTGGCTGGACACGCATCGACATCCTAACGATGCTGATCGTTTTCATTATACTCGCATCACTTTCCTTCTCGCTGATCGTTGAGGCATTGCAAACCCTCGTACATATCGATCATCAAGATACAATGCACTTGCCCATCATTGTAATGATACTTGGGTTCTTTGGACTAATCTTGAATGGTTTGACATATTTACTGATCGGTGGATATACAATGCATCAAGGTAGTTTCTTACATGTGACCCCGTCTGGGGATGTAGTGTTGGATCGTGTACTATCGTCTAGTGGAGAACTGAAAGCTGATGAACGTCAGCTGTCAAAACCAAATAGAGAGAGCGCAAACGGTGATCGACAGCTGGAGGATGATTTGAAAGCAGAAATTGGAAAATTGCACTACATTCCGAAACGACAAGGTGCTGTGGAGATGCTGCGGGACGTGTCGAGTACTATATTCGTAATAGTTTGCGCATTGATTGTATATATGGCAGAGGATGAGGAGCATACGGCTAAGTTTATTGATCCTGTACTCTCGATATTCTCATGTGTGCTGCTGGTATCGCTCAGTTATCCATATAGTAAGTATACTTATTTGTTTCTCATCACCATTTATTCTTAACTTCTATTGGAACATATGGCCTCAAACACCGACTCGAATCGTTTTCAGTTTGGCACCGTTCCCATGACGCCATTCCACGTGTATCCGGCGTCTTCAAGTTCTTTATCCACATTTCTTCGCCACAATTTCGCTTTTTTTAAAATTTGAAGTGACTTTTCGTCATTAAATCAAGTTTGTGGTAAAAGGGGCAAATATTGGCAAACTTTTTTTTTCAGGAATCGATAAAAAATAATGCAAGCATTAATTTTATTATATTAAGAAGGTGTAACACGCTGTAGCACACACAAACTTTTTGTCTATCTAAAGTAGCACAGGTATTTAGCATTTATGATAATAAATAATTTTTTTTTTTTTTTTTCAGTGAAACAATCTTGCCTAATTCTCCTCCAAACAATTCCTGGTTCAATAAATATGGAAGACTTTGAGCGTACAATGGTCACGAAATTTCCCGAAATTGTTAGCTACCACGATCTACACATCTGGCAATTATCGGCGCACAAATCCGTAGCTACCGTACACATAATGTTTAAAAATCCCCGACTTTATACCAAAATCATTGACGACGTTCGCGGCTATTTTCATGATCGTGGCATTACAGAAGTTACCATACAACCAGAGTTTCTGAGTCCCAAAGCGCCATCTATAGAATGTTTAATGCAATGCAGCGCAGCCGAATGTGTGGACAAAGTGTGCTGTAGGGACTCGCGTACGGATCTACATGAGATTGTAAGTTCATCACCCAATGCTGGCGAGAGCGACTTAGGCCTGCACAAACACTGTAATAGTTACGTAGAGAAAGTCCCAGCTTCCGCAGTTATTGTGAAACAAACCGAGTTAGAAAACGCTACAAATATTCAAGAGGGAAACAAAAATACGAAATACGTTGTGGTTGACAATAAACTACAGAAGGATATGGAAGTGTGCGCTCCTGAATACTTTACGAGATATAATGCAACGCCCCCTATAAATACTGCTGTAAGCTCTGTTGATATGAAAACAACTAACACAGATGTTGAGAGTACGAGTTCCGAAGCAAAGTCTGAGATTATAACTAAAGAAAAAGTTGCGAAAGGTTCCAACGCCAAAGATTTAAATAACAGTAGTTGATAAACTAACTTTTTTGTGCGATCTTTTTTGATCTAGAATGCTTTTATATATGTATGTACATTTATTCAGATAATACCAAGGTAGACTGGGTGTTTGTATGCGTAACAAGATTCGACGGATACGGCAAAATAGCATTTGCTCTAAATTTTGACGAACGTCACGCTGACGGACTGATTCTGTTGAACGCTTGACACAGCAGTTTTAAGAGCGGAATGGTTTCAAATCAGGGTAAATGACCTTGTCGCAAAAAAAATCCTCTAAAGCTCGCCAAAAATTTAAGTCACGAAACATTACAGCGAAGTACAATTCAATATATGTACCTACATTTCTTCCCAGATTCTTGTTTTGGACAAATTGTCAATCTTGATACCTAAGTAATAAAATCAATCATAAAAAGTTCAACCAGATATAAAATTACACAGCCACACAAAAAAAAAGTGTCGGGGTTGGGGGATCAGACCACCCCGCTCCTATTTATTTTGACGCGAATTTTTTTCTAACCTCAAAAAATTCTTATACCACTAAACATTTGCTGGACCAAAACGGATACCGAATTCGTGTTCAGGGCGTCGAAATACATACCGAAAGTGTGGTCTGATCCCCCAACCTGACACTTTTTTTTCTGTGGGGCTGTGTGATCGATTACAAAATTCGTATACCACTAAATATTTGAAATGTTTTTTTGACCCCCTAACCCCGATACTTTTTTTTGTGGGGCTGTGTTATTTTTCTGCCCTGCTTGTATGAAAGACAGAACCCATAAGTTTTGTCGTATTGCTTTTTAAAACGTGTTTTATATTTACCATCAATTTCTAGAAGGCAATATGAAAAAACTGATGGATACTGTTATTCATGTCTAGCAGGGCTGTTTTTAGCGCAAAATTTAAAAAATATGACTTGTGGCTGAAATGATTTTTCTGCCAACCTTCTCTTCCAATTTGAGGTGTGCTGCTTTTGAATTTTTTCTTACAAATAGGCGGGGTCTACAGGGATTTATCAGCCAGTCCGTCGAAACGGGAAACTCGATGCAACTCATGAAATTTATCGGAATTCTATCGAGTTTTATGTTCCCGCGAAATAGCTGACAGACCCCAAATTTGTTTGCCGACTCCTAACGGCTCTTGCAAAACTGATGGATTTTCGCTGGGAAGTTTACCAAACCATTGCCGAGGGGCGACCCCGTTTAGAAAAACTTGTTCCTAAAGAATTTTTGTACCTATGTATGTTGATTTCACCGAGCTAAGATCCCCGAACATTTGGTGTAGTAGGCCAAGCACATTACCGCTACACCACGGCGGGCGCCTATTAAGATGGACCATTTGTCAAGAGCAAAGAAGCAGCCGGGTGGTATACAAAACTGAACCGCACGGAACCAGGGTGATCGAAGTGGTTCCAGCACCACCGATTTTTGGATTGGTTTGCAGCGCGCAGCCGATTTAAGTTTAGGAACCTTGCCTTACCTAAATAGGGATTCAGTCTAGGTCTCACATACTGAAATGAAGCCATTCCACCCATATACAACTGCACTATACAATTTACATGAAAATTTCAACACAATTTTTAGTATTAACGCGGGGGCTAACTTTGTTATTCGATGCTACTTGATAGCTGTCAAATTACGTCATTTAGGTACATATTTGGGTATTAGTTTCCTTTAGGGGTCAACTGCTAATAAATTAGCTAAAATTATGTGATATAGCTCAAAAGACGGGGTTCGGCCTCAGGATCACAAATCCGGAAGCGCTTTTTTAGTATTTTGCTTCTCTGCAGAGATATTTGCAATCAAAGTTTAAAGTTTTTATGTGGTTGTTGTAATTTTATTAGACTGTCCCTGAAAACGTGCAAAAAAAGTCCCGTCGTGGCGGTAGCCACGGTTATGTCACACGTCCGGACTTGGGATGGCATAGCCCAGGGTAATTTTTTATAAGCGCGGCCGAAGGCCGCCAACTCAGTAAGGTGTTTCGCACATAAATACCATGGATTCCGCCCCAATTTTGGTATCGGACGCGGGTCATTTTTCGGTTTTTTGACCATAACTTTTCACTAAAACAAAAAATTAAAAAAGCGCTTCCGGATTCGTGATCCTGAGGCCAAAACCCGTCTTTTGAGCTATCTCCCATAATTTAGTAGCAGTTGACCCCTAAAGGAAACTAACCCCCGAATTCTGTAAGCTGTCTCTAGTCACTAATAGAGACAATTCGTGTTCCAATTCCATGTTGTCCAATTACAAACCTCAAATGACAGATCTCAATTTTGTGACTTGAGATGAGACAAAATTACAGAATTCCAGGGTAAACCCATATTTGTTTATTTTTTCACATTGAAACCCAAAGTACCCCTCGATTATAAGTTTCGCTGTAAGAAATAATGTATATTATACCGAACTGTACTCTTGCAAAGCAAGCTTCGTTTAAGATCACAGCTCAGTATATAATGCTTCATTTCACCTGAACCAACAGGAAGACGATTTGAGCAGATTTATAGTACATTCACACCGCACCAAATTTTGCGAATTCAAATGAGCCAGTTGGACACCGTTTACACTGGCAAATTTGCATTTGGCCTCACCTTCTCTGCAAGAATCTTCTACCATGACAAAAAAACCACCGAAAGAAAATGCATAAACGTGATGATTTTAACACCTGTATAGTTATAATAAAAGAAGAGTCAAGAATTCTCCTGTCTGCCTGGTAGAATTCGCCAATTTTCTTTAAAAAAATAGTTGAACTTTTTATTTAAGCTTTATATAGTGCAAAAGTTCTCACACGTCAATTGTTCATTAATAGTACATTTACACCGCACTAAATTTGGCAAACCTTAAGCCCCAATTACATAAAACTTTGCAGGTTCCACTTTCATATAAAGTTTGTGGAACGTAAAGCGAAATGTTCAAGAACGAGGCTCGGATCTGTCAAAGTTTCACAAAGTTTTATGTAATTGGGGCTTTAATGGTTTAATGATGTGTGACTATGCACAGCTGTAAATAACAATTTAAACTAGTTTTTTTACGCAACAGGGCCGATTCTACCAGAAAAGACAGAAACATTCTTGAATCTTCTATTTTTATTAATCTACAGGTATTTAAAACATCACGGTAGTGCATTTTTTTCGTGGCTTTTTGTCCTGGTGGAGAGTTCTTGCAGGGAAGTTGAAGCCAAGTACAAATTTGTCATCGTAAACGGTGTCAAAGTGGCTCATTTGAATTCGCCAAATTTGGTGCAATGTAAATGTACTATAATGGAATGAGTACAATAAGCGTATTTCTTAGCTGTAAGCACAAAGCCACAAGCCCCCTTTCTGAGAGGAATGAATAAATATATTTTTATAAAAACTCCCTTTTTTATATTTAAAAGCATGTGCTAGGTTATAACTAACTTAAGTTGCCATTATAGTCTTTTTTATCTTGAAAAAATTTAAAAAGATGTAAATCTTAGACCCTGATATAATAAATAAAAACGACTACAACATATTACCAACAACAGTTCATTTTCATCTCTTATTGGCGCTTAACCGTCTAGGCGATTTTGGGGCGGGGTGTAATAAGGCCTTTACGGCCTTATATCGCAACCAAAGTGAAATAAAGCCTTTATTTTGTCATTTTCAAAAAAAATCTAATTTCACATTTAAAACGCAATTAGGTTTTTTTTTGAAATGTGCAATAACCTATTTGTACATGACTGTATAAATACAGGTACCCGTTTTTGTACGGGTCGTTATTAATACGGTCGGAACCGTAATTTATACGGTCGGAAAATATTCGTACTTTTACGGGTGGGAAAATACCCGTACTCTTACGGGTCCGTAACGGATAAGAAAATTCCCGTACTTTTACGGATCATAAAATTGCGTACTTTAACGAGACTGGAAGCTAGACGGCAGAGTTGGAGGAGGGGTTTATCAAGGGATCTGGAACTTGAGCTCTCCTTCAGACTACCTGATCACTGCAGCGTCCTCCAGGCTGAAGTCTCAGCAATCTTGGATGCCGCAATTTGGATAAGTAAACGCGCTATCGCCGAGTACATCGTTATTTTCAGCGACAGCCCGCTTATAGGCGGCTACCCACCTGCCAAGAAATGTCAAACGCCATATAAAAAAAACGCTCAAGAACTGGTCAAGAACTGTTTTCACACGTCAAATTTTCTTGAGCCAATTCTCAGCTCATAAGAAAAAATACTACAATTTTCGATGGTTGGCAACGCCGGTTTACCTCAAGAAATAAATATGCTCGTATATATTTCTTGAGGTAAACGTGCATATTCACGGCAAAGATGAGTATGTCCTTCGCTGCACATGTTTTGTACATTTTTATAATAGTAATCTGCAATAAAATGGAAAATGCCTGGTCAAGAAATTTTGACGTTTACCAAATTTTCCATTTTTTTTGCAAATTACTCTTATAAAAATGTACAAGATATGTTTAGCGAAATATGTACTCACCTTTGCCGTGGATCTGCACGTTTACCTCAAGAAATATATACGAGTTTATTTATTTCTTGAGGTAAACCGACGTTGCCAACTATCGAAAAGTGCTGTATTTTTTCTTATGAACTGGGTATTGGCTCAAGAAAATTTGACGTGTGAAAACGTTTCTTGACCATTTCTTGGTCGGTTTTTTATATGGAGTTTGACATTTCTTGGCAGGTGAGTAGCCCGCTTATAGCCCGCTTATAGCCGGCTACCCACCTGCCAAGAAATGCCTCAAGAAAAAAACGAGCATATATTTCTTGTGCCTGGTCAAGAAATTTTGACGTTTACCAAATTTTCCATTTTATTGCAATTTACGATTTTAAAAATTTATAAAACTTGTGTCGCGAAATATGTACTCGCCTTTGCTGTGAATCTGCACGTTTACCTCAAGAAATATGTATATACGAGCATATTTATTTCTTGACGTAAACTGGCGTTGCCAACTATCGAAAAGTGTGGTATTTTTTCTTATGAGCTGAGTATTGGCTCAAGAAAATTTTACGTATGAAAACGTTTCTTGACCATTTCTTGAGCGTTTTTTTATATGGAGTTTGACATTTCTTGGCAGGTGGGTAGCCGCCTATAAGCGGGCTGCCGCTGAAAATAACGATGTACTCGGCGATAGCGCGGGACACTCGAATAGAAGATGACTCACTGTTTCAGGCTCCTAACATGACCCTACCATCGGAGCCTTTTGGCTTTAAGCGGGCTACTCACCTGCCAAGAAATGCCTCAAGAAAAAAACGAGCATATATTTCTTGTGCCTGGTCAAGAAATTTTGACGTTTACCAAATTTTCCATTTTTTTGCAAATTACTCTTATAAAAATGTACAAAATATGTTTAGCGAGACATGTACTCACCTTTTCCGTGAATCTGCACGTTTACCTCAAGAAATAAATATGCTAAATGGATTACCTCAGGAAATAAATATGCTCGTATATATTTCTTGAGGTAAACGTGCAGATTCACGGCAAAGATGAGTATATACTTCGCTGCACATGTTTTATACATTTTTATAATAGTAATTTGCAAAAAAATGGAAAATGCCGTAAACGTCAAATTTTCTTGACCAGAGGGTGAATTCTGGTTCTATGATATGATAACGTGAAAAAAAATTTGTATGAATTTGAAGTTTCTTTTCACAAATTTTGTATGAAAATTCTTTTCATTTTATCATTTCATAGAACCAGAATTCACCCCCAGGTATAAGAAATATATGCTCGTTTTTTTCTTGACGCATTTCTTGGCAGGTGGGTAGCCCGCTTTATCCAGTACAGAGAAGGCAGCGCTTACGACGCGGTTGTTAAGGCCAATGATATCAATATCATACGCATACGCCAGCTCTTGTAGAAGATTATACCAATGCCATTTACCATTTAGCTCTGCTGCTCGAATTATCTTCTCCAGCATCAGGTTGAAGAAATCGCACGAAAGGGATAAAGCGTACTATTCATTAAGCAGAATCTCAGTGTTTTATTTGACGTACAGTGAACGAACCCAAGGAAAATATTCGAGGAATCATCGAGTTAATCACAATAGTGTGGCGAATGTTATCAAGAATCGCTCATCTTCCAACACTAGCGTATTTCCACCACTAGCGTATTTCCACCACCAGCGTCACTACCACAACTACAGCTGTTTAGATACATGACGTGAGAGCGAGAGAAGGAGAGGCAGCTCGCGGGTTTGCGAATGTGGCACAAAGAGGAGATGACGATAGATAAACGCTTCGAGAACACTGTTGCACGAATAACCCAGAAATGTGTAGACATTTCTAGGTGATGAAGCCGCAGTCTACTAGCGTATATAAAAGCGCAAGGACAACGCACGTCAATCAGTTTATTTTGAAGTGTTGTACAGTGAAGTACTAAACAGTGAATTAACCCGCGATATTGTACTACGATTTTTAGTAGTGAATAAAGCGTACTACTTAATAAGCAGAATCTAAGTGTTTTATTTAACGTATAGTGATCGAACTCAGGGAAAATAATCAAAGAATCATCGAATTCGTCACAATTGGTGTCAGAAGTATGAATACCCTATAGTCATGAATACCCTATAGTTTCTGTGTCGCAGGTCGGATGGAAAGCAGGTAATGTTACTGTTAGGGGTTTCTTGGACGGAAAAGAGCGGTTACTCACTGTGGATACTGGCGCATCTCATTCCATCATTCGAAGTAACTTGGCTCATAAGAGAGTGCGACCATTACAGGATGCAAGGTTGCGGACCGTAACTGGTGAAAGTAAGCTGGTCCAGGGAGAAGTGCGGTGCAAAGTTGTGATTGGGAATGTGACTACATACCACAACTTCTTAGTGGCAGATATTGTGGACGAAGTCATCATTGGCGTTGATTTCTTGGGCGTGAGAGACATTCACATGAACCTGAGAAATAGAGTTATGACGTACAATGGCCAAGAAGTACCTCTGATCTTTGGACACAACATTGGGTATTGCACCAAAGGAGTTTCATTAGAGGTGAAGCACAGGGACACTCGAAAGGCAAAGGTACCTCCTCAACCAATGGCTTGGATAGACAAATGCCTGCTTGAGAATATTCGGAGAAGTCAACAGGAAGATTCAGATCTGGCATGTGTGATCCGAGTAGTGACGCTAGTGGTGGAAATATACTAGTGCTGGAAGATGAGCGATTCTTGATAACATTCGCCACACTGCCCTCCACCTAAGTCTGATCGTCCCGATCAGACACATTTCCCGATCCGAACGTTGCTAGTCTCTCCAGGGGAACCACTTTCATTTTGTTCCGTAGCATTCCAACAGCCTGTATACGGTAAACAACGTCGTTGATCCGTTTCACAACTCTGTATGGTCCTTCCCAGTTGCACTGAACTTTGGAAGACACACTTTTCCTCCGTTGTGGCCCGTATAGGAATACTAAATCTCCTTCCAGGAACCCTTCCGTTTCCATTGCTTTGTCGTACCTGGTTTTCATGTTTTTGCTTATAGTTCTGGTGAATGGACCTGCTTCATCCAAGGTAATCCTCTCAACCGGTTCATCTGAGATGCACTGCCTCATTCGACCAGGACTCGTAGACCTCAGCACCTTTGCTCTGATGCACTCATCGCATTTGGCAATCCACTCCTTTACCGACTGACCGTAACCAACCCAATAAAATGTCTGCTTAATCCTCTCCAAGGTCTTCTTGACTCCTAGATGACCTCCACTTGGATCGTTATGCATTTCCCTGAGAACATAAGACATCCGCTTTCTTGGAACAACTATAAGCTTCCGAGCGCATTGACCATCCTCACTCTCCCATATTCGATGCAAACAACCGGATACCATTCGTAAACTGTTCCATTGTGTCCAATATGACTTGGCAACTGGACTCGCCGCTGACATATCTGGTCGTTTGTTTCGCTCAAACCCTCGGATCACACATGCCAGATCTGAATCTTCCTGTTGATTTCTCCGAATATTCTCAAGCAGACATTTGTCTATCAAAGCCATTGGTTGAGGAGGTACCTTTGCCTTTCGAGTGTCCCTGTGCTTCACCTCTAATGAAACTCCTTTGGTGCAATACCCAATGTTGTGTCCAAAGATCAGATGTACTTCTTGGCCATTGTACGTCATAACTCTATTTCTCTGGTTCATGTGAATGTCTCTCACAGCCAAGAAATCGACGCCAATGATGACTTCGTCCACAATATCTGCCACTAAGAAGTTGTGGTATGTAGTCACATTCCCAATCACAACTTTGCACCGCACTTCTCCATGGACCAGCTTACTTTCACCAGTTACGGTCCGCAACTTTGCATCCTGTAATGGTCGCACTCTCTTATGAGCCAAGTTACTTCGAATGATGGAATGAGATGCGCCAGTATCCACAGTGAGTAACCGCTCTTTTCCGTCCAAGAAACCCCTAACAGTAACATTACCTGCTTTCCATCCGACGTGCGACACAGAAACTATAGGGTATTCATCTTGCTCATCTCCTCCAGAGTTACCCTTACGTCCACTTGCATTGCCGAAGTCTCTGGAGCCGATGTTGCAATGACGCACAATATGGCCAGATTTTCCGCACTTGAAGCATTTAATGGCTGCTAATGCTTCTAGGATTGCGTCCACCCACTCTGATCGTTCTACTTCCACATTGTGAACCCTGTTATCTGGTTTACATAAAATCGAGGCTGTCTCTTGTAATAAAGCGTGTGACACCGTCTCTGCAAAAGATCTCTTTGGATTTACATAGGTGGCCCGCTTCGTCTCCACGTCACGTATTCCATTTATGAAACTTTGGATTTTCACCCTCTCGATGTATTCCACTGGTGCGTCTGCGTTTGCTAGATGAGCCAACCTCTCGATGTCCGATGCAAACTTCTGTAATGTTTCGTTAGCCTTCTGGAAGCGATTCTGTAGCTCTATTTGATGTATCTGCTTTCTATGCTCGCTGCCGTAACGTCTTTCAACGGCTCCCATCAACGCTTCATAGTTGTTTCTTTCAGCGTCCGGAATAGTCTGTAAGATTTCGGGTGCAGGTCCTTTCAATGCCACAAATAAAGCAGCGACTTTGTCCTCAGCGCCCCAGTTGTTCACAGCTGCTGTCTTCTCAAATTGTAGCTTAAATACCTGGAAAGGAACAGAACCGTCAAAGGATGGGGTTTTTACCTTGGGTGTGCTTGTTGAAACAGATGGACGATTCAGCTGCAACTCTTGGATACGTCCTCTCAGCGCATTGACTTCAGCGTCCATTTTATCTTGGAGCTCTGCAATCTTTGCAACTTGTGCTTCCAACTGCGAAGTGATAAATGACCGCTGTTCCTCCATTTGAGCGGAGATCTGTGATGACATTTTACGGTAATGCCCTTTGGACTATGTAACGCGCCAGCTACTTTTGAGAGACTCATGGACCAAGTATTGAAAGGACTACATTGGAAAACATGTTTGGTGTACCTGGACGACATCATCGTGCTTGGAAAAATCTTTGAGGAACACCTTAAGAAATTAGAGGAAGTTTTCCAAAGGATAGCTGGTGCCGGTCTGAAATTGAGTCCCAAAAATTGTGCATTGTTCAGGAAGGAAGTAAGTTATTTAGGTCACAAGGTAACTACGGAGGGCATCTGCACTGCTAAAGAAAAGATTGAAGCTGTGAAGGATTGGCCAAGACCGAACAATTTACATGAGTTACGAAGTTTCCTTGGACTGTGCACGTATTATCGCCGATTTGTACCAAATTTCGCCAGCGTAGCCAGTAGCCTTCATGAGTTGACCAGGAAGAATATGTCATTTGATTGGAAGAAGGAACATGAAGTGGCTTTCCAAACCTTGAAGGAACGGCTGTGCACTGCCCCAATGTTAGCGTATCCAATTCCAGGCGCAACATTTATTTTGGATACAGACGCGAGCGGTTATGCGATTGGAGGAGTTTTGTCACAGATTGTGGATGGGCAGGAGGAGGTAGTGGCATACTATAGCCGCACAATTGGAAGGCCCGAAAGGAACTATTGTGTAACACGAAGAGAACTACTGGCATTGGTGGAGTGCATCAAACATTTCCACAAGTATCTCTATGGACAGCGAATCCACGTCAGGACAGACCATGCAGCGTTGAAATGGCTTTTGCAGTTCCGTAATCCGGAAGGTCAATTGGCACGGTGGATAGAGCGACTACAAGGTTACGACTTTTCCATAGAGCATCGCAAAGGCAGCAACCACGGTAATGCTGATGCAATGTCCCGGCGACCATTTAACCTGGAATGCAAGCATTGTTCGAAAGCTGAGGCCAAGAAAGATGTTATAGATGTTCGGCTGATGACTATAACATCTACGGACGAATGGAACAAGGATCAACTAAGGAAGTATCAGCTAGAGGATCCAGATCTGGTACGTGTGATGCAGGGGATCGAGCAAAATGAACGACCAACAAGAGAGGAGATGTCAGCAGAGAGTCCGGTTGCCAAGTCATATTGGGCACAGTGGAACAGTTTGAAATTGGTATCCGGTTGCTTACATAGAGTATGGGAAAGCGAAGATGGTCAATGCGCTCGGAAGCTGGTAGTTGTCCCAAGGAAGAAAATCTCTGATGTTTTGTATGAACTACATAATGGTCCAAGTGGAGGTCATCTAGGAGTCACAAAAACACTGGAGAAAGTCAAGCAGAGATTCTATTGGGTTGGTTGCCGGCAGTCGATCGCAGAGTGGATCGCCAACTGTGAGGTGTGCATCAGAGCAAAGGGTCCGAAGTCGAGAAGCCATGGACAGATGAAGCAGTACAACACAGGTGCACCGTTTGAGAGGATTGCCATGGATGTAGCTGGTCCATTTCCTACTAGCAAACTCGGAAACAAATACGTACTAGTTGTTATGGACTATTTCAGCAAACGGCCAGAAGTTTACCTGATTCCAAACCAAGAGGCAGAAACCATTGCAGAGGCGTTCACTAACAATTGGATAGCGAGGTTTGGTGTACCGATGGAGTTACATTCTGACCAAGGCAGGAATTTCGAATCAGTCGTATTCCAAGAAATGTGCAAGATATTGGGTATTCGGAAAACTCGAACAACTGCATTGCATCCTCAGTCAGATGGCATGGTGGAACGTTTCAATCGAACCTTGGAAGAGCACATGAGGAAAGTAGTGGATAAGTTCCAGAAAGATTGGGATACGCACATCTCCTTGTTCCTGATGGCATATCGCTCGGCAATACATGAAACAACGGGTCAGACTCCGGCAAAAGTAATTTTTGGGAATGACCTGCGGTTGCCAGCTGACTTGAAGTTTGGGATAAATGCTGATGAAGGAATAAATGCCAGGAAATCCACTAGCATCTTGGAAGAAGAAATGAGAGAAATACACGATCTTGTAAGACAACGGACGAAGATCATGAGTGATAAGATGAAAGCCAGATACGACAAAGCCATCAACTCGGAAGGTTTTAAAGAAGGAGATTTAGTGCTGTTATACAACCCACAACGAAAGAAAGGTTTGTCCCCAAAACTGCAATGTAACTGGGAAGGCCCATATAAAGTAATAAAGCGGATAAATGATGTTGTCTACCGCAACTGTTGGAAGACCACGAAACAAAATGAAGGTGGTTCACCTGGAGAGGCTAGCAACGTTTGGATCAGGAAATGTGTCTGATCGGGACGATCAGACTTAGGTGGAGGGCAGTGTGGCGAATGTTCTCAAGAATCGCTCATCTCCCAACTCTAGCGTATTTCTATCACTAGCGTCACTACCACAACTACAGCTGCGAGAGGCAGCTCGCGTGTTTGCGAATGTGGCACAAAGAGGAGATGACGATAGATAAACGCTTTTTTTAGATAGATTTACTATCAATACATATCTTATCACAAAGAAGGCTTCAAACCCCAAAATTTGGCATTTGTTTCCTTTAGGGGTCAACTCCTAATAAATTAGCTAGAATTATGGAATATAGCTCAAAATACGGGGTTTGGCCTCAGGATCACGAATCCGGAAGCGCTTTTTTTATATTTTGCTTCTCTGAAGAGAACCCGCCCCAATTTTGGTACCGGACCCGGGTAAATTTTCGGTTTTTTGACCATAACTTTCCACAGACACAAAAAAATTTAAAAGCGCTTCCGGATTCGTGATCCTCAGGCCAAAACCCTTAATTTAGCTATCTTCCATAATTCTAGCTAATTTATTAGGAGTTGACCCCTAAACGAAACAAATACCAAATTTTGGGGTTTGAAGCTAATTATTAGCAGTTGTTTGTTATTTGTTTAATAGAAAATAGTGAGCAGACTTGAAAGAGTTATTCTAACTAATAATTTTATATAATTCGCTGTTATTTATGTTAAAAAAATCAAATTTCTAAGTTTTAGCAAACTACTTTTTTATGCAACCTACTACTAATTTTTTATACCAAATCGAATGCAACTCGGCGCAAAATGATGCTCTTTTTCCAAAAAAACAACTCTGATGAACAGGTGTTAAACTCATTTTGGAATTTTGACGTCTATGCAGAAGAGTTTACACTTGTGTTGGTACTCTATGGCTCTAACCGTGGCTACCGCCACGGTGAGTCCTTCTGCGTAGTACACCCATTTATTTTATTATAGGTGAGGCTTGCAAACCCTATTCAAATACTTAATTGGTGCGCATGAAAAGTATTGTAAGCCTTATTATTTTTTATTAAAATTTTTTGGATGTGGCAACACTCTTTCAATGTCAAAAACAGTACATACATATATATACATACAAAAAAGCGTGCAAAATTTACTAACTTTAACAAAGTTTTACCGGAGAACTATAAACCGCCTGACTCTAAGACCTATATATTTGTGATCTGGAGAACTCCCTCTTTCGTTCCATAACAAAAACAGTCCAAAATTCGTGCGAGTCTAAACTAAATCGCACCCTTGCTGTCTGCTAGGGTATATAAACCGCGCCAAGACAACGCACTTCAATCAGTTTATTTTGAAGTGTTGTACAGTGAAGTACTGAACAGTGAATTAACCCGCGATATTGTACTACGGTTTTTAGTACTGAATAAAGCGTACTACTTACTAAGCAGAATCGGAGTGTTTTATTTAACGTACAGTGATCGAACTCAGGGAAAATAATCAAGGAATCATCGAATTCGTCACAATAGTGAGGCGAATGTTATCAAGAATCGCTCATCTTCCACCACTAGCGTCACTACCACAACTACAGCTGTTTACATACATGACGTGAGAGCGAGAGTAGGAGAGGCAGCTCGCGTGTTTACGATTGTGGCACAAAGAGGAGATGACGATAGATAAACGCTTCGAGAACACTGTTGCACGAATAAACCAGAAAGGTGTAGACATTTCTAAGTTGTGATGCTGCTGTTTGCTAGGGTATATAAACCGCGCAAAGACAACGCAAATCAATCAGTTTATTTTGAAGTGTTGTACAGTGAAGTACTGAACAGTGAATTAACTCGCGATATTGTACTACGGTTTTTAGTACTGAATATTAAGCAGAATCGGAGTGTTTTATTTAACGTACAGTGATCGAACTCAGGGAAAAATAGTCGAGGATTCATCGAATTCGTCACAATAGTGTGGCGAATGTTCTCAAGAATCGCTCATCTCCCAACTCTAGCGTATTTCTATCACTATCGTCACTACCACAACTACAGCTGCGAGAGGCAGCTCGCGTGTTTGCGAATGTGGCACAAAGAGGAGATGACGATAGATAAACGCTTCGAGAACACTGTTGCACGAATAAACCAGAAAGGTGTAGACATTTCTAGGTTGTGAAGCTGCTGTCTGCTAGGGTATATAAACCGCGCAAAGACAACGCAAATCAGTCAGTTTATTTTGAAGTGTTGTACAGTGAAGTACTGAACAGTAAATTAACCCGCGATATTGTACTACGGTTTTTAGTATTGAATAAAGCGTACTACTTATTAAACAGAATCGGAGTGTTTTATTTAACGTACAGTGATCGAACTCAGGGAAAATAATCAAGGAATCATCGAATTCGTCACAATTGGTGTCAGAAGCGGTATTGTTAAATAAATTCAAGGACATTGAAAAGGATAACAAGGACATTGAAAAGGATAACAAGGACATTGAAAAGGATAACAAGGACATTGAAAAGGATAACAAGGACATTTTAAGGATAACAAGGACATGGCAAAGTTGAATGAGTTGAAGATCCAGCAACTCAAAAACGAGTTGGAACGACGTGGATTGTCAACAACGGGAAATAAAGCAGAGCTACAATCACGGTTGCGAGAGGCTATGGAAGCAGAGGAAATCAACGTTGACGATCATGTTTTTCAACTTTCGGAAGAGGGAGCGACGAAAATAGAAGAGCAAAAGGACTCTCCGGATTCAGTGGCAAATGTGGACACAAACTCTTTATTGGCTGCCTTGGCTCAGATGTCAAACAACATAACATCAAAGTTGGAACAACAAGAGACACGATTGGCATCTCAGTTAGAAGAACAGAAGGAATACATGGCGTCACAGATCAAGGAAGAGTTGATGGAACAGGAAACACGCATAACGTTAAAACTAGAGTCACAAGAGCAAAGAGTCTCATCGCAGCTAGAAGTTGTCAGTGGACGACAGGATAAGATCGAAGCCGAGGTGGATGCGTTAAAATCTCGTATCCAGGAGTTGCAGCTGAATCGTCCAAGTGTTTCCACAAGCACGCCCAAGGTAAAAACCCCATCCTTTGACGGTTCTGTTCCTTTCCAGGTATTTAAGCTACAATTTGAGAAGACAGCAGCTGTGAACAACTGGGGCGCTGAGGATAAAGTTGCTGCTTTATTTGTGGTATTGAAAGGACCTGCAGCCGAAATCTTACAGACTATTCCGGACGCTGAAAGAAACAACTATGAAGCGTTGATGGGAGCCGTTGAAAGACGTTACGGCAGCGAGCATAGAAGGCAGATACATCAAATAGAGCTACAGAATCGCTTCCAGAAGGCTAACGAAACATTACAGGAGTTTGCATCGGACATCGAGAGGTTGGCTCATCTAGCAAACGCAGACGCACCAGTGGAATACATCGAGAGGGTGAAAATCCAAAGTTTCATAAATGGAATACGTGACGTGGAGACGAAGCGGGCCACCTATGCAAATCCAAAGAGATCATTTGCGGAGACGGTATGACAGGCTCTAACTCAAGAAACCGCATCTCTTTTGAGCAAACCATTGTACAAAGCTCATCGTGTGGAAGTGGAGACGCCAGACTTGGTCAACAAAATCGACAAAATTTTGGAAGCATTGAATGGGGTACAGAAGAAAAGCGATGGCTCCATTAAGTGCTTTAAGTGCGGAAAATCTGGTCATATTGCACGTTATTGTGGATCTGGCTCCAATAATTCCAGTAATGCAAGCGGACGTAAGCGCAAGGCTGAAGGAGATGAGCAAGTCTCCCAATCCAACCAACCGTTAAACTAAATAGAGTCAGCCGCAAGGGGCGTAGGCTGGCTCCCGCAATTGGATGCCCCATAATCTCTGTCTCACAGATCGGAAGGAAGTCAAGTAATGTTACTGTTGGAGGACTCGTGGACGGAAAGGAGCGTTTACTGACTATTGATACGGGCGCATCTCATTCGATCTGATTTAGTCAACAAAGGAGTGAGGCCATTACATGGAGCAAAGTTGCGTACGGCGACTGGTGAGGACACCCAAGTTCAAGGAGAAGTAACATGTGAAATCGCAGTTGGAAATGTCACCGTACTGCACAATTTTATAGTGGCAGATATTGTTGATGAAATCATAGTTGGTGTGGATTTCTTAAGCAACCAAGGCATCAAGATCGACATGCAAAACAGGACTAAAACATGGATGTGCCACTCAATTTTGGTTACGAGAACAAGTACATCAGTAAGCGGGTACTCGTGGAAGATAGCCAACAAATTCCACCGAAGTCGGAGGCAGTCGTTTGGGCAAGGATTGATGGAGATTATGGGACAAACAAATTGTGGGTTGTCGAGGCAGCAAACAATTCAAAGACGGATATACTAGTAGGAAAAACACTGGCTATGACAAAACAAGATGGACGTATACCGGTAAGAGTACTAAATGAGTTTCGATCGCCGATCAAGCTTTCCAAAGGAGCTATATTGGGACAATGTCAGGAGGTGGAGGTGATTATAAACTGTGAACAGCTCCAGGAAAATGTCTCTACTAGCAACATTAATCTATCAGATAATATCACAGCGTGGACGCAAGAGCTCGAAGAAGACCACCAGAATAAGGCGAAACAACTTCTACTAAAGTATTCTACCATATTTGACAAGGGTGGCTCCAAACCAGGTCGGACCAATGTAGTGAAGCATCACATTGATACCGGTGACGCGAGACCAATCCGCCAAGCTCCTCGAAGTGTTCCATTGGCCAAACGGCAAGTGGTAAGAGAAATTATACAAGAAATGAGTGACAGCGGCGTGCTAGTGAAGAAAAAGGATGGAAAAATGCGGTTCTGTGTGGACTACCGGAAGTTGAACGACGTAACGAAAAAGGACAGCTATCCATTACCCAGAATTGACGATACTCTGGACTCACTATCTGGTACGAAATGGTTCTCAACACTGGACTTAAAAAGCGGCTATTGGCAAGTAGAGGTGAAAGATGAGGATAAGGAAAAGACAGCCTTCAGCATTGGAGAGGGGCTGTGGCAATTTACGGTAATGCCCTTTGGACTATGTAACGCTCCAGCTACTTTTGAGAGACTCATGGATCAAGTATTGAAAGGACTGCATTGGAAAACATGTTTGGTGTACATGGATGACATCATCGTGCTGGGAAAAAGCTTTGAGGAACACCTTAAGAACTTGGAGGAAGTTTTCCAAAGGATAGCTGGCGCCGGTCTGAAATTAAGTCCCAAAAAGTGTGCATTGTTCAAGAAGGAAGTAAGTTACTTAGGTCACAAGGTTACTACGGAGGGAATTTGCACTGCTAAAGAGAAGATCGAAGCAGTAAAGGATTGGCCAAGACCGAAAAATTTACATGAGCTACGAAGTTTCCTCGGACTGTGCACGTATTATCGTCGATTTGTACCGAATTTCGCCAGCGTAGCCAGTAGCCTTCATGAGTTGACCAGGAAGAATATGTCATTTGATTGGAAGAAGGAACATGAAGTGCCTTTCCAAACCTTGAAGGAACGGCTGTGCACTGCCCCAATGCTAGCGTATCCAATCCCAGGCTCAACATTTATTTTGGATACAGACGCGAGCGGTTACGCGATTGGAGGGGTTTTGTCACAGATTGTCGATGGGCAGGAGAAGGTAGTGGCGTACTATAGCCGCACAATTGGGAAGCCCGAAAGGAACTATTGTGTAACACGGAGAGAACTACTGGCATTGGTGGAGTGCATCAAGCATTTCCACAAGTATCTCTATGGACAGCGATTTCACGTCAGGACAGACCATGCAGCCTTGAAATGGCTCTTGCAATTCCGTAATCCAGAAGGTCAATTGGCACGGTGGATAGAGCGACTACAAAGTTATGACTTTTCCATAGAGCATCGCAAAGGCAGCAACCACGGCAATGCTGATGCAATGTCCCGGCGACCATGTAACCTAGAATGCAAGCATTGTTCGAAAGCTGAGGCCAAGGAAGATGTTATAGATGTGCGGCTAATGACTATAACATCTACGGACGAATGGAACATGGATCAACTAAGGAAGCATCAGCTAGAGGACCCAGATCTGGTACGTGTGATGCAAGGAATCGAGCAAAACGAACGACCAACAAGAGAGGAGATGTCAGCAGAGAGTCCTGTTGCCAAGTCATATTGGGCACAGTGGAACAGTCTGAAATTGGTATCCGGTTGCTTACATAGAGTATGGGAATGCGAAGATGGTCAATGCGCTCGGAAGCTGGTAGTTGTCCCAAGGAAGAAAATCTCTGATGTTTTGAATGAGCTACATAATGGCCCAAGTGGAGGTCATCTCGGAGTCACGAAAACGTTGGAGAAAGTCAAGCAGAGATTCTATTGGGTTGGTTGCCGGCAGTCGATCGCGGAGTGGATTGCCAACTGTGAGGTGTGCATCAAAGCAAAGGGTCCGAAGTCGAGAAGTCATGGACAGATGAAGCAGTACAACACAGGTGCACCGTTTGAGAGGATTGCCATGGATGTAGCTGGCCCATTTCCTACTAGCAAACTCGGGAACAAGTACGTATTAGTTGTTATGGACTATTTCAGCAAATGGCCAGAAGTTTACCTGATTCCAAACCAAGAGGCAGAAACCATTGCAGAGGCGTTCACTAACAATTGGATAGCGAGGTTTGGTGTACCGATGGAGTTACATTCTGACCAAGGCAGGAATTTCGAATCAGTCGTATTCCAAGAAATGTGCAAGATATTGGGTATTCGGAAAACTCGAACAACTGCATTGCATCCTCAGTCAGATGGCATGGTGGAACGTTTCAATCGAACCTTGGAAGAGCACATGAGGAAAGTAGTGGATAAGTTCCAGAAAGATTGGGATACGCACATCTCCTTGTTCCTGATGGCATATCGCTCGGCAATACATGAAACAACGGGTCAGACTCCGGCAAAAGTAATTTTTGGGAATGACCTGCGGTTGCCAGCTGACTTGAAGTTTGGGATAAATGCTGATGAAGGAATAAATGCCAGGAAATCCACTAGCATCTTGGAAGAAGAAATGAGAGAAATACACGATCTTGTAAGACAACGGACGAAGATCATGAGTGATAAGATGAAAGCCAGATACGACAAAGCCATCAACTCGGAAGGTTTTAAAGGAGATTTAGTGCTGTTATACAACCCACAACGAAAGAAAGGTTTGTCCCCAAAACTGCAATGTAACTGGGAAGGCCCATATAAAGTAATAAAGCGGATAAATGATGTTGTCTACCGCAACTGTTGGAAGACCACGAAACAAAATGAAGGTGGTTCACCTGGAGAGGCTAGCAACGTTTGGATCAGGAAATGTGTCTGATCGGGACGATCAGACTTAGGTGGAGGGCAGTGTGGCGAATGTTCTCAAGAATCGCTCATCTCCCAACTCTAGCGTATTTCTATCACTAGCGTCACTACCACAACTACAGCTGCGAGAGGCAGCTCGCGTGTTTGCGAATGTGGCACAAAGAGGAGATGACGATAGATAAACGCTTCGAGAACACTGTTGCACGAATAAACCAGAAAGGTGTAGACATTTCTAGGTTGTGAAGCTGCTGTCTGCTAGGGTATATAAACCGCGCAAAGACAACGCAAATCAGTCAGTTTATTTTGAAGTGTTGTACAGTGAAGTACTGAACAGTGAATTAACTCGCGATATTGTACTACGGTTTTTAGTACTGAATAAATCGTACTACTTATTAAGCAGAATCGGAGTGTTTTATTTAACGTACAGTGATCGAACTCAGGGAAAAATAGTCGAGGATTCATCGAATTCGTCACAATAGTGTGGCGAATGTTCTCAAGAATCGCTCATCTCCCAACTCTAGCGTATTTCTATCACTATCGTCACTACCACAACTACAGCTGCGAGAGGCAGCTCGCGTGTTTGCGAATGTGGCACAAAGAGGAGATGACGATAGATAAACGCTTTGAGAACACTGTTGCACGAATAAACCAGAAAGGTGTAGACATTTCTAGGTTGTGAAGCTGCTGTCTGCTAGGGTATATAAACCGCGCAAAGACAACGCAAATCAGTCAGTTTATTTTGAAGTGTTGTACAGTGAAGTACTGAACAGTAAATTAACCCGCGATATTGTACTACGGTTTTTAGTACTGAATAAAGCGTACTACTTATTAAACAGAATCGGAGTGTTTTATTTAACGTACAGTGATCGAACTCAGGGAAAATAATCAAGGAATCATCGAATTCGTCACAATAGTGTGTGGCGAATGTTATCAAGAATCGCTCATCTTCCACCACTAGCGTCACTACCACAACTACAGCTGTTTAGATACATGACGTGAGAGCGACAGAGGGAGAGGCAGCTCGCGTGTTTGCGAATGTGGCACAAAGAGGAGATGACGATAGATGAACGCTTCGAGAACACTGTTGCACGAATAAACCAGAAAGGGGTAGACATTTCTAGGTTGTGAAGCTGCTGTTTGCTAGGGTATATAAACCGCGCAAAGACAACGCAAATCAATCAGTTTATTTTGAAGTGTTGTACAGTGAAGTACTGAACAGTAAATTAACCCGCGATATTGTACTACGGTTTTTAGTACTGAATAAAGCGTACTACTTATTAAACAGAATCGGAGTGTTTTATTTAACGTACAGTGATCGAACTCAGGGAAAATAATCAAGGAATCATCGAATTCGTCACAATTGGTGTCAGAAGCGGTATTGTTAAATAAATACAAGGACATTGAAAAGGATAACAAGGACATTGAAAAGGATAACTAGGACATTGTAAAGGTAACAAAGGACATTGCAAGGATATGGCAAAGTTTAATGACTTGAAGATCCAACAACTCAAAAACGAGTTGGAGAAACGTGGAATGGTAACAACAGGCAATAAGCCAGAGCTACAATCACGTCTACGGGAGGCTATGGAAGCGGAAGGAATCAACGTTGACGATTATGTTTTTCAGCTTTCGGAAGAGGCAGCGACGAAAATAGAAGAGCAAAAGGATACTCCGGATTCAGCGGCAAATGTGGACACAAACTCGCTGTTGGCTGTATTGACTCAGATGTCGACGAATATAACATCAAAGTTGGAACAACAAGAGACACGCTTGGCATCTCAGTGGGAAGAAACGAAGACGCACATGGCATCTCAAATATTGCAGTTGTCTACACAGCTAGAGGAACAGGAAGCACGTATGTCCTCAAAACTAGAGGCGCGCATGGACGAGAAACTAATGCAGCTTGAGGAGAAAGTCGAAGCCGAGGTGGATGCGTTAAGAAGTCGTATCCAGGAGTTGCAGCTGAATCGTCCAAGTGTTTCCACAAGCGTACCCAAGGTAAAAACCCCATCATTTGACGGGGCGCTGAAGATAAAGTCGCTGCACTCTTCGTAGCATTGAAAGGACCGGCAGCCGAAATTTTACAGACTATTCCTGATGGCGAACGAAACAACTATGAAGCATTGATGGGTGCTGTGGAGAGACGTTATGGTAGCGAGCATCGGAAGCAGATTTATCAAATAGAGCTACAAAATCGCTGCCAGAAGCCCAATGAGACCTTACAAGAATTTGCATCGGACATCGAGAGGTTAGCGCACCTAGCAAACGCGGATGCACCTGTAGAATACATGGAGAGGGTAAAGATACAAAGTTTCATAAATGGAATACGTGATGTGGAGACGAAGCGGGCCACCTATGCAAATCCAAAGAGATCATTTGCGGAGACGGTGTCACATGCTTTAACTCAAGAAACAGCATCACTTTTGTGCAAACCAGCGTACAAAGCTCATCGTGTGGAAGTAGAACGACCAGAATGGGTGGACGCAATCCTAGAAGCAGTGAACGGAAAGCAACAGAAAAATGAAGCGGCCATTAAATGCTTCAAGTGCGGAAAATCTGGTCACATTGCACGTTATTGTGGATCTGGATCTAGCTCCAATAATTCCAGAAATGGAAGCGGACGTAAGCGCAAGGCTGAAGGAGATGATCAAATCTCCCAATCCAACCAACCGTTAAACTAAAGAGAGTCAGCCGCAAGGGGCGTAGGCTGGCTCCCGCAATTGGATGCCCCATAATCTCTGTCTCACAGATCGGAAGGAAGTCAAGTAATGTTACTGTTGGAGGACTCGTGGACGGAAAAGAGCGTTTACTGACTATTGATACGGGCGCATCTCATTCCATCATTCGATCTGATTTAGTCAACAAAGAAGTGAGGCCATTACATGGAGCAAAATTGCGTACGGCAACTGGTGAGGACACTCAAGTCCAAGGAGAAATAACATGTGAAATCGGAATTGGAAATGTCACCGTACTGCACAATTTTATAGTGGCAGATATTGTTGATGAGATCATAGTTGGTGTGGATTTCTTAAGCAACCAAGGCATCAAGATCGACATGCAAAACAGGACCATGAGCTATAAGAACATGGATGTGCCACTCAAATTTGGTTACGAGAACAAGTACATCAGTAAGCGGGTACTCGTGGAAGATAGTCAACAAATTCCACCGAAGTCGGAGGCAGTCGTTTGGGCAAGGATTGATGGAGATTATGGGACAAACAAATTGTGGGTTGTCGAGGCAGCAAACAATTCAAAGACGGATATACTAGTAGGAAAAACACTGGCTATGACAAAGCAAGATGGACGTATACCGGTAAGAGTACTAAATGAGTTCCGATCGCCGATCAAGCTATATTGGGACAATGTCAGGAGGTGGAGGTGATTATAAACTGTGAACAGCTCCAGGGAAATGTCTCTACCAGCAACAGTAATCTATCAGATAATATCACGGCGTGGACGCAAGAGCTCGAAGAAGACCACCAGAGTAAGGCAAACCA
Organism: Campiglossa producta; assembly: GCA_964058755.1. NCBI lineage: Eukaryota > Metazoa > Arthropoda > Insecta > Diptera > Tephritidae > Campiglossa > Campiglossa producta. Next base: position 24,771,875 of record CAXKVI010000004.1, read on the forward strand.
ACTTCTACTAAAGTACTCTACCATATTTGACAAGGATGGCTCCAAACCAGGTCGGACCAATGTAGTGAAGCATCACATTGATACCGGTGACGCGAGACCAATCCGCCAAGCTCCTCGAAGTGTTCCATTGGCCAAACGCCAAGTGGTAAGAGAAATTATACAAGAAATGAGTGACAGCGGCGTGATCGAACCATCAGCTAGTCCATGGAGCTCACCGGTAGTGCTAGTGAAGAAAAAGGATGGAAAAATGCGGTTCTGTGTGGACTACCGGAAGTTGAACGACGTAACGAAAAAGGACAGCTATCCATTACCCAGAATTGACGATACTCTGGACTCACTATCTGGTACGAAATGGTTCTCAACACTGGACTTGAAAAGCGGCTATTGGCAAGTAGAGGTGAAAGATGAGGATAAGGAAAAGACAGCCTTCAGCATTGGAGAGGGGCTGTGGCAATTTACGGTAATGCCCTTTGGACTATGTAACGCTCCAGCTACTTTTGAGAGACTCATGGATCAAGTATTGAAAGGACTGCATTGGAAAACGTGTTTGGTGTACCTGGATGACATCATCGTCCTGGGAAAAAGCTTTGAGGAACACCTTAAGAACTTGGAGGAAGTTTTCCAAAGGATAGCTGGCGCCGGTCTGAAATTAAGTCCCAAAAAGTGTGCATTGTTCAAGAAGGAAGTAAGTTACTTGGGTCACAAGGTTACTACGGAGGGAATTTGCACTGCTAAAGAGAAGATCGAAGCAGTAAAGGATTGGCCAAGACCGAAAAATTTACATGAGCTACGAAGTTTCCTCGGACTGTGCACGTATTATCGTCGATTTGTACCGAATTTCGCTAGCGTAGCCAGTATCCTTCATGAGTTGACCAGAAAGAATATGTCATTTGATTGGAAGAAGGAACATGAAGTGGCTTTCCAAACCTTGAAGGAACGGCTGTGCACTGCCCCAATGTTAGCGTATCCAATCCCAGGTTCAACGTTTATTCTGGATACAGATGCAAGTGGTTATGCGATTGGAGGAGTTTTGTCACAGATTGTCGATGGGCAGGAGAAGGTAGTGGCGTACTATAGCCGCACAATTGGAAAGCCCGAAAGGAACTATTGTGTAACACGAAGAGAACTACTGGCATTGGTGGAGTGCATCAAACATTTCCACAAGTATCTCTATGGACAGCGATTCCACGTCAAGACAGACCATGCAGCGTTGAAATGGCTTTTGCAGTTCCGTAATCCGGAAGGTCAATTGGCACGGTGGATAGAGCGACTACAAAGTTATGACTTTTCCATAGAGCATCGCAAAGGCAGCAACCACGGCAATGCTGATGCAATGTCCCGGCGACCATGTAACCTTGAATGCAAGCATTGTTCGAAAGCTGAGGCCAAGGAAGATGTTATAGATGTGCGGCTGATGACTATAACATCTACGGACGAATGGAACATGGATCAACTAAGGAAGCATCAGCTAGAGGACCTAGATCTGGTACGTGTGATGCAAGGAATCGAGCAAAACGAACGACCAACAAGAGAGGAGATGTCAGCAGAGAGTCCTGTTGCCAAGTCATATTGGGCACAGTGGAACAGTCTGAAATTGGTATCCGGTTGCTTACATAGAGTATGGGAAAGCGAAGATGGTCAATGCGCTCGGAAGCTGGTAGTTGTCCCAAGGAAGAAAATCTCTGATGTTTTGAATGAGCTACATAATGGTCCAAGTGGAGGTCATCTCGGAGTCACGAAAACGTTGGAGAAAGTCAAGCAGAGATTCTATTGGGTTGGTTGCCGGCAGTCGATCGCGGAGTGGATCGCCAACTGTGAGGTGTGCATCAAAGCAAAGGGTCCGAAGTCGAGAAGCCATGGACAGATGAAGCAGTACAACACAGGTGCACCGTTTGAGAGGATTGCCATGGATGTAGCTGGTCCATTTCCTACTAGCAAACTCGGAAACAAATACGTACTAGTTGTTATGGACTATTTCAGCAAATGGCCAGAAGTTTACCCGATTACAAATCAAGAGGCAGAAACCATTGCAGAGGTGTTCATTAACAATTGGGTAGCGAGGTTTGGTGTACCGATGGAGTTACATTCTGACCAAGGCAGGAATTTCGAATCAGTCGTATTTCAAGAAATGTGCAAGACATTGGGTATTCGGAAAACTCGAACAACTGCACTGCATCCTCAATCAGATGGCATGGTGGAACGTTTCAATCGAACCTTGGAAGAGCACATGAGGAAAGTAGTGGATAAGTTCCAGAAAGATTGGGACACGCACGTCTCCTTGTTCCTGATGGCATATCGCTCGGCAATACATGAAACAACGGGTCAGACTCCGGCAAAAGTAATTTTTGGGAATGATCTTCGGTTGCCAGCTGACTTGAAGTTTGGGATAAATGCTGATGAAGGAATAAATGCCAGGAAATCCACTAGCATCTTGGAAGAAGAAATGAGAGAAATACACGATCTTGTAAGACAACGGACGAAGATCATGAGTGATAAGATGAAAGCCAGATACGACAAAGCTATCAACTCGGAAGGTTTTAAAGAAGGAGATTTAGTGCTGTTATACAACCCACAACGAAAGAAAGGTTTGTCCCCAAAACTGCAATGTAACTGGGAAGGCCCATATAAAGTAATAAAGCGGATAAATGATGTTGTCTACCGCAACTGTTGGAAGACCACGAAACAAAATGAAGGTGGTTCACCTGGAGAGGCTAGCAACGTTTGGATCAGGAAATGTGTCTGATCGGGACGATCAGACTTAGGTGGAGGGCAGTGTGGCGAATGTTCTCAAGAATCGCTCATCTCCCAACTCTAGCGTATTTCTATCACTAGCGTCACTACCACAACTACAGCTGCGAGAGGCAGCTCGCGTGTTTGCGAATGTGGCACAAAGAGGAGATGACGATAGATAAACGCTTCGAGAACACTGTTGCACGAATAAACCAGAAAGGTGTAGACATTTCTAGGTTGTGAAGCTGCTGTCTGCTAGGGTATATAAACCGCGCAAAGACAACGCAAATCAGTCAGTTTATTTTGAAGTGTTGTACAGTGAAGTACTGAACAGTAAATTAACCCGCGATATTGTACTACGGTTTTTAGTACTGAATAAAGCGTACTACTTATTAAACAGAATCGGAGTGTTTTATTTAACGTACAGTGATCGAACTCAGGGAAAATAATCAAGGAATCATCGAATTCGTCACAATAGTGATTGGGCCCGAGAAGAATAGTCGAAACTGTCATCGACTGAATAGATTTCCAATCGAACCGCATAGCTACATCTCTATTGTTATAAAATTGTAAACAAAACAAATTGAAGAAGCGCGCAATTTAGGGGAGATATGGGAGGCAATAAGTATCTAGAGCGTAAACAAATATTGGATATAGTAGCATCCGTGGAAAGGGGTGAAGATAAAAGGGCTATAGCCAAAAAATATAGTTGCAGTTTAGCTACGATATACAAGTATTTTAATAAACACCAACAATTACTCGGCCGAAATCCCGGAGAGAAGCATAGAAAATATGGCAAACTAGATACTGCCTTGAAAGAATGGTGCCTTCAAAACCAATCCAGCAGTGAAATCTCATCACTTAGAAAGCTCCATCAAAAGGCCATCGAGCTTGCGAAAAATTTAGGATGCAAATTGCCAAGCCAGAGTTGGCTGTATGAATGGCGGAAACAAAGTGGCATAGAGGAAGTGAAGCCACTAATAATAAAACGTAGGAATAGTACCAAAATAACAATAAAACGAAGGAATAGCCGAAAAATGTCTACTAGAAGTTCTGGGTATTCGGACGTTACATTCCGTGAAGATGATCATATTGGGGGTCATGAAGAAATCACTTGTACTGAAGGTGGAAAGGATTCTATAGATACTGCTACCCAAACTCATTCCCAACTGCAGGAGTCGATTGCTACGCAAACGGAGAACATCGTTCCACTTATCGGTAATACAACAACAAACGTTCCACAAGGTTCTGCTCCAACCGTAAGTGAGGCCTTCGATTCACTACAAATGATGAAACGTTTCTGCATACTTAACGATATTGAAATTAGATCATTATTTAGTACTGAAGAGCAAATATGGCAGCGCTGGAAGGAATGCATCAATAAATGAATTATAGCATGGTTAAAATATACAACGATATAAAGCTTTTTTGTTTAAGTTAATACAATATTAATCACGTAAGTAATTGTATAAAATTATATCAGAAATACAAATAGGGGTCTATCAGGTACCGGACGTGTTTAAGCTGCTTCGGGAGACTATATTTTTTCAAATCCCTGGATTTCGGTGTTTTCCCATTATCCCGAGATTTGAACAAATATAATCCCGCTATTCGGGATTCCCCGGTCTCAATACCTCTCCAGTTTGTGGGTTTGGGATAAGTGGATCTTCCGACTAGGCCGGGTGAAGTACTGCTACAACAAGGTTCCCTATGTACAGTCACTTCTCAGAGCAGAAAGCGGTCCATCTCTTTAACCCATCAGGTATCTGTGTTTCGAAGAGATCTTGTATGAGAGGGCATTGTTGACTGTGTCAAAAGCTTTCGACAGGTCAAGTGCCACTAACACAGTCCTGTGATTTGGTTGGTTTTGATTTAGGCCGCTATTTATTTGCGTTGTAATGGCATTGAGTGCGGTGGTGGTGCTGTGCAGCTTACGGAAGTCATGTTGATGACTAGCCAGGTGCAGATTTGCAGTATAATAAGGGAGCAGAATGGACTCTAGCGTCTTCACTACCGGCGACAAAAGTGATATAGGGCGATATGAATCGCCTATGTTTGCCGGTTTTCTAGGTTAAGTAACGGAACCACTCTCGCCTTTTTCCATATTTCAGGAATGACGAAAGTGTTCAGTGAAAGACTGAATAGAGCCGCTAAGTATTTGTGTCCCTCCTGGCCTAGATGTTTCAGCATCTTCATGGCAATGCCGTCGGGGCCGATGGATTTTGAGGGCTTAGCCTGTCTGATGGCTTCCTTGACCTCTGAGGCAGTGATGACAATGGGCGTGTTTTGGTTTTTGTATTTACGCGCCTGTCGCATGGTTCTACGTTTAGCTCTATCGGGCGGGGAATGTAGTACAAATTGTCTACAGAAGGAGTTCGCACATCCCCTAGGGTCCTTCTTCACCCTGTCACCGAAAGTAATATCTACTTTATCCTTGTGTTGCGTTGGATTAGATAGAGCTTTGACCGTAGTCCATAATTTGCCAACACCATCAGAGAGGTTGCATTGCTCTAGGTGTTGTTTCCATTTGGCCAGTTTATGTTTATCGACCAGCTTACGAATTTCCGCGTTGAGATCCCTTATGCGGGGGTCTGCGGGATTGAGACTTCGCACTTCATCTCTTTCTCTAGCCATGGCCGCTGCCTCCGCCGGGAAATTTGGTCTTAATTGGGATATTCGACCCACAGGAAGGAAGCGTTTAGAGGCCTAGTCAATGATGTTGCGGAAGTCTCGTTAGCCTTTGCGTACGTCCGTAGGAATGGATAGAGCAGCCAAGGATTCGTCCGTATATGTCTGAAAACTGTCCCAGTCCGCCTTGGTAAAATTAATGTATGCTCAGGTGTAATAAAGTCCGTCGGTCGTTCGATGGTAATGACTATTGGGAGATGGTCAGACGCCAACGTGAGTATGGGTCGCCAATTGGTGTTATTCAATAGTCCTGCACTTACGATGGAAATATCTGGCGAACTATAGCAGTTACCCGATACTCTCGTTGGGGCGTCTCCGTTTAATGTACAGAAAGCCGTATCATCTATTTGTTATGCAAGTACATGCCCCCTATTGTCTGCTGGCAAGTTTGAGTGCCACATGTCGTGGTGCGCATTGAAGTCGCCCAGGATCACGCGGTTATCTCCTCGTAATAGCAAGCTAATGTCGGGGTGATAACCGGTGGGGCAACTTGAGACAGGGGGTATGTAGATGTTAATGATTTGCAGATCGACATCTCCTGTACGGATGGTAATACCTTGGCTTTCTAAGATATCATCCGTTCCTTCGATGTCGGTATCAAGTAGATGATACTGTACAGAGTTGTGCGTTATGAATGCTAGACCACCTCCCAGACCTCCTGTTACTCTATGACGGTCTTTCCGGTGGATGTTATATCCGCCATAGGTAATGAGGTCCGACCTAGGACTGAGCTTGGTTTCTTGGACTGCGGAAAGTTTTATGTCATATTGCGTCATCAAATTAGTTATCTCTGCGATCTTACCAGTTAATCCGTTACAGTTGTGCTGTAAGATTTGGAAGTGCGCCGGTGGGGTCGATGTCGAGTTAACCATAGGCGTGAGAGACGGATGTGTTCGCCCAGGTGTTGGTAGGCTAAAAACAAAGGCTGTGCCTCAGCCTAGTTAGCTGTGGACCTGGTGTTAGCGGGTTGGCTGGCGTCGTAGGTTGAGGTGTGTTACAGCATGGTGCGATGAACGCATCCGTCCAGAGGTGCCTGTTAGCGAGCCCAGAGCATAGATGTACGTGGCATTTGCCTAAGCAGTTATTGCATTTGACCGGTGATAGTTTCGGAATGGGACAAAACATACTAAACAGGGTTACATTGAAAGTGACAGTCCTTGGCCAAGGTAAAACCCCGGGTGGTTCCAATGCGCAGAGATCCATGGCGATGTCCTGGGTTTTCTGCTCTGAGAAGTGACTGTACATAGGGAACCTATGGCTAGTCACAACATGGCTTCCGTAAGCTGCACGGCACCACCACCGCACTCTATGCCATTACTACGCAAATAAATAGCGGTCTAAATCAAAACCAACCAAATCACAGGACTGTGTTAGTGGCACTTGACTTGTCGAAAGCTTTTGACACAGTCAACCATGCCACTCTCATACAAGATCTCTTCGAAACACAGATACCTGATGGGTTAAAGAGATGGAACGCTAATTATTTGAATGGACGGCAGGCGTCGGTTAACTTTAGAAACGCAACATCAAAACCTAGACGTATTAGACAGGGGGTGCCACAGGGTGGTGTCCTATCCCTGACACTGTTTAACTTCTATCTATCGAAGATGCCCCACCACCAGAGGGCGTCACCGTCGTTTCATATGCCGACGACTGTACAATAATGGCGACGGGGAAGGGCCCCTATACTGATGAACTCTGTGCGAAAATCAACGGTTACCTCTGCGACCTTTCCAGGTTTTACACTCAGCGAGATCTGACGATATCTCCGACTAAATCAACGGCGACGCTTTTCACGACATGGACGCACCAGGTGAGAAATTAATTAGTCATTTTCTTTGATGGCACTAAGCTACCAACTGTCAGCCACCCAAAGTTATTAGGGGTGACACTGGATAATACTTTCTCATCTGCTGATCATGTGTCTGCAATGGTCTCAAAGGTACGTGGTCGCAACAAGATCCTCAAGTCACTTGCCGGCAGTACTTGGGGAAAAGACAAAGAAACGTTGCTGACTACATATAAGGCCATTGGCCGACCAGTCTCTGACTATGCTGCATCCATATGGTCGCCTAATGGACATAACACCAACTTGACGAAGTTACAAGTCTGCCAAAATACTGCCATCAGAACTGCTACGGGATGTCTCCTCATGTCTTCGGAGTCTCACCTCCATCAGGAGGCAAAACTGCTCAATGTAAAAGAGCATGCGGAAATGCTGAGCAGGCAATTCCTTCTGAACTGCCACAAGCCAGCACATCCAAACCGTCATCTTTTGGACGTTTTGCCGTTTGATCTGCAGAATCATAAGCGGGCTCTAACCGACATCCACACCGAGTCGGTAGACACTTTTGTCGGATCTCTACCTGTGAATCCCGTTCTGAACAGTCCTCCACCGGATATTGCTGAAGAAGAACGGACCTTACCAAGGGAGACAAGAGTCACCCTGGCACAGCTTAGGTCTGGATATAGTGTAAGGTTAAACTCCTACTTATCCAGACTTAATGTTACAATCTCAAACACATGCCCTGCATGTGGTAGGACCCCCATGGTACTCTAGATCTCTTCAATTGTCCATCTGAACCTACTCTTCTAACCCCTCTGTCCCTATGGACAAACCCTGTTGAAACTGCACGTTTCCTTGGACTCCCCTTAGAAGACCTTGATGAAGATCTTCGGAATGATCATACACTCTAGACAGGGCAATGCATTGTTAACAACAGCAACTGCTACAACAACATGCTTTAACTGGTAATTAATATTCTTTAAAAACCGCGGAGTAAGCGCTGCTTTCTCTAGTTTGGATAAAGAAGCGAAAAAAGTGGGTCTGCTGTCATCAAAGAAAGAATCGGCGCACCTGCACCTTGGCAGCCAAGTCACCGTTGATAGCTACAAATTTGAAACGGTGAGGGTCTTCGTCTATTTGGGAACCAGAATTAACACCGAAAACAATATCTACATAGGAATCCAGCGGAGATCACTTTTGCCAACAAGTGTTACTTTGGACCAGAGCTGTTAATTTTGATTAGTAATTAGTAATTGATTGATTAGAAGGTTTTGTAATTAGTAATGATTATTTTAATTGCTTTTTCTTGAAATTGATTACGATTAGAAAAAATCAAAAAAAAATTAAAAAATGATTTTTTTAATTTTTTTTATTTTTCTTTTTTATTTTTTTATTTTTTTGATTTTTTTTTGATTATTTTAAAGATTTGTTGTTAAAAGCATTGTTTTTTCTTGATTTTTTTTAATTTTTTTGATTTTTTTTGATTTTTTTTTGATTTTTTTTGATTTTTTTTATTTTTTTTTATTTTTTTTGGATTATTTTAAAGTTTTGTTGTTAAAAGTATAAACATCTGTGTATCTTTGTATGCAAATATATACACCTACTTACACTTTGGGGCTCATGGATTTCTAGAATGAACTTTGATCGCTAAGTATATGTACATATGAGAAAAACTGCCAGGTTTGATGGATATATTGGTTGGAGTGATGATAACACTACCCTGCTAGACAGTCTTTTGACATTCAGTCAGCTTTGTAATGTTGCTTTTGAAAACGTGATAGAAAATCGTGATGTAAATATCAGCTGTTATCAGCAACATTACAAAGCTGAATGAATGTCAAAACACTGTCTAGCAGGGTAGTTTACAAATAATTAATTTGAAAAAATACCAAGCTATTCATGTATATGGGTGAATTGGCACTGATATGCCAAGCACAAAACATATTTTTTTAATTTTTTGTATGAGTAGGTTTTCGAGATATCGGTAATTTTGTGTTTTTTCAGCATTGTATACCTTATAGTAGGAATAAACAATGTTTTTCAGGTATCACTTTATTCAAAAATTCTTTTTGCCAATGTTGCAAAAGCGATGGAGCTAAGCGATTCCTCGTTCGAAAGGAAATTAAAATACGCTTCTAACGACGTATAAAATGTAAGGGTGGGTCAAACCATCGCTGAGCAATAGATGGCCAAAGTCGAAATTTTGTCGAATTTTTACGATTTTTGGAAAAAAATTGATTTTAAAAATGTTTTTTTCATGCGAAGTTGTAAAAATCAGAACTGTTTATTTTTTCGAAAATTAGTGTGTATAATTGCAAACACTTTAAGCGTAAGATTACCAAGATCTAGGAAAAACTGTATTTTTGGCGATTTTTTTGTAACTTTCAACATCTCTACTTTTAATAGAATTGTAAAAGGTCGATGTCTGATATTCAAAAAAATATTCATAGTATTAGTCATTACTAAGCCAATAAAGTCCAAATCAACCGTTTTTGGAATTTTTGTCGGTCTGTCTGTAAACTAGTATAATTTGTCTTTTTATATGTAAACGGCTAGTGTCGGACATTTCTCGTTTGATACCCTACGGGTACGGTCGGATAGTTCTATTTGAACACTTATAAAGCTAGGCTCACACTGCAACCGACTTCGGCCGTCCGGCAACAATCACACATCCACACACATGTGTTTTAAATGAGCTCTCTATTTCATCCGATTTCACCCGAATGTAAACAAACTTTGGCCGCCCGATAAAATAGAACACGTTCGAATTTCTCTGATGAGACCGGTTGAAAAAGTCGGTTAGAAGAAAATTACCCGATTTTTTAATCTTGCTAATCTCGGTAATTTCCCGAGATTTTATCCGAAGATGGTTTCTTGGGAAACTGCTGGATCGCTCTACCCAAAAAAGAGGATAAAAAAGTGAATAATTTTGTTTAGCGAGAAGCCTTTTCTATCCATGTTGACTTATGTAGATGTAATAACGCGTTGGTATGCCGATGCAGACTTTTGCCCAGTGATTTTTGGTATTGCACACCTCTAATTTCTTATTTAATTTTCACCATGGCTAGCTCTGGTGTGTAAAAGTAGGTCGCCTCCCCGTTGGTGCACCCTGGGTAACGCTAAATGACCTACATGGCCTACACGGCTAGTTTCTTGTATTGCCGGTTCTATGAGAATGGTACCAGTACTTGTGCTGTACCCATCATGCCGAAACGACCCGGGCCGTTTTCTTACATCGACCAGGTCAAGAGCAATACACAAGGGGTGATCCTGTCTGACATTTAGGCAGGGCTACACCTCGCTACAACAACAACTACAACAACTCATCTTAGAGAGTTGAACGGTATAGGTACTTCTGCAAGGAATGATATACAGTACTCTTACACTAACGGTCTTTCAACTGGTGCAGTTACCCTGTATCCCTGTATAAAATTTGTTTCCTCCAAAGCAGGCTTTAAGACAGTTAGTAAATGTGAGTTGTGATACATCATACCAAAGTTTATGCAATAAATAAAATTAAAACATACTAAAATCTACGAACTCAAGAATTTGATTACTGAGTATAAAAAAAAAACAATAAGAATTCCAAATTCTAAAAAGGATATACATATATTCATACAACAACAGACGTGAACACAACTTTAATCCTGATTACCACGAGTGCTTAACCCAGGTATTTAAAACTGGTACTATCAAATTGTTTTAGTAAAGCTTCATATTTAGCTATAATATTATTATGTATTATTAAATAGCAGGGTACACGACGTTGTTCGGTACCCTGCGGGTTAGGGGTTTAGAATAAGCCCGAGGTAGGCATACCGGTCGTAAGTGGCGACTAATATGCACATAGGTAATAACGTGCTACTCGATGGTTGATCTACGGATATGATTCCTCTCACCTCTCATTACCCATCTTCTTCTTCATCACGGATGGAGGGATGACATGACCTAGAAGGTTCCACTGGTCATACCAAATCGCTACCACGACAGTCGGGCAGTACCGCAAGGGAGTACCGCAGCGTACCGGGTTCATATCCGGCCAAGGACTGTCAACTTCGGCATCACTCCCCAAAACCTTCGGGGAGTGTTTTGCTGTTAACAACAACAACAACAACATCCAAACGTTGCTAGCCTCTCCAGGTGAACCACCTTCATTTTGTTTCTTGGTCTTCCAACAGATTGTTTGCGGTAGACAACATCATTTATCCGCTTTATTACTTTATATGGCCTTCCCAGTTACATTGCAGTTTTGGGGACAAACCTTTACTTCGTTGTGGGTTGTATAACAGCACTAAATCTCCTTCTTTAAAACCTTCCGAGTTGATGGCTTTGTCGTATCTGGCTTTCATCTTATCACTCATGATCTTCGTCCGTTGTCTTACAAGGTCGTGTATTACTCTCATTTTTTCTTTCAAGATGCTAGTGGATTTCCTGGCATTTATTCCTTCATCAGCATTTATCCTAAACTTCAAGTCAGCTGGCAACCGCAGATCATTCCCAAAAATTACTTTTGCCGGAGTCTGACCCGTTGTTTCATGTATTGCCGAGCGATATGCCATCAGGAACAAGGAGATGTGCGTATCCCAATCTTTATGGAACTTATCCACTACTTTCCTCATGTGCTCTTCCAAGGTTCGATTGAAACGTTCCACCATGCCATCTGACTGAGGATGCAATGCAGTTGTTCGAGTTTTCCGAATACCCAATATCTTGCACATTTCTTGGAATACGACTGATTCGAAATTCCAGCCTTGGTCAGAATGTAACTCTATCGGTACACCAAACCACGCTATCCAAATGTTAGTGAACACCTCTGCAATGGTTTTTGCCTCTTGATTTGGAATCGGGTAAACTTCTGGCCATTTGCGGAAATAGTCCATAACAACTAATACTTACTTGTTCCCGAGTTTGCTAGTAGGAAATGGACCAGCTACATCCATGGCAATCCTCTCAAACGGAGCACCTGTGTTGTACTGCTTCATCTGTCCATGGCTTCTCGACTTCGGACCCTTTGCTTTGATGCACACCTCACAGTTGGCAATCCACTCCGCGATCGACTGCCGGCAACCAACCCAATAGAATCTCTGCTTGACTTTCTCCAACGTTTTCGTGACTCCGAGATGACCTCCACTTGGACCATTATGTAGCTGATTCAAAACATCAGAGATTTTCTTCCTTGGGACAACTACCAGCTTCCGAGCACATTGACCATCTTCGCTTTCCCATACTCTATGTAAGCAACCGGATACCAATTTCAGACTGTTCCAGTGTGCCCAATATGACTTGGCAACAGGACTCTCTGCTGACATCTCCTCTCTTGTTGGTCGTTCGTTTTGCTCGATTACTTGCATCACACGTACCAGATCTGGGTCCTCTAGCTGATGCTTCCTTAGTTGATCCATGTTCCATTCGTCCTTAGATGTTATAGTCATCATCCGCACATCTATAACATCTTCCTTGGCCTCAGCTTGCGAACAATGCTTGCATTCTAGGTTACATGGTCGCCGGGACATTGCATCAGCATTGCCGTGGTTGCTGCCTTTGCGATGCTCTATCGAAAAGTCATAACTTTGTAGTCTCTCTATCCACCGTGCCAATTGAGCTTCCGGAACTGTAAGAGCCATTTCAAGGCTGCATGGTCTGTCCTGACGTGGAATCGCTGTCCATAGAGATACTTGTGGAAATGCTTGATGCACTCCACCAATGCCAGTAGTTCTCTCCGTGTTACACAATAGTTCCTTTCGGGCTTCCCAATTGTGCGGCTATAGTACGCCACTACCTTCTCCTGCCCATTGACAATCTGTGACAAAACTCCTCCAATCGCGTAACCGCTCGCGTCTGTATCCAAAATAAATGTTGAGCCTGGGATTGGATACGCTAACATTGGGGCAGTGCACAGCCGTTCCTTCAAGGTTTGGAAAGCCACTTCATGTTCCTTTTTCCAATCAAATGACATATTCTTCCTGGTCAACTCATGAAGGCTACTGGCTACGCTGGAGAAATTCGGAACAAATCGACGATAATACGTGCACAGTCCGAGGAAACTTCGTAGGTCATGTAAATCTTTCGGTCTTGGCCAATCCTTTACAGTTTCGATCTTCTCTTTAGCCGTGCAAATTCCCTCCGTAGTAACCTTGTGACCCAAGTAACTTACTTCCTTCTTGAACAATGCACACTTTTTGGGACTTAATTTCAGACCGGCGCCAGCTATCCTTTGGAAAACTTCCTCCAAGTTTTTAAGGTGTTCCCCAAAGCTTTTTCCCAGCACGATGATGTCATCCAGGTACACCAAACATGTTTTCCAATGCAGTCCTTTCAATACTTGATCCATGAGTCTCTCAAAAGTAGCTGGAGCGTTACATAGTCCAAAGGGCATTACCGTAAATTGCCACAGCCCCTTTCCAATGCTGAAGGCTGTCTTTTCCTTATCCTCATCTTTAACCTCTACTTGCCAATAGCCGCTTTTCAAGTCCACTGTTGAGAACCATTTCGTACCAGATAGTGAGTCCAGAGTATCGTCAATTGTGGGTAATGGATAGCTGTCCTTTTTCGTTACGTCGTTCAACTTCCGGTAGTCCACACAGAACCGCATTTTTCCATCCTTTTTCTTCACTAGCACTACCGGTGAGCTCCATGGACTAGCTGATGGTTCGATCACGCCGCTGTCACTCATTTCTTGTATAATTTCTCTTACCACTTGACGTTTGGCCAATGGAACACTTCGAGGAGCTTGGCGGATTGGTCTCGCGTCATCGGTATCAATGTGATGCTTCACTATATTGGTCCGACCTGGTTTGGAGCCATCCTTGTCAAATATGGTAGAGTACTTTAGTAGAAGTTGTTTTGCCTTACTCTGGTGGTCTTCTTCGAGATCTTGCGTCCACGCCGTTATATCATCTGATAGATTAATGTTGCTGGTAGAGACATTTTCCTGGAGCTGTTCACAATTTATAACCACCTCCACCTCCTGACATCGTGCCAATATAGCTCCTTTGGAAAGCTTGATTGGCGATCGAAACTCATTTAGCACTCTTACCGGTATACGTCCATCTTGTTTTGTCATAGCCAGTGTTTTTCCTACTAGTATATCCGTCTTTGATTTGTTTGCTGCCTCGACAACCCACAATTGGTTTGTCCCATAATCTCCATCAATCCTTGCCCAAACGATCGCCTCCGACTTCGGTGGAATTCGTTGGCTTTCTTCCACGAGGACCCGCTTACTGATGTACTTGTTCTCGTAACCAAAATTTAGTGGCACATCCATGTTCTTATAGCTCATAGTCCTGTTTTGCATGTCGATCTTGATGCCTTCGTTGCTTAAGAAATCCACACCAACTATGATCTCATTTACAATATCTGCCACTATAAAATTATGCAGTACGGTGACATTCCCAATTGCGATTTCACATGTTACTTTTCCTTGGACTTGGGTATCCTCACCGGTCGCCGTACGCAGCTTTGCTCCATGTAATGGCCTCACTTCTTTGTTGACTAAATCGGATCGAATAATGGAATGAGATGCGCCCGTATCAACAGTCAGTAAACGCTCCTTTCCATCCACGAGTCCTCCAACAGTAACATTACTCGACTTCCTTCCGATCTGTGAGACAGAGACTATGGGGCATCCAATTGCGAGAGCCAGCCTACGCCCCTTGCCACTGACTCTCTTTAGTTTAACGGTTGGTTAGATTGGCAGACTTGCTCATCTCCTTCAGCCTTCCGCTTACGTCCGCTTGCATTATTGGAATTATTGAAGCCAGATCCAGATCCACAATAACGTGCAATATGACCAGGTTTTCCGCACTTGAAGCACTTAATAACCCCTTCATTTTTCTGTTGCTTCCCAATTTCAATTTTTTCGGGCCAGTCTGGCGTCTCCACTTCCACACGGTGAGCTTTGTACGTGGATTTACTCAAAAGCGAGGCTGTTTCTTGTGTTAGAGCATGTGATACCGTCTCCGCAAATGATCCTCGCTTTGTCTCCACATCACGTATTCTATTTATGAAGCTTTGGCAGGTGGCAGGAAAAGCTGTAGGTATGTTTCTATGCTATTAACAGCTATTAGGTAGTAGGTGGCAGGCAGGGAAATAAAATCCAGTAATCCTTTAAGAAACCAAATGTAAACGATAAAACAGTAGATGTTACGGTACATTTTGAAGCTCATAGGGGATTAGCTAGGAAAGCCGGGCTTTTCGGCTTATATGGAAGGCAGCCACTGACTGTACGTTAAATAAAACACTCAGTTTCTGCTTAATAAATAGTAGGCTTTATTTACTACTAAAAACCGTAGTACAATATCGCGGGTTAACTCACTGTTCAGAACTTCACTGTACAACACTTGAAAATAAACTGATTGAAGTGCGTTGTCTTTGCGCGGTTTATATACCCTAGCAGACAGCAGCTTCACAACCTAGAAATGTCTACACATTTCTGGTTTATTCGTGCAACAGTGTTCTCGAAACGTTTATCTATCGTCATCTCCTCTTTGTGCCACATTCGCAAACATGCGAGCTGCCTCTCGGTCTCACGTCATGTATCTAGTGATGGCGACACTACCACAACTACAGATGTTTAGATACATGACGTGAGAGCGAGAGAGGGAGAGGCAGCAAAGATAACGCACTTCAATCAGTTTATTTTGAAGTGTTGTACAGTGAAGTACTAAACAGTGAATTAACCCGCGATATTGTACTACGGTTTTTAGTAGTGAATAAAGCCTACTACTTATTAAGCAGAATCTGAGTGTTTTATTTAACGTACAGTGGTCGAACTCAGGGAAAATAATCCAGGATCCATCGAATTCGTCACAATTCGTGTCAGAAGCGGTATTGTTAAATAAATACAAGGACATTGAAAAGGATAACAAGGATATTGCAAGGATGACAAGGACATTGTAAGGGTAACAAGGACATTGCAAGGATATGGCAAAGTTTAATGAATTGAAGATCCAGCAACTCAAAAACGAGTTGGAGAAACGTGGATTGGTAACAACAGACAATAAGCCAGAGCTACAATCACGTCTACGGGAGGCTATGGAAGCTGAAGGAATCAACGTTGACGATTATGTTTTTCAGCTTTCGGAAGAGGGAGCGACGAAAATAGAAGAGCAAAAGGATACTCCGGATTCAGTGGCAAATGTGGACACAAACTCGCTGTTGGCTGTATTGGCTCAGATGTCGACGAATATAACATCAAAGTTTGAAGAACAGAAAACTTGTATGGCATCTCAGTTGGAAGAACAAGAGACACGCATGGCATCTCAGTTGGAACAACAAGAGACACGCTTGGCATCTCAGTGGGAAGAAACGAAGACGCACATGGCATCTCAAATATTGCAGTTGTCTACACAGCTGGAGGAACAGGAAGCACGTATGTCCTCGAAACTAGAGGCGCGCATGGACGAGAAACTAATGCAGCTTGAGAAGAAAGTCGAAGCCGAGGTGGATGCGTTAAGAAGTCGTATCCAGGAGTTGCAGATGAATCGTCCAAGTGTTTACATAAGCGTACCCAAGCTAAACTCCCCATTTTTTGACGGTTCTGTTCCTTTTCAGGTGTTCAAGCTACAATTTGAGAAGACTGCATCGGTGAATAGCTGGAGCGCTGAGGATAAAGTCGCTGCGCTCTTCTTAGCATTGAAAGGACCGCCAGCGGAAATCCTTCAAATTATTCCAGAAGGTGAAAGGAACAGCTATGAGGTATTGATGGGTGCAGTTGAGAGGCGTTACGGTGGCGAGCATAGGAGGCAGATATTTCAAATGGAGCTACAGAATCGCTTCCAGAAGGCTAATGAGACATTGCAGGAATTTTCATGGGACTTTGAGAGGTTAGCTCCTTTGGCGAACGCAGATGCCCCCGTGGAATACATCGAGAGGGTAAGATCCAAAGATTCATAAATGGAATAATGGATGTAGACACGAAGCGAGCCGCATATGCAAACCCCAAAAGTACATTCGCAGAGACGGTATCACACGCTTTATTACAAGAGACAGCCTCGCTTTTATGTAAACCAGATAACAAGGTTCACCATGAGGAATTAGAACGACCAGAGTGGGTGGATGCAATCCTAGAAGCATTGAACGGAAAGCAACGGAAAAATGAAGCAGACATTAAATGCTTAAAGTGCGGAAAATCTGGCCATATTGTGCGTCATTGCAACATCGGCTCCAGAGACTTCGGCAATGCAAGTGGACGTAAGGGTAACGCTGGAGGAGATGAGCAAGATGAATGCCCCATAGTTTCTGAGTCGCAGGTCGGAGGGAAAGCAAGTAATGTTACTGTTAGAGGTTTCTTGGACGGAAAAGAGCGGTTACTCACTGTGGATACTGGCGCATCTCATTCCATCATTCAAAGTGACTTCCATAAGAGAGTGGGACCATTACAGGATGCAAAGTTGCGGACCGTAACTGGTGAAAGTAAGCTGCTCCATGGAGAAGTGCGGTGCAAAGTTGTGATTGGGAATGTGACTACATACCACAACTTCTTAGTGGCAGATATTGTGGACGAAGTCATCATTTGCGTCGACTTCTTGGCTGTGAGAGACATTCACATGAACCTGAGAAATAGAGTTATGACATACAATGGCCAAGAAGTACCTCTGATCTTTGGACACAACATTGGGTATTGCACCAAAGGAGTTTCATTAGAGGTGAAGCACAGGGACACTCGAAAGGCAAAGGTACCTCCTCAACATATGGCTTTGATAGACAAATGCCTGCTTGAGAATATTCGGAGAAGTCAACAGGAAGATTCAGATCTGGCATGTGTGATCCGAGGGCTTGAGCGAAACAAACGACCAGCAAGAAAATAAATGTCAGCGGCGAGTCCAGTTGCCAAGTCATATTGGGCACAATGGAACAGTTTACGAATGGTATCCGGTTGTTTGCATCGAATATGGGAGAGTGATGATGGTCAATGCGCTCGGAAGCTTATAGTTGTTCCAAGGAAGCGGATATCTGATGTTCTTAGGGAAATGCATAACGATCCAAGTGGACGTCATCTAGGAGTCAGGAAGACCTTGGAGAGGATTAAGCAGACATTTTATTGGGTTGGTTACGGTCAGTCGGTAAAGGAGTGGCTTGTAAAATGCGATGAGTGCATCAGAGCAAAGTTGGTGAGGTCCACGAGTCATGGTCGAAGGAGGCAGTGCAACTCAGATGCACCGGTTGAGAGGATTACCTTGGATGAAGCTGGTCCATTCCGCAGAACTATAAGCAAAAACATGAAAACCAGGTACGACAAAGCAATGGAAACGCAAGGGTTCCTGGAAGGAGATTTAGTATTCCTATACGGGCCACAACGGAGGAAAAGTGTGTCTCCCAAAGTTCAGTGCAACTGGGAAGGACCATGCAGAGTTGTGAAACGGATCAACGATGTTGTTTACCGCATACAGGCTGTTGGAATGCCAAGGAGCAAAATGAAGGTTGTTTCCCTGGATAGGCTAGCAACGTTTGGATCGGGAAATGTGTCTGATCGGGACGATCAGACTTAGGTGGAGGGCAGTGTGGCGAATGTTATCAAGAATCGCTCATCTCCCAACTCTAGCGTATTTCCATCACTAGCGTCACTACCACAACTACAGCTGTTTAGATACATGACGTGAGAGCGAGAGAGGGAGAGGCAGCTCGCGTGTTTGCGAATGTGGCACAAAGAGGAGGTGACGATAGATAAACGTTTCGAGAACACTGTTGCACGAATAAACCAGAAATGTGTAGACATTTCTAGGTTGTGAAGCTGCTGTCTGCTAGGGTATATAAACCGCGCAAAGATAACGCACTTCAATTAGTTTATTTTGAAGTTTTGTACAGTGAATTACTAAACAGTAAATTAACCCGCGATATTGTACTACGGTTTTTAGTAGTGAATTCGATGGATCTTCGATTATTTTCCTTGAGTTCGATCACTGTACGTTAAATAAAACACTCAGATTCTGCCTAATAAGTAGTACGCTTTATTCACGACTAAAAACCGTAGTACAATATCGCTGGTTAATTCACTGTTCAGTACTTCACTTTACAACACTTCATTTTTTCTTATCGAATTCCAATACCATCTTTATTTTTTCGGTAAGAAAACTAACACCAACGCATATTTTTGAAACACCATGAGTGTGGCTGAAACAGTATGATTTTGATTGATTGAAACAAAAATAGTACAAAGCTGGTTTCATAAATTAAATTAGTTGTCAAATCCGAGAAAAAAATTTTTAAGTTTTCGTAAAATGTTGTTTATTTAATTAGAAGACAAGGTAAGAACCACATTAAATTAATATAATTTTTTTTTAGATCATTTCAAATTCCTTGTTTCATTTTATTTTTATTTTTTTTTTTCTTAATTTATTTAACTTTGTACTATTTCAATCCATTTCATTTTATTTTAGTTCTTTTTATTTTGCTTTGTTTCATTTCATTCTGTTTAATTTATATTCTTATTTGTTTTGCCTAATTTCGCTTTATTTCATTTCATCTCGTTTTGTTTCTTTTTGGTTTATTCTGTTTCATTTCATTTTTTTTGCTTTAATATGGCTTAATTTATTTAATTTTATTCATTTCATTTATTTAATGTCATTTTATTTTATTTCATCTCATATCCCTTTATTTGGTTTCATTTCATTTCCCTCAGTTTTTTTTTTTTCATTTCATTTTGTGCCTGTTACGACAACGGTGCTTCAGGTTTTTTACAGGCTTTAGCCAGCCAGTTTAATTCCTGGTATTTTTGCACACCGTTTGAAACACGATATGACAAGTGAATTTGCCCTTGCTAAGTTTGTCGGTCATTGAGCAAACGGGATCGCATTCCAAAGGGATGGCAAAACCCAGGCTTTCCACAATTTATTAGTACATAGTAATCGATTACAATTTGGATAATAGAGGTGACAAAGTAAATGTTACATAGAGATTTATGGTAATGGCAATGTAAATAAAGTGAACGATATGGCAATAAACAATCTTAATATTTCACACCCCCATCCCCGTGGATTGAAACGATTCACCACAATCCATGTCCAAATTGGCCAGTTTGGATGCAGGGCGTTGAACTGTTCCCGTGGAGGTTGACACATCGGCTCGCCTGACTTGGCCATCTTTTCCGGGATACACTCTTTCCACGCGGCCTCGCCGCCATTCTTTTCGTGGTACCTTCATGTCGCAGATGAAGACGAGGTCTCCTTCCGCCAATGCCTTCGTTGGCGCGCACCACTTAACGCGACGGGTTAGCGTTGGAAGGTATTCTTCGACCCACTTCTTCTAGAAGCGATCTCGCAACTGCCTAGCCACTCGCCATTGCTTGCGCAGCGAACAAATTTTCAGATCCGGTTCGAGAACGCTTGGTGTCTGCGCAGTATTCGCGCCTCCCAGCAGAAAGTGGTTCGGCGTTAATGGTTCTTCTTGATCCGGTGAGATTGGCAGATGTGTTAGTGGCTGTGAATTGACCACGTTTTCAGCCTCTACCAGCATACTATGGAACGTGTGTTCCTTCGGACTCACATCTTTCAACGTGTGGCGTAAAACTTTCTTAACGCATTGCACCATGCGTTCCCATATGCCGCCCTCAGAAGGATTCTCCGGGCAGTTAAAGACCCATTCAACGCCCTTCAATGACAATTCAGTCTGCAACGCGCCGCAGTCGAACACTTCTGACAAATGTCCAACCTCGCCAGCCACTCCAACAAGATTTTTGCCGCTATCCGATCTTATTCTTCTGGGCACTCCTCTACGGTTCATAAAGTTCCTCATCGCCAATATGCACGCGTCGGTTGAAAGGTCATAAGCAACTTCTAAGTTACCGCTCACCGGCCCGAAATAATCCTACCCCGTGTATGTAAAGGGCCGCACATATGGTGTCACACGATCTTCCGGCAGCAAGCCCATCATCGGCGCTACTGGTTTTGCCCTTTTTAATTTACATGTGTTGCAATTGGCGATTACTTCACGGATGACTCTCCTCAAGTTGGGTACCCATACCTCTGACGAATCATGCATATAGCGGCCTCCGTATTTTGGTGCATCATTTGTTTATGCTGGTGTGCGACCATAAGGTTCGTTACAATATGGTGAGATGGCAAAATGATAGGACGCCTGGCCTCGTAAGCAAGCCAGCTAACCGCATGTAAGCGTCCGCAAACTCGAAGAAGTCCATCGACTCGCTGAGCGTGCTGGCATAATAGGCGTTCGGCAACGTCGAGTTCGTGAGCGGATAATCCATGCTCTAAGCCATCGTGTGGCTTTGTATGTTTGCAGTTATTGACGAAGCGTAGAACCCAGGCTACGACCCTTTTTAATTTTAAAAATTATGAAAATCTCGTAAACTCGAAAATACTGCTTTTTACGGTTAGGAGTATGTACTTTGGGCGAAGTTCTTCCATTTCTTCGTTGTTCTCCATGGGTGCATCGTCGGTTGGCCACTCGTTTTCGGCCTGGTATAGAAATGGGGGACCTGTAAACCACCGTGAGGACGGGCCAAGGCTCACCTCTCTTCGCACGGGTGGCTTCGTCGGCAACATTACCTTTTGTTGGCACCCACCTCCAGTCAGATGGCCTGCTTGCATTAACAATCTCCGCTACCCTATGGGCGACAAAGGGCTTGTATCTACAGTGCTCACTGGATATCCAATTAGAGACCGTTTTTGAGTCGCTCCATAAAATACATCGATCGATGGACAAGGTATGTTCTTCCATTATTGTCGTCCGCATTCGTGACCCTAGAACGGCGGCCTGCAGTTCCAACCTGGAAATTCTTAGGGTCCTAAGTGGAGCACTTCTCGACTTGGCGTGCACGATGCTAACTTCCACCGAGTTATCCGAGTTCTGTGATCTCCAGAAGGCTACGGCCCCAAATGCGTCTTCACTTGCTTCGACAAATATGTGCAGTTGTAGAGATTTTGGTTCACCCAGTCTAAAGTAATGACGTGGGACATTGCATTCCACGACGTTCAACAGTTGCGTTCGGAAGTGATTCCATGTGGCAGCTACGTCTCCAGGTATGGGCTCATACCAGCCGAGATCCCGTTTCCATATTTCGCGCATCATTAATTTGGCCGAGATGGTTAGGTGGCACAAGAAACCTAGAGGATCGAGGATTGACATGATGATGCTCAACAGCATTCGCTTTGTGGACACCACCTCTCCTTTCATAACTAAGGAATCGACTCCGTGAAATTTCAGGCAGTACAGACAAGGCTGAATTTTCACCACCCAGTGCGGTTACGACTTCCAAAGAGTTCGACCTGAACTTTCGTAGCTGGAACCCGGCGTCTTTATGAATGTCGGGCACTTGCATGGCGATCTCTAAAGCTCTAGATGAGGAAGAGAAGCTATCGACATAGTAGTCCACATAGTGGTAGTCGATTATGGCTCGAACTGCTCGTGGATCGTTGTTGGTGTGATCCATTGCATTTTTCACCTTCACATAATGGGCCGAGCAAGGTGAGCAGGCCGCACCAAATGTCATCGCAATCATCTCAAATACATCAGGCGACTCCTTGTTATCACCATTGCGCCACAAAACCCTTTGCGCGCATCTATCTTCCGGACGAATTACCACCTGGTGGAACATTTCCTGGATATCGGCACAAACGGCAATAGCGTCTTCTCGGAAATGAAACAATATGGCCACCAGGGGTCGATACTTCATTAAGTGTGTGTATTCCATGCGAGATAGAGGCAGCGTCGAATACGAGCCTTAGTTTACCTGGCTTATGAGGATTTTCCACAGCAAAATGCGGGAGATACCATGTCCTTGGGTTAGTTTCAGCTAACTCGGACGGCTGCAGTTTACGCGAGTACCCCTTTGCAATGTAACTGTTGATTATGTCACTATATGCCTTACCGAAATCCTCGTTACGTCCAAACTTCCTTTCGATACCCCTGAGCCGTTTCAGAGCCATGGAATAGCTCTCCGGTAACTCCGCATTGTCGCTGCTCCACAGCAAACCTGTTTGGAAACGACCATTAACCTTGACGGTGGTTGATTCGAGAAGCTGTTTGGCCCGCATGTCGGCAGCACTTTCGATGGCCGGAGCCGCTCTTACCCGAATGACTCTGTACTGAAGTACTCCTCAATAATGTCGTGCATATGTCGGTCCGGCGTGTTAATGGGAAGACAGGAAGGCTTCCTTGGTGGCAAGTTACTTGATGGCCCGAATATGCAGACACCTAGTTCCGTAAAGCTGGCGAAAGGCCCATTACGATTGAACACTACAGGTTTGGTAGGTAATCCCAAGTGGCAGTGGTGTAACCCAATTAAAACTTTGGGTGTGATATTTTCATAAGGCTGAACTGGCATCATGCCTTCGTATCTGACAGCATTGCAGATGTCCTTCTGACTTAGGCTTTGTAATGGTAAGCTAAGGTTGTTGATACCATGCACGTTACGAAGAGTATGACGCTTCTTCATGCCTAACCCGCTGACTGCGACCGTGGTCACCGCCACTTGCTCGTTTGCTGCCTTACAACCGAACCACTGGATCTCCACTTGACGTTGCTGACATTTAAGACCTAGTTCTTGCACTAGTGATGCATCCATCATTGTGATGGACGACCCTTCATCCAAGAGAGCGTAGGTATTCAGGCTCTTATTGGGCCCGTAAAGTGTAATAGGTATTACCCGAAACAAAAGATTATTTGAAGCTTGCGCGGAGCAATTGAGAACAGCGTTGTTGGAGCTTGGTGGCTACATATTCTCTTCTATTGTTACTAATTTTCTGGTTCCCTTTAGTTTGATAAACAAATAATTTGACTCATGGCAACTCTGTCCAACAGCGATCGTGTCGTGGTTTTTGTCGACAAGGCACGAGCAATGATCGGCTTTCAAAAAGCTGAAGGTGGCCCGATGATGTATACAAAGGATTACTATTGGAGTACTCCAATATCGAAAAATTGGAACACATGATCCAACGTTTTTTACAGGGATATACTTCGCTACACATGTTTTATACATTTTTATAATATTAATCTGCAATAAAATGGAAAATGCCGTAAACGTCAAAATTTCTTGTCCAGGCATAAGAAATATATGCTCGTTTTTTTCTTGAGGCATTTCTTGGCAGGTGGGTAGCCCGCTTTACTTTTCATTTCATCTTATATCATTCCAATTTCTTCTGTTTTATTTTATTTTGTTTCAATTCAGTTTATTCTATGTCATTTCATTTTATTTCATTTCATTTAATTTTGTTGCACTCTCTTTACTTGATTTCATTTTCATTTCATTCCTTTTCACTTTATTTCGTTTCATTTTTTTTTTTTATTTCATTCCACTTCGTTCACCATAGGAAACTTGTTCACCTCATTTTGGGCGGCCGCCGTGGTGTAGCGGTTAAGTGTTCGGCCTTCTACACCAAGTCTTGGCGGATCATTGTCCGGCAAAAGTAACATCAAAAACTATTTAGAAAAAGAATTTTCCTAACGGGGTAGCCCCTCGGCAGTAGTTTGGCCAACTCTCCGGGTGTATTTCTGCCATGAGAAGCATCTCAGCAAAAAATTCATCTGCTTTGCAAGTGCCGTTCGGAGTCGGCAAAAAACTGTAGGTCCCGCCAACTTGTAGGAAAAACTCAAAAAGCAACACCCCACAAGTTGGAAAGAGAAGCTCGGCTAAAAATCTCGTTAGAGGTTATGATAACCTGTTGGTATATCGCCGCCATTTTTCCGGTTTTACACTTGTCAAGTATTGCTTACAACTCTGCTGGCGTTCTCTTTTGAGTTTTCTATTCGTGTCTACACTTGTCAACTCTTGAAAGCAATTATGAAACAAAATATTGGGGTACAAGGAGGAGTGAAAGAGATAGCAAGAAAATCTTGAAACGAGTTGACGGTACGCTTTCAAGTGTACTCTTCCCCTCGATTCTAACCCCCTTCGCCTATGTCGCGGCAGAATTGAATTCAAAACTTGAATAATGTAAAAGGGGTGTTACTTTCACTGTATATCTTATATAGTAGCGCAACTCGGAAAAAACACACTAATACACACGCACAGAATATTCCCTATAAGCACAGAAAAATATATTCTCAAACGTTTGGTAAATAATGAGGGTCAAATTTTAGAATAATGTACCACGATTTGGACAAAATTTATTTTAGAGTTTGGTAAAGGGGTCATATCTCTAAAAACTGTGAAGGTAGAAACTTTCGGACATTTATATTATAAGGTGACAACCCTAGATGGCAACTGTACTTAGAAATATTTTAGTTGATATGTCGCCGAAAATACCTATCATATGATACCCATATTGGCAAATCTTGCTCCATAATTAAAAAAATGGGATAGGTGGCAACCCTGTAAACTACTCGAAATGTCAACCCTAAAGTAGATAGCCTTGGAATCCTTTATACTGTCACCATACCAAATTTCATCCAAATCGGTCAACCGGTTCTCGAGATAGTACTGCGGTAAGGTGGCAACCCTAGGTCGCAACCCTACTTGAAAATACTTAAGTTGGTATCTCGCCGAAAGTACCTTTCATATGATACCCATATTGGCATATCTTGCTCCATAATTAAAAAAAAATGGGATAGGTGGCAACCCTGTAAACCGCCTCAAGTGGCAACCCTAAAGTGCATAGTCTTAAAATCGATCATACTATCACCATTCCAAATTTCAGCCAATTCGGTCAAGCGATTCTCGAGATAGTAACGGATATACAAATATATTGTGGTAAGGTGGCAACCCTACTTGAAAATATTTTAGTTGGTATCTCGCCGAAAATACCTTTCATATGATACTCATATTGGCATATCTTGCTCCATAATTAAAAAAAGGGATAGGTGGCAACCCTGTAAACCGCCCCAAGTGGCAACCCTAAAGTGGGTAGTCTTAAAATCGATCATACTATCACCATGCCAAATTTCAGCCAATTCGGTCAAGCGATTCTCGAGATAGTACCGGATATACAAATATATTGTGGTAAGGTGGCAACCCTAGGTGGCAACTCTACTTGAAAATATTTTAGTTGGTATCTCGCCGAAAATACCTTTCATATGATACCCATATTGGCATATCTTGCTCCATAATTAAAAAAAAGTGGGATAGGTGGCAACCCTGTAAACCGCCTCAAGTGGCAACCCTAAAGTGGGTAGTCTTAGAATCCATCATACTATCTTTGTGCCAAATTTCATCCCAATCGGTCAAGCGGTTCTCGAGATAGTCCGAACATACAAATATACAAATATACAAAAATACAAATATACAAGATTAACTCGTTTAAAGGTATTAGATAAAACATGTGTAGCGAAGTATATACTCATCTTTGCCGTGAATCTGCACGTTTACCTCAAGAAATATATACGAGCATATTTATTTCTTGAGGTACACCGGCGTTGCCAACCATCAAAAATTGTACTATTTTTTCTTGTGCGCTGAGTATTGGCTCAAGAAACTTTGACGTGTGAAAACAGTTCTTGACCATTTCTTGAGCGTTTTTTTATATGGAGGCTGTGTGCTAATTGAAAACATTTTTCGTCAGAGTAAAATGAGGTGAACAAATTTCCTATGGTGAACGAATATTTGCCATTTTGCTGTGCCAAACGAAACGTTAAATTATGACAGTAGTAAATTTTGACGTATGGAAAAAGCACGTGCAAAAGCCGATGCTTTGTGAATCAATTCTCATTTTACGTGTTTTTCATGCATTTATATTGCGTATTATTCGCATTATATTATATTTTAGTGTTAAATAACGCATGTGAACATAAATTTATGTGAAATAATATGAATGTTAACAGCACATGCATCCCTGTGCTCACATTATTGATTGTCAAAATTTGACCTAGCCCCCAGGGCTAGGGCAAATTCTGACGTTCATATTCACCACGATAACTGTCAGAATTTAACATCGCTCTGTCAAAATTTGCTTTTTTAAACCGTTTGGCACACAGCCGGAGTTTGACATTTCTTGGCAGGTGAGTAAGTAGCCCGCTTATCGCAAAAAAAAACTCGATGGTTTACCGAAATGCGGCGAATGATTTCAGGAATCGCTCATCACCCAACTCTAACCTATTTCCACCACTAGCGTCACTACCATAACTACAGCTGTTTGGGTACATTACGCGAGAGCGAGAGAGGGAGAGGCAGCTCGCATATTTGCGAATGTGGCACAAAGAGGAGATACACGTTACAGGGTGTAAAAGTAGGTCGCCTCCCAGTTGGTGCACCCTGGGTAACGCTAAATGACCTACATAGCCTTCACGGCTAGTTTCTTGTTCTACGAGAACGGTACCAGTACTTGTGCTGTACCCATCGTGCCGAAACGACCCGGGCCCTTTTCTTATATCGACCCGGCCAAGAGCAATACACTCGGGATGACCCTGTCTGACATTTAGGCAGGGCTACACCTCGCTACAACAACAACAACGTTTCGAGAACACTGTTGCACAAATAACCCAGAAACGTGTAGACATTTCTAGGTTATGAAGCTGCAGTCCGCTGGGGTATATACACCGCGCAAAGACAACGCACATCAATCAGTTTATTTTCAAGTGTTGTACAGTGAAGTACTGAACAGTGAATTCACCCGCGATATTGTACTACGGTTTTTAGTGGTGAATAAAGCTTTCTATTTATTAAGCAGTGTCTGAGTGTTTTATTTAACGTACAGTGATCGAAGTCAGGGAAAGTAGTCGAGGAATCATCGAATTCGTCACAGAAATAAAAACTATCGATTGTACCATTGATCGTTTTGCAGCTCTAGCTAGCGTTATGGGCATGGCTTAGCGATAAGGAAGATTATTTCATTGTGTACAACAATGGATTAATTCTGCCTTAACGGAGATTTTAATTTGGCGATATTTTAAAGCATATTTGACTTTAAGCAAAGTGCGATATGTTTAGACAAACTTTAACGATCCAAAATAAATTGGATATAATAGAAGCAGTGACTAGGAAAGAAAGTAAGCGAGAACTAGCTAAAAAATATAATTGCAGGTTAGCAACCATACATCATATTGTACGAACGGGGTATTTGAATTATGCCCAAGCAGCAGCATCAGGAAAAGGCGATTATAAACGCACCAGGCTAAGAGATCAACCCTCAACCGAATCTTTATTGGACACTGCGCTATGTGAATGGTACACTCAAAATAAAGCCTACTCTAAAACATTTTCAGGTATTGAACTTCTTAAAAGGGCGAGGGAGTTGGCGCTAGAGCTGGGGTGCAAATTTCCAGACAAGACGTATATATTAAGATGGCGTGAGCGATATAAACATAGTTTGGCTGACAAAATACGAACAACAACATCAGATAACAGTGAAGAAGCATCTATGAACGATTCTTCCTGTTTGCAGCCAACATCTGGAAGTATATACATAAGCGATGATGATGAGGAAGTCTCTCCCAATAACGTTCAATTAATAAACGAAGCTGACAACGAAATTTCTACTCAAATGCCTGAAACGACTATGTATCGAACATCTGAAAGAAATGCTAAAGAAACTTACATGTCCTTGCACTCTGAGCTTACAATCGGTAAAACTGAATATACAAGTACAACAAATCCCATTGATATAGCAGCAACATCAACACTTGATAGTTTTGAAACATCTATGGACGATTTTCAAAATACTGAGCTGACATGTAAAAGTGAATATATTAATAATGACGAGGAAATCTCAAGTGATAGCGTCATATTAGTAAACGAAGCTGAAGACGATTTATTAGCTGTTGCTGCTGAGGCTAAAACTCCAACCCAGTTAAGCGAGTTAATTACTCATCCAACAAGCGCAGCAAATTCAAATTCAAATGACAAAAATCAAACTTCCATTCCTTTAGACTGTGAGCTTACCATTGCGAAAACTGAGGATGAGGAAATTTCGGGAGCTGAATTCGTATCAATTAAAGACGAGAACGATGTACCGGCTGTTGCTGAAGTAACTTCTTCTGAAGGGCACCATTCTATTATTAACACACATTCCCACAAGAGAGTAGCGCATGAAAGTGGCCCAAGCGCAAGTGAAGCCCTGGAATCACTACACTTGCTCAAAAGTTATTGCCTTCAAAACGGTATTGGAATTGTTTCGTTATTTAGTATTGAAGATAAAATATTGCGAAACATGATTAGTAATTAATGAAATTAAATATACATACATACTATTGCAATTATGCGAGCTTATTTTTTCGGATTTTATGGAATCGTTTTGGGACTTTTTTGGAATAATTTCAGTACTTCGGAAGCATTTCTGGACTTTTTGGTATCATTTCGTGACTTTTCCGGGATATGTTTCGGTACCATTTTGGGATCATTGCGAGACGGGACTATTTTCACACCATTTCGACACTTCTTGGATCATTTCAGAACTTTTTAGGGATAATTTATGTGTTTTTTCTTGGCCTATTCTGGGACATGTCTCAAATATTTTGTGGACTTTTTAGGATAGTTTTTGGGGAAAACTTTCGGGATCATATCAGGACTTTTTGGGAACATTTCAGTACTTTTCTGGGGGCATGGTCTGGACTTTTTCGGGTATATTGCCAGACTTATTGCGAAATGATTCCAAAAACCTTGGCGAAATTTTAACATAAAAGTACCAATAACAAAAACTATTATACTTGTCTCGAAATGTGCCGACAAAGTCCCGAAACGATGTCTAAAAGTGATCCAGAAATGATCTCAGAAAGAAGATAAGAAATGATCTCGAAAAAATTTTGATTACCATCCCAAAATGATCCCGAAAAAAGTCCCAAGATACATTGGTTTAAAAATTGATTTATTTAATTCAAGTACAAATTACATAATATGTGCATATTTACTATCACAATCTTTACAGAGATAATTAACAATCGGCCATTGTGCAACGGCGAACCTTCACTTTTCTCTTCGGGCAGGGTTGTCCACCATTTTTGGGCTCTGTAATAACGTATCTACTGCGATTCGAATATCCTGTGCCACAGCTAACGCTGCATTCGGACCAATTAGACCATTCTGACATAACACAATCTACAGCTGTATACGGCTTTTCTGTTTGGGAACTCATATCTCGAGGGCTGGACAAATTCGTGCTACCTATGTTGGTAGGAAAAAGCATTTTCATTATTACAGTGTTGATTGTATTCTGGTCTAATACTCACGTAACATGCTGCAAGTGTCCGCACAATCCTTCTCGGTAAGGAAGTTATTGCGATTTCCACGACAACCGCCATAGGTGAAACTCTCACAACGCCCATATTGCACATTGTAAGCATAGCGTTTGTATGCACCACGACATGGGCCGCTATCATACGACTCCACGCAAATGTCTGAAAAGTAGAGTTTACGGGTTTTTAGTTCAATGATAGGAGTAGTTCGTTCACACCAAGGGATCGATCCCGGGAAATCTCGAATCCTAGTCCTCCCGTGCAATTTCTTCGTTCCGAAGTCCCGGGATTATTTTCAAATGTCGGCATTTCGGGATTTTTCATTTTGCGAGATTCGATGCCTTAGTTCACACCACTAACGAACTAGTTCAATTAAAAAAAAATTAGTACTTTATTTCATAAAGCTACGTTTACACTGCACCAAATGCGTCACTTTTGGTCTATTTTTTCCAGACCGTTCATCCGCAGATTGAATTTTAGCACCAAATTAGGTCAAATTAAATTAAGTTCATCTAATTTCGCAAACAAATTCATTCTATGGACAAACATTCTCGATATAACTTCGCCCAATACGACGCACTTGGGGCAGTGTAAATGTATCATAAAAAAGCCCAAGCCCATTTACCTAATTATCGAACTAGTACCATTAAGATATTTAGTTCACTAGCTATTTGGTTCAAAAACACCGATTTTTCTGGTCTATTTTTGCCGTTCCACCGTGTAAATATCAGATCGATCGACTCACACCTTGTATTTGAAGGCAGTGGAACCGCAAAAATCGACTAGAAAATCGACCGGTAAATCAGCCTTAACGAACTAGGTCAATTAAAAGAACCAGTTATTTAGTTAAAAAAATACCCAAGCACACTTAAATCTTATTTAGCTCCTCTTGCTCCTTGGAATTGTTAAAGCTGACTAGCTGTGGACAAGCTAATAGTCTAAAATATCACTTTAACTCACCTTTAGCCAGATCCATATTTATAACACACTCCTGCGGTACAGTGCATTCCTTTTGTTGATTCAATTCCATGCGTCGTGTACAATTGTCTTTAACAGCACCATTCTCCAACAAGAGTAGACGCGTCCGTATGGTAACTCCACGTCCGCATGTCGCAGTACACGGGCTCCAGTCACTCCATTGTGTGGTTGGGCATATAGGATCAGGTAACTCCACCTCCTCATAGGTACATTCGGGACGCATACATTTTTGTTTCTCAACTGTACTTATATGTGGACAACGTTTACGACCAAGATGATTGGGGAATGTACGCGTACGCATTGTTATGCCAATGCCGCAACTGGCCGAACAATCAGACCATGCGCTCCAGGCTGTGGTCCTGCAGACGCCAGCACCCTCGCCATCATCGGTAACTAGCGAAACCGCACGAGCCAAGTTCTCTCCCTCGTCATCGTCGTCTTGTGATTGGTTGCTGTGTGGGAATTGTATACCTAAAGAGGAGGTCTCATGCCATCAATCATTTAAAACTTACTCGCAATCTGGTACTGCAGCAGCACACATTTCTTTCGAAACCAATTGGCGCGAACAATCCGCAGCAGCGGCTGCTTCTGGATTCACGAATTGTCTTGTACGCATACGTATTCCCTTACCACATGTAACGGAACATGGGCTCCATTCGCTGTAAGCCGTTAGTCTACATTCGGCTGCAAAGGAATGATGAGTTTATATATGTATTTATATCAAAAGGGCCCAGAAGACGTGGTCCTGCCCAATGTATATAAAAAAATAGACTGTTCCAATCCTCATCGGTCTTTTCCTGTTCCTCTGCTACATCTCCATTCCCCTCTTGCTCTAACTATCCCTTTTACTTCTTATTATTCTTTTTTTGTTTCTATCACTATATTATCCATATCCTACTTCCGTTCCCTAATTCTGTCCCTAACCCTATCTCTTTTCCATATCCCTAACCATATCCCCTTTCCATTTTCCTTATGCTATGGATAAACACAATCTCTAGAATAAATGTTCTTCAATCATATCCAAATTTTACCCTGACACACACAAAATTGAAAATTAACAATCGGCGCCATGTTGTTGTTCTTGTTGTTGTTGTAGCAAGGTGTAGCCCTGCCTAAATGTCAGGCAGCGTCACCCCGAGTGTATTGCTCTTGGCCGGGTCGATATAACAAAACGGCCCGGGTCTTTTCGGCACGATGGGTACAGCACAAGTACTGGTACCGTTCTCGTAGAACCGGCAATACAAGAAACTAGCCGTCATTGTGTATCAATAACAAGTGTGAACTCTTCTTTTGACAACACACATTAAAATGTCGGTTTGTTTACATCCTGCACATATTAAAATGTCGCCAGCACCGAATAACAGAAAAGCAAATGGCGTTGTTTAACATCCTGCACACATCAACATGGCGGTCTCCTATCTTTTACCTAATGGTAGAAAGAGATGGGAAGATGGAAAGAAGTGAGACAAAAAAGGAAATTAAAAACAGGTGACCAAACTCACTTTGAAGTTTTCACGACTATGTCTATGATATCACACTTGTTATTAACCACAATCTCAAACAGGTGTTAAACTCATTTTGGAATTTTGACGTCTATGCAGAAGAGTTTACACTTGGTATTGATACACAATGCTAGCCGTGTAGGCTATGTAGGTCATTTAGCGTTACCCAGGGTGCACCAACTGGGAGGCGACCTACTTTTACACCCCTTTCGGCGCCGTCTAGCGCTTTGGTTGTATAACTTGCGGTTTAAAACTAGATGTCGTTGAGGATTCTTTATTTTTGCGTGACTCTAGTGTCCAGTAGCGGTAAAATCGTAATTTTGGTAGTGGTCTTTGCTATTTTTGTTTATTTCTGTGGTCATAAGCAATAACAGCCTAACAGTACAGTTACACCGCACCAAATTTGGCAAATTTGGCGAAAAATTCCGAATTTGGCGCTTTTTTCCATACAAATCTCATTTTCCAAATTTGGAATTCCATTGCATTTGGCCTCATTCGGCGAACAATACAATCCACAAATCCTCAAAATAGCAACCCTGCATGTGCTCCACATTCAGAATTGCCCAGCAAGAACCTTAATGGTAATTAACGTGTGATAACTTTTGCATTATGAACAGCTGTTAATAACAATTTCACCCAGTTTTATTTAAGAAAATGGACTAATTGTACCGAGAAAAGACAGAAGACTTCTTGACTCTTCATTTATTATTACTCTACAGGTGTTTAAAACATCACGGTGTTGCATTTTCTTTCGGTGGCTTTGTTTTCTGGTAGAAGATTCTTGCAGGGAAGGTTAGGCCAAATGCAAATTTGACAGTGTAAACAGGTTCGAAATGACTCATTCAAATTCGCCAAATTTGGTGCAGTGCAAATGTACTATAAGATCATGTTCACACTGAAGCATTGTGTATCAATAACAAGTGTGAACTCTTCTTTTGACAACACACATTAAAATGTCGGTTTGTTTACATCCTGCACATATTAAAATGTCGCCAGCACCGAATAACAGAAAAGCAAATGGCGTTGTTTAACATCCTGCACACATCAACATGGCGGTCTCCTATCTTTTACCTAATGGTAGAAAGAGATGGGAAGATGGAAAGAAGTGAGACAAAAAAGGAAATTAAAAACAGGTGACCAAACTCACTTTGAAGTTTCCACGACTATGTCTATGATATCACACTTGTTATTAACCACAATCTCAAACAGGTGTTAAACTCATTTTGGAATTTTGACGTCTATGCAGAAGAGTTTACACTTGGTATTGATACACAATGCACTGAAGCGAAAACACCTTGTTTTCGTGTAAAACATCTCACATAAAACAGGTGCGTTCATACCTGCTATTCTTGTTTTCATTTGACAGTAATCAGCTGTTCTAGAAATTGTGATTTGTGAGAAAAAATAATTAAAATTTTGTGAACGTACATATTATATTTTATGTACTTATTTTAAGTTTTACTGTCAGCGTACTTATTTAAAATTTACTTTATAGCACAAACATTTTCATTTTGATTTTTTATAAATTCGGGCGACGAAATTCAAAATGAAAACATTTGACATATCAGATATGTGACAGTATGTTTTTCGATTATTACCGATAAAATTTTGAGCCGACACTGATTGTGAAAGGTTTTCGTTGATGTTTTGGGATAAAACATGATGTTTTCGCAGGTTTTCGGTTGAACATTTTGTATGGCGAAAACATCGGTTTTCAGCATGTTTTGCCTCGAAAGCCAGAATGAGCTCGAAAACACGCTAGTGTGTAAATAGTATAAGACGACTCTCATTGGTCTTTTTTTACTGTTTTTACAAATAATTAAATCCAATACGTTTGCCTTAGTTACAGTTTTGTAACAAAAATTGCCAGCAAAAATTTTAACTGGTCTAATTTCTTAAGTCGACTTAGTCTGTTATTGCTTATGACCTCAAAACTTTGCGTCCAACTTCAGAGATATGCTACAGTGAACGCCTTGACGCTTCGCTTTTATACAATTGTTTTCGTTATTTATTTCTTTTCATTCAGACTGTTTTGGTTAATTTATTAATTTAATAGAGAAAAAATTAATTAATTATTATTTCCTCCAACTTTTTATTCTTTAATTAAACCAAAGTCATCAACATCTGATTGTCAAAGCAAGCAAAATTTGAGAGTTTGCCAAATTTCAACCTTGCTTCAACTTTGAAGTCTCCCATTTGCCTTGTTTCGTTGAAGCACGTATATTGAACTTATCTGTCAAAGCCAAATCCGAGGTAAAGTTGAAATAAAGGGTCAAATACATAAAGCTTTGTTAACTTCGCCTGACATTTGCTACCTCAAAACTTTGCGTCCAACTTCAGAGGTATGCTACAATGAACGCCTTGACGCTTCTCTTTTATACATTTGTTTTCGTTATTTATTTCTTTGCATTCAGAATGTTTTTGTTAATTTCTTAATTTAATAGAGAATAAAAGAATTAATTATTATTTCCTCCAAATTTTAATTCTTAAATTAAAGCAAAGTCGTTAAAGCCCGAGTTACATAAAACTTTGTGAAACTTTGACAGGTGCGCGCCTCGGCTTTGAGCATTTGCCAAAATCTCGTTTCGCTTTACGTTCCACAAACTTTGTATGAAAGTGGAACCTGAAAAGTTTTATGTAATTGGGGCTTAAGGGGTCAGTTACATAAAACTTTATTTTGGCTGTACCTCAAACTTTGACTTTGACAGAAAAGTTCAGTATACGTATTTAAACCAAGCATGGCAAATTGGAGACCTCAAAGTTGAAGCAAGGTTAAAATTAGGCAAACTCTCAAATTTTGCTTGCTTTGCTTGCTTTGACAATCAGATGTTGATGACTTTGCTTTAATTAAAGAATAAAAAGTTGGAGGAAATAATAATTAATTAATTTTTTCTCTATTAAATTAATAAATTAACCAAAACACTTTGAATGCAAAGAAATAAATAACGAAAACAAATGTATAAAAGAAAAGCGTCAAGGTGTTCATTGTAGCATACCTCTGAAGTCGGACGCAAAGTTTTGAGGTAGCAAATGTCAGGCGAGGTTAACAAAGCTTTATGTATTCGACCCTTAACATCTGATTGTCAAAGCAAGCAAAGCAAGCAAAATTTGAGAGTTTGCCAAATTTTAACCTTGCTTCAACTTTGAGGTCTCCAATTTGCCATGCTTCGTTTAAATACGTATATTGAACTTTTCTGTCAAAGCCAAAGTTCGAGGTAAAGTCAAAATAAAGCTTTATGTAACTGGCCCCTAAAGTTTTACGTAATCTACCCTAAACAGTTCCGAACTTCAAATGAACTACTTGAACTATGTAAAATTTACACCTTGTAACAAAAACTAAAAATTTGTACTTGATTGCAAATACCTCTGACAGAAATGAAAAATTTAGTCGTTGGACTATTTAAACCTATAGGTCAAAACGCGTCCTTTCACACCACTCCCGAACTTTTTGGGCGTGTTTTAGCAAGTATATCCTAAAGAACACAATGCCAAATATTAAACTACAGACATGAATTACAATCGCTTGTTTATTTTGGTGAACTGGTTAAAATTTTTAAATCTATCGAACTAAAGTTCTTAGCTGTCATTTAATTTTTTCGCTATTCCGATAAATGCAGTGTAAAAACCACGTTTTGTGTAAAAACTGCCATGCCCCTTTCTCATTAACCTTTAGTTTTTTGAAATCCTTAGAAATCACCCTCATTTAAATAATTTTAAATTTTCAGCATTATTTAGAGATATATGTACATACGAGTACAGTATGAAAAATTCCATTTGTTCAAAAGAACCTCGTCGTCTTATACATCTAGTATAAATTCTTCCAGGGATAAAAAAACTTATGGCGGCGAATACCAACAGGTTATCATTATAACCTCTAACGAGATTTTTGTGCCGAGCTTCTCTTCCAATACACCACAATTTTTCTACAAATTGGTGGCACCTACAGATTTTTGCCGACTCCGAACGGCATCTGAAAAGCAGATGAATTTGGCAAAAATACACTCGGAGAGTTTGCAAAAGGCGACTCCGTTTAAAAAATGTTTTTCTAAATAATTTTTGATGTTGGTTTGACCGGGAGTCGATACCAGGTCACTTGGTGTATTAGGACGAGCACAGTACCGCTACACCACGCCAGTCGCCAATCTTCCAGCGATATGCAATACGAAAAACCCCGTCTCGATTTCACATCCCATGCCACCTTATTATCAAATCATCCAGCCAGACAGAAGAGTTATATATAGAAAGATAATCGATAACAATTGATTACATACGTCTGACATCCTGCTCCTCAACGTCATCGGACACATCGAGATTCAAAGCTTCTAAAAAATTATCATCACAGCTTCTAGAAATTATTTTCTCACGCCTTATGTATAACTTGGCCAACGGCGTCATAGCACGACTTTGCGGATTATAGAAGGGGGCGCGGGGATCTTCCGGATACATGGTGGTGATGCGATACATGCGCTCCCGCGGCTGTGTTTCTGTATTGGGTGACTGTAATCGAGATATCGTATAGAGTTAATGAGTTCACTGAGTATAAAAAGAGGTAGAGAAATACCATGTAGCTGATTCCGCTATCCGTGCCTGCATCCCAGGGGTAGAGATCAAAATCTAGCGACTCTTTCCATGAACACTTTTCGGTACATAAATCAACGCCGCTAATGCCAACAACCCAGTCAGGTGATGGTCCTATGGGAGCATAAAATATTCACTTAAATAGCTTCTACAAAAAGTAGATATACATACACTCTACTTACCAAACATCGAAACTAACGACACTTTGGGATGCGTACGATCTACACGGAATTTCGAAGAAGTGTTTGTATTCACATTCGGATACCATAGACCAGCGGCTTTAATTAGAGTTCTTAAGCGTGGACCTCTGGCCCGTAGCTCCGTCTCCAACGCAGTAGGCGATCCAAACTCGGCTAAGAAGCGAAAACCATCTGTCGCAATGTGATGTTCACCCCAGAAGGAAAAGTTGGCCTCATGTGAAGCGCCAATTACATCTGAGAAATGCGTCAACCAAATGGCGAAAGGGTAATCTTTTGGATGTGTTTCGTTGGACCAAATACCCTCGAACACAAACTGTCGGGTCCAAAAATTATTCAGATTAGCCTAAACTAACACCCTTTTCTTAAACAAATCTGATAAACTTACACTATACTTAGCCTCATCGCAAGCACAGCATTCCTTCTTCACCGTATGTACGTTGGTTTTACGTTCGCAAATCACTTGCGTCAATTGTCCATCGTCGGAGTACCATGCATTTGCGCCTTCATAAACCATAGCCGATATCGATACGCAGCCCGCACCCGCCGCAGGTGCGATCCACATAACTTGTACTTCCGTCTTGGGGAGATCGTCTGCCTCTTGAACGGTGTTGACGCATCGTTCACTGAATTTCGTCAGCGAATCCGGAAAGAGTAGAAAACGTCCAACGCGTTTAGGGCTAGCTGGTTGTGCACGTCTTCCACCAGTATGAGCTTCGGCAGTGACGGTGAAATGCGTGAAATGTTGAACTTGTTCATGAGTCCGGGCGCCAATTAACAATACTACAAAATAAATAAAAAACTTTAATTAATTATTTGTTAGGTTATTAAATGTATTGCATGAACAGGTTAAGCCAGTTTCGATCCCTGGCAGTAAGCCTCAGGAATACAGAAACACGGGCTTTCCGTGCAATTTTTCGTCCCGAAATCCCAGGTTTTCGAGACCCCAGAAAATCCCAAAATTTGGATTCAAATAATCCCCGGAAACTGATGAAACTCTTCCAAAAATTTCGGAAAAGGTCCCAAACGACGCGTTTGCCATCGATTGCAATAATCCGAAAGCGGAAAATAAAGTTTTCATTTCAGTGAAAAATTATTGGCCAAAAATAATAGTTTTACCTGGTCCGATTCCGAAATTCAGATGTGACCCGTAGTATTTATGTGCTGAACAACTTTCTGAGTCGAAATATCTCTCAACTTGGCTAGGACTGCGTCTATTGGTAAAACAGTAGACCGTTGAGAAGTATACCTCTCCCTGGATCGACAAAGATCATGGTCTTTAAGTGTCTCATATTTGTCCTGATATAACGCGCGGAATCTTGGACAATAACGAAAGAAAATAAGATTGCCATGGAGTATTCCAGATAAAAGATTCCCGTAAGATTGACGTCCTTCTCGCGATGTCATGGCAAACTATCGGTAAAGAGCAACTAAACACAATAGCTTCGCTGGCTAGACCAAGATAAACAAAGAAGTTCCAGCACAGAAGGTTTTCCTATAGATACCCAATGCCTCAACTACCTTGGGAAGGGGGAAGCTTCGAATGAGATGAAAAAAACATGTGGAGGATGACTTAGGCCCAATTTCACAGTGCCAGGTTAACTTAAGTTCCACAGTTATTTATGGATTCGCAATTTAATTGAATTTTTTGTATATATGTAAATTGTTGATATACGGCCTTCTGATATCTGGGGTTTTATCATGTAATCCGATCCGAAAGGAAATGCGATTCGAAAGCTGTCAAATCACATACAATCTTTTTCAAATTCGAAAAAAATTTCTATCGGATCGGCCTACATGGTAACCCCCCTGATCAGAGGTTAACCCGCCATCGTTGGGCAGTTAACCTTTGGTTAACTCGAAATGAAATGTAGAAATCTGTGGAACGTAAGTTAACCCGGCACTGTGAAATTGGGCCTTAAGGGTCAGCTACATAAAGCTTTATTTTGACTTTACCTCAAACTTTGACTTTGACAGAAAAGTTCAGTATACGTATTTTAATGAAGCATGGCAAATTGGAGACCTCAAAGTTAAAGCAAGGTTAAAACTTGGTAAACTCTCAAATTTTGCTTGCTTTGCGTGCTTTGACAATCAGATGTTGATGGCTTTGCTTTAATTAAAGAATAAAAAGTTGGAGGAAATAATATTTAATTCATTTTTTTCTATTAAATTAATAAACTAACCAAAACACTCTGAATGCAAAGAAATAAATAACGAAAACAAATGTATAAAAGAGAAGCGTCAAGGCGTTCATTGTAGCATACCTCTGAAGTTGGAGGCAAAGTTTTGAGGTAGCAAATGTCAGGCGAGGTTAACAAAGCTTTATGTATTCGACCCTTTAAAGCCCGAGTTACATAAAACTTTGTTAAACTTTGACAGGTGCGCGCCTCGGCTTTGAGCATTTGCCAAAATCTCGCTTCGCTTTACGTTCCACTTTCATACAAAGTTTGTGGAACGTAAAGCGAAGCGAGATTTTGGCAAATACCGAGGCGCGCACCTGCACAGTTTCACAAAGTTTTATGTAATTGGGGTTTCAGTCGTCTTTGTTGTTCCCATCATTGTTTAATAATATAAGGTTAAGCAGTCCGAGACGTTTTTGACACTTCTCGGCTTCATGCTTCCTTCTCTGATTGACAATGCTACTTCTTTCAAAATCGTATGAAAATGGTAGTAAAAACCAATATTCTTGATACCAACAAAATTACAGCAACACTGAAAGCTTTTGAAGTTTGTTTAATTTTTATTTTGAAAAATTAATTGTATATTTGGTAAGAATTTTAAGAAAATTTATTATTTTAACTAAATAATAGCAATTTTTCCTGTTCTGCAGCCTTTACAGCATACAAATACGTTACCTCATCGTTTGAAGCTGAATTCAAATCAAGGAAAAGCTTGTGTGCATTCTTACAAGAAGCTCACATTTCACCAAAATGAAGATTCTAACCTTGCCTTCCTCGCTAGCTCCAATGAGCTTGAAGCCAATAGTCCCCAATCCGCAGATCCTCAAGCTGTTGACCTAGGGTTCTTGGATGAGGACCACATCCATGTCGCATCTAGAAAGCCGAGAATACTTTGGATTTGTGCAGATTTATCTGAAGCACCACCAACATGAGAGCGAGGTCTTCCCATCCCTGAGGTTGTCTCTCAACGACGAGTAGGCGTAACGGGAGCCCTGCTGACTGAAGCATCAGAGATAATGCGCTCAGGATTGGTTGCTCCCCGTCCAGCAAGCTGTCTTTCATCTCCGAGCTGTTCACGTCACTTTGCGAAAGTGCTGTGGCAGATACCATGCTTTTCGCGTCGGACTCCTGCGTTTCTTCTTGCAGTTCTTCGATATCCGAGTCCCCCGTTGCAGCGGAGATGGCAGCGCGCTTGGCCACGGTTTACGTGGATAACGATCTGACCTACACTCTAATGGGCTAGTCCAATGTAACTTTTAAGGGGCTCGAGTGCCTCCTTATTCATGGTGAAGACCACTTGTCTATCAGGCCCTACAGCATCCCCGACCAGAGTGACACTTCAGTCCTGCGTCGGGAGGGACGGATTCATTATCCGCTGCATCGTGAGAATACTCTCAGGCTCTGCAGGGATGGCAGGAATCCATGCCCTTGCCTTTGGGCAAGCCGGAATGTCATTCCAGTCGACGATCCCGATTTTTGCACCTTTGTAAACTTCACACAGTCTTGCAGCTGCTGCCTTGTACAGTGCCACAGTTCATGCGTCGTCACGCGCGACTATTTTAATCCCTGGTGCCAACCCGCATCCGTGACCGCCGCTGTACCACCCGTAGTCTTCGGTATCAGAGATTGCACCAATTCCTGGAACTCGGCAACAGCGTTTCCTGATGGACTCTCCCATATTTCTTCAGGGTCCTTGCGACCAATCGGTTTTCCAAGTACACAGAGCAGAGGGGAGGTGTCTCCTGGGAGGCCGGACCCGTACTTGCCATCGCGGTAGCTCCCTTTGCTTTTTTCTCCTTGGCATCTCCGAGGCCAGTCGTGAGACCGCTGCCACAGATGTTAAGAGGTTGGTTTTCATACCGGCGATTGATGAAAGTTATTAAAAAAGGATCCAATTATAAACATTGCCTTTTATAAACTTATTTCGTACATGTTACTGCTACTCACAAAAAGGGCATGCTTTTTACAGTTAAATTGAAAATTAATTTAATTTTCCTAATAATTTTAAAAAATAAATCTTGAAAAGACAGATTTCCGGAAAAAAAAGCCTGAAATTTTGCAGTGCAAAACAATGCTACTACAATTTTTCTAAAGGGGTATTTTTTTACCCTTTTTGCATCCTTCGTAAACGCAACTCTAATAAGGAAGCTTTGCCTTGGCAAATGTCAAAATCTGCTTAACCTTATATAATTTAACAATGGTTCCCATTGTTGTTTTTATGCCGCGAGTTTTAAAAAAGATATTCCAGTTACCAACACTGCTCGGTTGCAAATACAGTGGTAGTTCTACAAAAAGGATACTTCAGCAGTACACCCTTCCTTACTACAACAACCCTCCGCAGTGATTTTTTTTTTTTTTTCAAAAATAGTTCATGCCTTCAAGTCATTGTGTACTGATACACAATGGTTAAAAGCCAAATCAAAATCTTTTAATTCTTGGGTGTAATATTATTATTTTTATTAAGATCAGGTTATTGTGACGCATGTTTGTCTTTTTGTTTACTATTTAAATGA
Organism: Campiglossa producta; assembly: GCA_964058755.1. NCBI lineage: Eukaryota > Metazoa > Arthropoda > Insecta > Diptera > Tephritidae > Campiglossa > Campiglossa producta. The sequence continues at coordinate 24,814,082 of CAXKVI010000004.1, forward strand.
ATTGTATTCCTGCAAAAATCGAAAGTACTCTATTTCCCATCCAAAGAGTACTCCAATTAGAGCATCAGAGTAGTCCAAATGTAATCCTTTTTCATATAAAAATTGTGCTCCAATTAACATTGCGATGTCCTAGGACTGGACCACCTTCGCTTTTTTACTCCATGGAGTGCCCACAGTCAGAGTACTTTGCAATGTACTCCAATGTTGTTACTCCTTGGAGTACCTACTGCCGGAACGATCGTGTCGTGATTTTTATAGGATGGGATCGTGTGTAGAAGTCCACGCAAGTGGGGAAGTGGCGGTCAGAGCCATTCAACTGGGAATGGCCAGAGCGATTCTTCTATGGGCGGTCCAAGCAGCTCACTACGTCCGGGAAAGCCCTCGTATCCTCTGGATAGCCACTGCACACCCGCTCGGTGGTGAACTAATGTGAGAAGGCGACAACCTGACAAGGCCACTCCGACATAATTGGTTTAAGGGCTTGTCAGGAGATTTCAACAGCTGCGTCTGTCATCATGAGATGCGGCTGCAAGCGGGCGTCTGTCTTGGATCAAGCGGCTCGCTATATAAATGTGTAACTTAAATCCAACTCCCCGAGAAACGGGTTGTGCGTAGGGTTTGGGACCCACCCATAAAACAAAAATTCCAATGAGATCTAACAACCGAGCCTCGGATATGATAACTGTTTCTTCAGATAACGACCACAGCAAACAAACTAGGACTATGATTAATAAAATCAGGGCATGCTCTTGGAATGTCCGAACCCTTACTAGAGAAGGTGACGATGCCGCCTAGTTGAGGTCCTCAACAAGGCAAAAGCTGACATCACCGCTATACAAGAAATGCGATGGACGGGGCAAGGTTATAAGACCATCCGAACCTGCAATGTCTACTGGAGCAGCCATACTAATGAGCGCAGATTCGGCGTCGGTTTTGTGGTAGGAAAGAGACTTGTAAAAAATGAAGTGTCCTTCACAGCCGTGAATCGTCTCGCCACAATGGGAATTAAACTGCGATTTTTCACCATATCGTTTATCTGCGTGCATGAACCGACCGAGCACAAGGACGACGTGGAAAAAGATGCACTCTACCCGAAATTAGAAAAAACTTATGAGCGCTGTCCCCATCATGATATCAAAGTCATGCTTGGCGACTTTAACGCCAGGGTGGGCAAAGAGGGTGTATTTGGCTCCACTGTTGGAAAGTTCAGCCTCCTTGATGAGGATTCAGACTGATTGACTTCGCCAGTGCACGAAACATGGTCGTATCCAGCACCAGGTTCAAGCATACAAAGATCCATCAAGTTCTTGTTGTTGTAACGAGTTGTAGTCCAACCCAACGCGTATTTTTCCTTAGACTAAATTGTCGTCAATATCTTCTAACGTGAGTCCAAGAAAACTAGCAGTTTCTATAGGGTTGGACCAAAGCGAGATGGGTGTTAGAAGAGTGGGATCCGTGGAGCAAGTGAATAAGTGGTTGGTATTATGGGGGGATGAGCCGCATGCCGGACAAACATTCGCCACATCAGGGTTCAACGGCGACCTGGTGGCAGATGTTCAGAGAGTACTAAGGTTATGGAGGGATCAATTATCTGCCCTTCTAAACGGAAGAACAGAGCAACAATCCAGAGAAGAGGATGAACCCGACCCCACAATCGAAGACGATGGACAAAAACAACACTCTATAAGTCACTCATCGTACCCGTCCTGCTATATGGTGCAGAAGCATGGACACTGACAGCTTCTGACGAGGCGGCTTTGTGAGTATTTGAGAGAAAAATTCTTCGAAAGATTTATGGGTCCCTAAAAGTTGGCGACGACGAGTACCGAAGAAGATATAATTATGAGCTTTACGCAGACGTCGACATAGTTCAGCGAATTAAAATCGAGCGGCTTCGCTGGCTAGGTCACGTGGTGCGAATGAACGAAGACGCTCCGGACCAGAAGGTGTTCTTATCGGCACCCACCGGTGGAAGTGGAGGAAGAGGGAGGCCACCTCTCCGATGGCAGGACCAAGTGGAGGCAGATCTGAGAACACGCGGTGTTTCCAATTGGCGCCAGTTGGCTCAACAAAGAGCCGACTGGCGAAATATGTTGGACGGCCAAAATCGACTAGGCGGTTAAAGGCTATTTTAAGTAAGTAAATAAATCACGAGCAATGGTCGGCTTTCAATAAGCTGAAGGTGGTGCGCTGAGGCATTACAAAGGATAAAAATTGGTAGTTTTCAAGTTCCATTCAAATGGACACCATTGACTCACACATTAGTTCCTTCCTCGTTCGCTCAATCTATTGAACTAGTACAGGTCTCACTTCGCTCGCTTTATTGAGATATGGAAATTTTAAGCTCATCTCTGATTTATTTATCTATTACGGGATCTGTCAGCTATTCCGCCGGGACAGATCGCGATTTTTCTCGGAATTCGGTAGAAGATTTCGATTAACTTCGTAATTTCTATCGAGACTCTCCTCCCTGCGGAATAGCTGATATACCCCTATATATCTAGAAGTAAAGAAAATATGAAAAAGTACCTACTCTTGTGGGACTCCTTAAATTAGCGTGTTGCCAGAATCTTTTGGAATTTGGCAGTCAATTTCGATAAAGTCGATGTGTTCGTTATTGGCTCGTTACAATTATTTCCGCCAGCAGTTCCGTCGGAATAGCGGAAAGACTACATTATATTAGCAAGTATACGAGAAAATGTGCCATTGGCGCATATTCAAAGTCGAAATTAAGTAGTCTATAGAGGGGGTGGTGGGTAGGAGGCCTGAGGGCATCCTTGTGGGAATATGAAACCAAAAATTCACTATATGTGATATATATGTAAGTTGTTTAGTTAACATTTTTTATTTAATAGTGAAGGGTGTAACGTACAAAAAATAGATATAATGATAGTATTTAACCCTAGAAAGATAATCATATTTTGACATACGTAAAAGATAATCATGCGTAAAATAGACGCACGAGTTAGAATTGGTTATATTATAATACTTACTCATTAAATTGGAGCAAAATGTTATGGAATATATTCCAACATACATATAAAAGTCAAATAACAACAATTGAAATATTTTATAATTCATTTCTTACGAAAAAAAAAAAAAAAAACAATTCAACTTCCACAATTTTTTACAAAACTGTGGTTCCCAATTTCTTTAAGTGAAAAATAACTAATTTTCTGCCTTGCATGGGACAAATTAATTTAAAGAATAAATAAAGAAGATATATTTTAAAGTTTAAGAATGAATATTTTAGAAAAATCCGTCAGATACAGTTTAGACACATGTCGACATTATGCTCACGGCAAATGACTTTTTTGAATATATTGCACGAAGCACTTGCCTTTCGTCTTATGTTTGAGGGACAGTAGCAGCAGTATTTCCGCTTTTTAGGTGCTGGCTGTTCGTCTTCATCATTTTCGAGGGGATCCGCAATTTCCATTATTCCAATTATCCATAAGGCTAAAAATCTTAAAAGTTACATAAAAGATAATCATGCGTAATTTTGACCCACCTAGCCATTATATTACGAAACTGGAAACACTTATATCCGCAACGCGTGTGTCATTCGAAACTTCTACTTCACGACTGAGATAACTAAAACGGAGAGCAACACACTTTCGCTATTTACAGAGAAAATATAGTTTTTCGTAAGCACATGCGTCAATTTGACGCAGATTATCTTTCTAGGGTTAAAAGCTATGGTTTACTATGGTATGCCTCGAAGCAGTTTTTAGCAACACCGCAACATAAATGGACGTGACATTTACTACAAACGCATTGGGTTTGTGACGTTTTGCAGTACTTGCATTTTCTTTTACCATCTGTTTTGGCCAACCATTGAGGTATATGGTGTAGCCCATCATAACGTATATCCGCCACGGGATGCTGAGCTCCTTGTCCCAATGTACCTGACTGCTGTGGTTCCTCTTGTGTGGTAGGTGGGCTACCAACTGGACGCTTTTTCGTATACGCACAAAGTGCATCTGCCAAATCATACGAAATTCAGGCAATGACAGTAAGCGCTCTTCTTATTTTGGACGTGATGGATCGCTTAGTTTCTCAAAATTTGCTCTTTTGTATAGGATATATGAATTTGTGATAGTCATATCAACAAACTGGTAAAAAAGACGTGTCATAACATCACGAGATTTCACTGTTATTTTATATCTCCCCATCAAGCCGTCCATCAAATCAACACCACCCATGTGGGCGTTGTACTCTCTGATAATCTGTGGACAATCAACTTCAACATATTTTTTTTTGCTGTCTATTGTATCTCGAAATTTTTGCAATCTCCGGGGTTCCAGAGCTTCTTGAAAATGGAGTTATTCCTACGTAAGTCGATACTAGGCGAAAGCATCTTGTATCTTTCCACAGCACTATTGATAAATCTATGAATCAATGAATTCAAATATTTCTTCGGTAAAAAAATATTTGAAGAACTCAAGCGGTGTTTCAAGGCAGGCTAATTTATCAGGTAACTTATCATTCCCTCTGAACGCTACCTCGTTTACATGATGCCGCATGCTATTTTTTCGCCAAAGAATGTTTTTGAACTCATTGGACTGCTTATCAATATCTGTCAAATCTATTGTGGAAGAAAAAATACGTAACCATTTGAAATTTTTGATTGAAAACTAATCCTTTTCCTACTTTGAGCAGTAAACCCGCCTTGGCCTAAACTAACAGGTGGGCCTCCCTCTTCGTGCTCAGGTAACGGAGACCGTGGCCTTTTTCGATTGGCTTTCGCTGCTTCCATTGACGTGTTTTTAGATTTACTTGATGTCGTTGGTGTTTCGTCGACTGTAACTGTTAATGAAGTATACAGTACTATCGACGATTTTTTTATGTCTGGATGCACAAGGATGCCCACAGGCACAATCAGGAAATTTGACCAACAACACGTAACAAATTCTACTTCCTGTTATCGAAATACCAAACTTTAAATTTACGAAAACCTGGCACAAGTTTAATGTTATAAATTCGCTTTTATGAGCTTAAGAAAACGAAGTAATTCACTTAACAATTTTGCTTGTGCATTTGATGACTTCTAACACTTGACTGACAATACCTAATTGAACACAAAGGCTCTTTCGCATTGATCTCATGCTGTTATTACACAAACACACGAAGCCAGGCAACAAGAATTGGAGAAAAAAAAATGTATACTTTTAAATTAACGAACTTTGAAAGCGAGTGCCCTGAGGGACTCTTGTGCATTAGAGGGTAAAGGTAAAAATGTAAACAAAATGGCGCATATTTATAGTCGAAATAAAGTATGCACTAAAGTCAGCGTCAGCTTTTTGGCACCATTTCTAACGGCCTATCTGTCAAAAATGCTGACGCTATGTTTAATGCCTACTTTATTTCGACTATGAATATGCCCCAAAATGTTCACTTAAAATAAAGGAGAAACGTCCGAGTGCCAAAAAAATTTAAAAAATACAAACCTTTTCGTTTTTTTTTTAACAGCTTATCGCCCAGTACTGAAATCGTGCGCCTACGTATACGTCAAAATATAATTTGTTATAAAATTGACGTACGTTCCGCTTTTAGCTTAAACATAATCAGTCCGCCAATACGTCAGTTGCGTGACACACGTCAATTTTAGAGCAAATGCGTATAGCTTTCGGCACAATCAGTCCGTCAATACGTCACGTACGTGACGTACGTCGTGACAAAACGTACGTGCCGTACAGGGATGGCACATAGCGATTGACGTACGTCATGTTGAAGTACACAGATATGTCAACAAAGTAATTGGCGCAAAACGAAAATTATTAAAAAAAACATAACAAAAGCAAAATTTCGGTTAAAAACATGGAAAATATTCAAGTAATACTTGTTATAGTCACAATTTTCACAATCCCGTTGTCAAATTGGCGGTAAAATTGATTTTGACATTTTTCACGCAGCTGACGTTCCGTCAAAGTAGAAAATTGGCGAAGGATACCGGATCCGTTGACTGATACTTTGTCAATGTAGCGTTTTACATGCAAAATACACACATCCTACTCGGCTGTCAGTTTCTTCCTTTTCCGGCACGTACGTGACGGACTGATTCTGCCGAAAGCTTAACGCCAGATACGACGCTTTGTGCATTGTGCTTGGTCAAGAAATTTTGACGTTTACCAAATTTTCCATTTTTTTGCAAATTACTCTTATTAAAATGTATAAAATATGTTTAGCGAAATATGTACTCACCTTTGCCGTGGATCTGCGCGTTTACCTCAAGAAATATATACGAGCCTATTTATTTCTTGAGGTAAACCGGCGATGCCAACTATCGAAAAGTGCTGTATGTGTTCTTATGAACTGAGTATTGGCTCAAGAAAATTTGACGTGTGAAAACGTTTCTTGAGCGTTTTTTATATGGAATTTGACATTTCTTGGCAGGTAAGTAGCCCGCTTAAGGCTGCCACTGGGCCAACTTTCATATATTTCAGTAGAGTTCAAAAGAATTTAGACATTTCTCGAGGCAAAGCCAGTAAAGCAAGCGTGTATTGGGCCATCACCTTAACATACATGCAGCGTATCAGGCGCATTTTTAAGCGGGCTACTCACCTGCCAAGAAATGCCTCAAGAAAAAAACGAGCATATATTTCTTGTGCCTGGGGGCAAATTCGGGTTCTATGAAATGATAAAATGAAAAGAAATTTCATACAAAATTTGTGAAAAGAAACTTCAAATTCATACAAATTTTTTTTCACGTTATCATTTCATAGAACCAGAATTCACCCCCTGGTCAAGAAATTTTGACGTTTATCAAATTTTCCATTTTTTTGCAAATTACTCTTATAAAAATGTATAAAACATGTTTAGTGAAATATTTACTCACCTTTGCCGTGAATCTGCACGTTTACCTCAAGAAATATATACGAGCATATTTATTTCTTGAGGTAAAGCGGCATTGCCAACCATAGAAAATTGTAGTATTTTTTCTTATGAGCTGAGTATTGGCTCAAGAAAATCTGACATGTGAAAACAGTTCTTGACCATTTCTTGAGCGTTTTTTATATGGAGTTTGACATTTTTTGGCAGGTGAGTAGCCCGCTTTACGACAATGTTTGTCTGAACATTCAGAAATCGACGTTCCCTATTTTTTGCGATTTCCAACACTGTTCGTTAGTAATCAGTCGCACGGGTGCCAGAGACCATTGTGTAACATCCTGCACACATCAACATGGCGGTCTCCTATCTTTTACCTAATGGTAGAAAGAGATGGGAAGGTGGAAAGAAGTGAGACAAAAAAGGAAATTAAAAACAGGTGACTAAACTCACTTTGAAGTTTTCACGACTATGGCTATGATATCACACTTGTTATTAACCACAATCTCAAACAGGTGTTAAACTCATTTTGGAATTTTGACGTCTATGCAGAAGAGTTTACACTTGGTATTGATACACAATGCCAGAGACCGCGCTTTAATACCAAATCCGGTACATGTTTCTTTTTTTCCTTGGGCCCATTTTTCTTTTGAATGATATTCATGTCAATTCTAATTCACTAGTGAACCGGTGCAAAATGTTTCACCTTTTCATACATTTTTGATCACATATTATGTGAGAGTGAGAAAATCCGCAAATGATAATGCCGGGGTGACGGGTTTTTCGGGGTTAGCTTCAAAACGGTCGGGAGAGGAATCAAAAGACGCGTTTTGAACTCGGTACACATAATCCAAAAGCCAAGACTTTATACTTTATTTCTGTCAGGAGATATTGCAACTCAGAAAGGTGTTCTGCATATGTATACCAGAGGGTGAATTCTGGTTCTATGATATGATAACGTGAAAAAAAAATTTGTATGAATTTGAAGTTTCTTTTCACAAATTTTGTATGAAAATTCTTTTCATTTTATCATTTCATAGAACCAGAATTCACCCCCAGGGGTTGCGCCCCAATTATGTGCTCGTACCCGGTAAAATTGTTGTTTTTTTGTCAATAACTTTTCACTGAATCAATAATTTTTATTTCTCAGCTCGGATTATTGAAATCAAAACCGACACGCGTCTTTTAATACCTTTCTCGACATTTTTGGACGTGTTCCAGCAGTATCGGGTTCCCAAATTCCGGGATTTAAAAAAAAAAATGTATTTAAGTTTTAAGCTCTTTTGAGGCTGAAGATATAGAAAAAAACTTTTAGCTTCGTAAAACAGTTAAAAAAATAGAAAAATTGTACCTTTTAAACAGATTTGGTACTTTAGGTGTGTTTACTGAACAAAAAAAGGTTCAGGGGGTGAATTCTGGTTCTATGAAATGATAAAATGAAAAGAATTTTCATACAAAATTTGTGAAAAGAAACTTCAAATTCATACAAATTTTTTTTCACGTTATCATATCATAGAACCAGAATTCACCCTCAGAACAGGTTCCCTGCAAAAATCATTGGATTATGTGTTCCAATTTTTTGATATTGGAGTACTCCAATAGCAATCCTTTGTATACCTCATCGGACCACGATCAGCTTTTTGCAAATCGATCATTGCTTGTGCCTTGTCGACGAAAATTACGACACTATCGCTCTGGCAGTATATACTCCAAGGAGTAACAACATTGGAGTACATTGCAAAGTACTCTGACTGTAGGTACTCCAAGGAGTAGCAGAAACAAAGCGAAGGTTGGAGTAGGTGGTCCAGTCCTAGGACATCGCAATGTTAATTGGAACACAATTTTTATATGAAAAAGGATTATATTTGGAGTACTCTGATGCTCCAATTGGAGTACTCTTTGGATAGGAAATAGAGTACTCTCGATTGTTGCAGGGTTAGAGTAGAGCAGAGGGTGAATTCTGGTTCTATGATATGATAACGTGAAAAAAAATTTGTATGAATATGACGTTTCTTTTCACAAATTTTGTATGAAAATTCTTTTCATTTTATCATTTCATAGAACCAGAATTCACCCCCAGAGCAGGGCAGCTGTCTAAATAGAAATAGAGCAACTTAGAGCAAATGTTAGAGCAGAGAAGCAATTGTCATTCAGGAAAAAATAAATTTTTGAAAACTTCAAAAAAATTAGCTTGCAAGAAAATCAATGTTTTATATACGTGACTTTGCATTAATTTTGAAGATTTAAACAAAAAAAAACTAAATAAAAAGAAACTATCGAGATTCAAGTGTTTCATGGCATTTCTGCTCTGAGTTCCTCTAAGTTGCTCTATTTCTATTTTGACAGCTGCCCTGCTCTGCTCTAACCTGCTCTGAAATTTTTTTTGGTCAGTAAACAAATCTAATATGTTCTTTTCTTGTAAGCTAGTTTTTTTTGAAGTTTTTTAAAATTTATTTTTTCTTGACTGACAATTGCTTCTCTGCTGTAACTTACTCCACAAAAAAAGCTAGAGCCGAAATTTGTGATCTGGATTACGCTAGTTTTGTTTTGAGCGTATTCATGAAACAAAAGATAGAGCAATCTAGAGCAAGAAAAGTGTTCATTAAACACAATTTTGTGAAATAACTCAACCTGGCGTAAGCTAGAGCAGCTCAATAAACAAACTTTTTATGGTATAAGTTGTGGTACTAAAAAAGTCTAAAGCTTTCGGCAGAATCAATCCGTCAATACGTGATGTACGTGACGTACGTCGTGACAAAACGTACGTGCCGCACAGGGATGGCACATAGCGATTGACGTACGTCATGTTGAAGTACACAGATATGTCAACAAAGTAATTGGCGAAACGAAAATTATTAAAAAAAAACATAACAAATGCAAAATTTCGGTTAAAAACATGGAAAATATTAAAAAATTACTTTGGTTAAATTTGTTTTTTTTTCACAATTTTCACAAACGCGTTGTGAAATTGGCGGTAAAATTGATTTTGACATTTGTCACGCAGCTGCCGTTCCGTCAAAATAGAAAATTGGCAAAGGATGCCGGATCCGTTGACTGATCCTTTGTCAATCTAGCGTTTTACATGCAAAATACACACATCCTACTCGGCTGTCAGTTTCTTCCTTTTCCGGCACGTACGTGACGGACTGATTCTGCCGAAAGCTTAAGCTGGCAGCCGTGATCAGCTGTTGACAAACGACGCGCGTTCATTCCCGTTTGAAAGTGCAGTTTGTTTAGTTAGAAGTTCCGTTAGCTCCATATTTTGTTGGACAAATTGCGTCTGATTTGGGTAAAAAAATCACTCACAACAAAAATGGAAGGTGTTCTAAATGAATTGAGTGATTTTGATGATAAAGGATTGGTTAAATGTGGAGAAATTGTTTTATCGCCTAAAAAAAATGCATTCGCCTTTCGCTGCAGCCAATGCAAACATATATTTTTACAAATGGTGATATTTGCCAGGCATGTACGATTGGAGCATCAAGTAGAAGCTAACGTAATTGAGCAATATAAACAAGAACTGCTGCAGGATTTCAGTGTTTACACTGTGGAGGAGTTATTAGGTGAAAAATACGATAGTGGATTATCGCATGCAAATTCAACCATCGACACACAACTGAATGTAGGAGGAGGCGCCAGTAGCCTTAACACAGATTCGGATGATACAGGAATAGAGAGTGATGAGGAACTCGAAAAACAAATTTCAGCTTTATTAGCTAGTATCGCTACAAGTGATTCGCTTAGTTTAACTGGTACTGAATTTTCTGATGACTCTGGACTTGATACTAAAAATATCACGGATGATAGTCGTTCTGAATCACAGCAGGAAGATCAAAGTCGGTGTTGGGAAAAGCAAGCGGTCCAATTCAAGGGAGAGCAAGATGCTAAAGTTACTGAAAAGCAAGCGATTGAAGTTGAAGTAAAGCAAGATACCAAAGACGATGTAGAGCGAACAACCGAGCTTAACGGAGAGAGAGATACCAAAGTTAGAGGAAATCTAGAAACCAAAACTGCAAGTAAGTATATTTTCATATATATTTGGGTTTTATTTTCTAAGGTTTTAGTAGTTTTATTTAAGACAGCGCTCTTCGAGGCTACGCATCGTAATGTGTACATATCAGTATGCGATGACCTGGAAGACGCTATTTTCGATTACTTATAAATCATTTGATTTATTGAACAGTGCCCTTGTATAGCTACTTTAGAGGATTGCAGTACACCCAAGTTCTATTATGTTCTTATCTCATTTACAACACCTCTTCGGAACGGATTTCTTTCTGGAATCATATACTTTCTCTTGGCCTGGACTTTATATTCTCTGGCCAGGATGAGTCAAAAAATTCAGCTTTACAAATGGCTTTGTATTTTTGTGGGATGTTCTTTGAAGTCTCCCACTCCGTTGCACAGTAAGGCCATGCTGTTTTTTTTAGTAACCATACACTACCTTTACGACGATTATTTTTATAACCCCCAACGACACATTTGTCGTTTCAGTACTCATCCTTTTTCTTGTTAGTCTTTCTCTAAGAAATGATCTGATTGTTTGAAGACCAGATTGGGTGTTATAGTCGCTGCTTATCTTGCTAGTCTGTCTGCGTACTCGTATGCTTCAGGTGTTTTAAATTTCTTACACACTGCAACATGGGTTTGGTTTTGGACTTCGCAAGACGAGATCATATTAAGTGCAGCTTGGTTGTTATTGTTGTTATATCTGTACTTCGCCCTGCCTAGTCCGAAGATCCTACATGACGGACCAGACAGGGTTGTATTGATGTTGACAGTCCTTTGCCACATTTTCTAACGTTGGAGAAATTTTCATCTTTATGTACAGTTACTTCTCAGATCAGAAAACCCAGGACATCGCCATGGATCTCTGCGCAGTGTAACCACCCGGGGTTTTACCTCGGCCAAGGACTGTCACTTTCAATGTAACCCTGTTTAGTATGTTTTGTCCCATTCCGAAACTATCATCCGCCCCCCTTGCAGCAGGGCTGCAAGATATTCTATTGTTACGGGCGGGCGTTGAGCCGAACCCCGGACCAAAAGAATGGATCGCGTCATCGGTCAAATGCAATAACTGCTTAGGCCAATGCCACGTACATCTATGCTCTGGGCTCGCTAACAGGCACCTCTGGACGGATGCGTTCATCGCACCATGCTGTAACACACCTCAACCTACGATGCCAGCCAACCCGGTAACACCAGGTCCACAGCTAACTAGGCTGAGGCACAGCCTTTGTTTTTAGCCTACCAACACCTGGGCGAACACATCCGTCTCTCACGCCTATGGTTAACTCGACATAGACCCCACCGGCGCACTTCCAAATCTTACAGCACAACTGTAACGGATTAATTGGTAAGATCGCAGAGATAACTAATTTGATGACGCAATATGACATAAAACTTGCCGCAGTCCAAGAAACCAAGCTCAGTCCTAGGTCGGACCTCATTACCTATGGCGGATATAACATCCACCGGAAAGACCGTCATAGAGTAACAGGAGGTCTGGGAGGTGGTCTAGCATTCATAACGCACAACTCTGTACAGTATCATCTATTTGATACCGACATCGAAGGAACGGATGATATCTTAGAAAGCCAAGGTATTACCATCCATACAGGCGATGTCGATCTGCAAATCATTAACATCTACATACCCCCTGTCTCAAGTTGCCCCACCGGTTATCACCCCGACATTAGCTTGCTATTACGAGGAGATAACCGGGTGATCCTGGGCGACTTCAATGCGCACCACGACATGTGGCACTCAAACTTGCCAGCAGACAATAGGGGGCATGTACTTGCATAACAAATAGATGATACGGCTTTCTGTACATTAAACGGAGACGCCCCAACGAGAGTATCGGGTAACTGCTATAGTTCGCCAGATATTTCCATCGTAAGTGCAGGACTATTGAACAACACCAATTGGCGACCCATACTCACGTTGGCGTCTGACCATCTCCCAATAGTCATTACCATCGAACGACCGACGGACTTTATTACACCTGAGCATGGTACATATATTAATTTTACCAAGGCGGACTGGGACTGTTTTGAGACATATACGGACGAATCCTTGGCTGCCCTGACCATTCTTACGGACGTACGCAAAGGCGAACGAGACTTCCGCAACATCATTGAATTGGCCTCTAAACGCTTCATTCCTGCGGGTCGAATATCCCAAATAAGACCAAATTTCCCCGCGGAGGCAGCGGCCATGGATAGAGAAACAGATGAAGTGCGAAGTCTCAATCCCGCAGACACCCGCATAAGGGATCTCAACGCAGAAATTCGTAGGTTGGTCGATAAACACAAACTGGCCAAATGGACACAACACCTAGAGCAATGCAACCTCTCCGATGGTGTTGGCAAATTATGGACTACTGCCAAAGCTCTATCCAATCCAACGAAACACAAGGATAAAGTAGATATTACTTTCGGCGACAGGGTGAAGAAGGACCCTAGGGGATGTGCGAACTCCTTCTGTAGACAATTTGTACTACATTCCCCGCCCGATAGAGCTAAACGTAGAACCATGCGACAGGCGCGTAAATACAAAAACCAAAACAGGCCCATTGTCATCACTGCCGCAGAGGTCAAGGAAACCATCAGACAGGCTAAGCCCTCAAAATCCATCGGCCCCGACGGCATTGCCATGAAGATGCTGAAACATCTAGGCCAGGAGGGACACAAATACTTAGCGGCTCTATTCAGTCTTTCACTGAACACTTTCGGCGGACTGGGACAGTTTTCAGACATATACGGACGAATCCTTGGCTGCTCTATCCATTCCTACGGACGTACGCAAAGGCGAACGAGACTTCCGCAACATCATTGACTTGGCCTCTAAACGCTTCATTCCTGCGGGTCGAATATCTCAAATAAGACCAAATTTCCCCGCGGAGGCAGCGGCCATGGCTAGAGAAAGAGATGAAGCGCGAAGTCTCAATCCCGCAGACCCCCGTATAAGGGATCTCAACGCGGAAATTCGTAGGTTGGTCGATAAACATAAACTGGCCAAATGGAAGCGACACCTAGAGCAATGCAACCTCTCTGATGGTGACATAGATATTACTTTCGGTGACAGGGTGAAGAAGGACCCTAGGGGATGTGCGAACTCCTTCTGTAGACAATTTGTACTACATTCCCCGCCCGATAGGCGCGTAAATATAAAAACCAAAATACGCCCATTGTCATCACTGCCTCAGAGGTCAAGGAAGCCATCAGACAGGCTAAGCCCTCAAAATCCATCGGCCCCGACGGCATTGCCATGAAGATGCTGAAACATCTAGGCCAGGAGGGACACAAATACTTAGCGGCTCTATTCAGTCTTTCACTGAACACTTTCGTCATTCCTGAAATATGGAAAAAGGCGAGAGTGGTTCCATTACTAAAACCTAGAAAGCCGGCAAACATAGGCGATTCATATCGCCCTATATCACTTTTGTCGCCGGTAGTGAAGACGCTAGAGTCCATTTTGCTCCCTTATTATACTGCAAATCTGCACCTGCTAGTCATCAACATGACTTCCGTAAGCTGCACAGCACCACCACCGCACACAATGCCATTAAAACGCAAATAAATAGCGGCCTAAATCAAAACCAACCAAATCACAGGACTGCGTTCGTGGCACTTGATCTGTCGAAAGCTTTTGACACAGTCAACCATGCCACTCTCATACAAGATCTGTTTGAAACACAGATACCTGAAGGGTTAAAGAGATGGACCGCTAATTACTTGAATGGACGGCAGGCGTCGGTTAACTTTAGAAACGCAACATCAAAACCTAGACGTATTAGACAGGGGGTGCCACAGGGTGGTGTCCTATCCCCGACAATGTTTAACTTCTATCTATCGAAGATGCCCCCACCACCAGAAGGCGTCTCCGTCGTTTCATATGCCGACGACTGTACAATAATGGCGACGGGGAAGGGCCCCTATACTGATGAACTCTGTGCGAAAATCAACGGTTACCTCTGCGACCTTTCCAGGTTTTTCAATGAGCGAGACGCTTTTCACGACATGGACGCACCAGGTGAGAAATGAATTAGACATTGTCGTTGATGGCACTAAGCTACCAACTGTCAGCCACCCAAAGTTATTAGGGGTGACACTGGATAATACTTTCTCATCTGCTTATCATGTGTCTGCAATGGTCTCAAAGGTACGTGGTCGCAACAAGATCCTCTAGTCACTTGCCGGCAGCACTTGGAGAAAAGACAAAGAAACGTTGCTGACTACATATAAGCCCATTGGCCGACCAGTCTCTGACTATGCTGCACCCATATGGTCGCCTAATGGACATAACACGAATTGACGAAGTTACAAGTCTGCCAAAATACTGCCATCAGAACTGCTACGGGATATGTACCTCTAGTCGAAAACTGACTTTTTGGTTAGTTGGGTTGTGGTACTAGGCCGACTGTCGTGGGAACGCTTTCGTTGGATTTTGGTCGCCTCTTACGACAGGCATATCTACCCAGGATGTTTTCTGAACCCCTAACCCGCAGGGTTGTCGTGATATTTCATTTTGACTATTGGCATTTATATTAAATCAAAATTCTCAAAATCTACCAAACCGGTTTTGAATATTTTTAATTTATTCGATAGGTATTTTGATTTGAGGTGACATTTCACATGCAGGGCATTGTTTAAATTGATGTCGATGAGTCTGGATAACTAAGAGTTTAATCTGTTACAATATGCAGATCGAAGTTGACCTATAGTGACATGTTATTGCGCTTTAGCCACTTCGGGCGGTAGACTGCTTAGAAAAGGGGTTCACAGCCCGATACCGGACAAAAGCAACAACCCATTCAGCGTGGATGATTACGCATATTCAAGGGTAGTGTGATATCGCACACTAAATCAAAAACCGCCGCAGATGTTGGTTGACCAGCGTCGTGAGTGTCGTCTTTTGATTAGTCTTGGATACTGGCGAGAAAAGTGATAGAGACCGAAAACATACCTAGATTGGCATAGTGTAACAGTATCCATATGACTTATCAGAGGCGTCATATCCATGGATGAGAACTGACTGACAAGATATCTCAAGGGGTGTAAGAGTAGGTCGGCCCCCCGTTGGTGCACCCTGGGTAACGCTAGCACGGCTAGTTTCTTGTATTGCCGGTTCTACGAGAACGGTACCAGTACTTGTGCTGTCCCCATCGTGCCGAAACGACCCGGGCCGTTTTCTTATATCGACCCGGCCAAGAGCAATACACTCGGGGTGACCCTGTCTGACATTTAGGCAGGACTACACCTCGTTACAATAACAACAACAACAACAACAACAACATGTCTTCGACCTTCGGGAAAGTGTGATTGTTTTGTTTTGTTGTTTATAAACAACAATTCACCTGGCATTATAAAACAAACGGTCCTGAAGATGAAATATGCCGAGATATTCACCCCGTACAGTGAAAAGAGTTTAGCTGCACGACCTTAATTTTGTCGATGTCGGTATGATTCAAGCTGCCTTGAAATCTAACGTACAATGAACTGCTATCGCTATATGTATACCATATAGTCCTCTGCGGGTTAGGGGTTTGGAATATGCCCGAGGTAGGTATGCCGGTCGTAAGAGGCGACTTAAATCCACGAAATCGTTCCCAAGACAGTCGGGCAGTACCGCAAGGGAGTACCGGAACGTACCGGATTCATCCGGCAAAGGACTGTCAACACCCGTACAACCCCTGTCTGGCCTGTCACTCAACTTTTTATAAGTGGATCTTCCGACTCGGCAGGGCAAAGTATGGCTACAACAACAACAGTTTTTCTTCCTGACTATACAATTCACTCTTGCCATTAACTATCTATCCAGATAAGCATACCCGTTCAACTACTACCGCCTTACGATCTGGATCAAAAACAGATTCCGCTCCCGACACCCACAATACCAAAGATGCAACGAAAGAAAGAAATTTAAGTCTACAGTTAAAACAAAGACCAGAGAGTAACACCAAGCATAATCAAAAACTTATGGACTATGCTAAACCGAATACAATAACAGCGACATGCAATATTCGGCACAAAAAGCAACAGCAACGAAAACCAACCAGTTCCATTAAGAAACAGATTAAGCATGCTAGAAAACATTTGCATGTGAAAGCAGCTAAAAGGGTTAAAGTGCTTGTGGAAGAATTTGATGCGAAATTTGACGAGCTACAAAACGAGCTTGCAATCGAACTGACTGATGAGCCCGAACTTTTTGCAGGCGCTAATTATGAAGAGGAACTCAGTAATTTGAACGACGACGCGAACTATGTAAATGTTGCTAAATCTGATGAAAAATTTAAGAACGCGAACGAGCAGCCCCGTGAAGAACCAGATATCGATGTGAACGATGAAATTGAGCGCATAACTGGTGCCAAGTATCAAGAGGAAAATAAAGAACCGGATATTGATGTCAATGTCGAAATTGAGAGAATAACTGGCGAAAAGTGTGGGGAACTACAAAATGAATTGGATATCGACGTGGACGACGAAGTTGAACGTATAACTGGCACGAAAAATGAGGAACTACATAAAGAAACGGATATCGATGTGAACTACGAAGATGAGTGTATAACTGACGCAAAGTCTCAAGAGGTATATAGAGAACACCATATTGATGAATTTGAATCGAATTTGAATTGTTTTTTTTTTTTGTTTTTTCTAGCACAACAATGTCGAAATTGAGCGCATAACTGGCGCAAATTGTGAGGAACTACATGAAGAGCAGGATAATGCCTTGAATGATGAATTGGGACTTATCGACCAGACTGAAGAAATGCCAAAAGAAATGGAAGCTGATTTGAGTGACGAGCTACACTTTGCTAGAGAAGCTGAAGAGCAGTCATATGTGACTGATGTAGCATTACCAGGAACAAGCGATTTCGAAAGCATGAACACTTCTACAGAATTGGAACAAACTGATGAATTGACAGGAATTAAATTTTCAAGGGAAGATCTCGATGACATGAAAACTGGTATGCCAGAGATTTTAGACTCAACTAATGAATTAGAAAAGGTTCCATACGTCAATGGTCTCAGTGCCTACCAAATGCAATATCTTGTTTATAATGAAACACATGCACAGTTGTCAGCGGCTTTGGATAATAATGATGACGACAAGAGTACAACAAGCGCAGAGACTGATGTGGCCACACCGATTGACCTTAGTCTGAATAAATCGACTGATTTTGCTGATATGCAATCTGGAAATATTTCTGAAAAGCTTGTAAATGAGGATGCTGCTGCACAATGTAAAATAACGAGCGATATTTTAATAGAAGTTGAAAATTTGTTGGCGCAACAAGACACTGCTGCTAATTTCAACGATTACTCCGCACCATCATATGATACGAATGAGCTGTTACCAATTTGTGGCAGCATGGATAACCGCCGATTGCCACCATTTTCAAAATTCTTTAAAAATACAGCTAATAGTTTGAGAACTTCAAATGGGTGGTTTGCACAATCAACACCCAAACAAAAACCTCTAAAAGCTTCAACTAAAAATAAGCAAACGAAAATTGCAAGTCCATTGCGCCCAAGTGCACAGTTGAATATAGATAAAAAAGAAGAAGACGTATTCAAATGCACAGAAAGGGTTAACAATGCTAAGCATTTGAGCGAGCAAATAACTACCAAAAAATCCATCAGATTTCCTATTCTAAAACGCGCACTGCAAAGCAACGAAAAGGAAAGCGAAACAAAACGGCGTAAAATTGACAATGCCATACAAAAGAAGGAAGATTGCGTCACCAGAAAACAGAGACTTGAAATATTAAAAGTTGAAGTGTTGCCGCCAAACGCAACAATTGCAGATAAATCAGAGTTAGATCTTAAAAATTCAAAAGTCCCAGGCATTAAGCAAGCGACTAACAATATAAAATGGGACGCAGCAACTATGAAAAATATTGAGGATGATTTGATACCGGTATTGAAAATGCTTATGAGTTTCTCTGCCAAGTATATTACTAACAGTTCGATTTTACCTTTTATAGTATGTAAAAATTAAGAAACCCACTGCCGCCTTCAGTGCCCATGTTGCCGCCGATAGCACAAGCGAAAATTATACAACATCTTTTAACGAACTTAATTATACACCAGAAGAGACGCTAAATCAGTTAAAGTTGGAACAATACGTCGACGAGAAGCCGTCATACGATTCACTATTGGTATGCTATAATGACTACTTTTAGCTGTTCAAATTATGTACTTACGATATTATAATCTTTTTTACAGCTTAAGAGCTTTGCTGAACCCTTAAATTCTAGCATTCTTACGACCGAGGAAAGCAGTTTCATACGCCAAGCTGTAAGTGTTACGATTTCGAATCATCTTCAAAACCTATTTTTAAAAATATTTATCTTTTCTTTTTACAGTCTGAGGAAGATAAAGAAAATTACCGGTTACTGGAGCCTTTGGGTGTAAGTTCAAAATAGATTAAACATACATAATACTATAACGTCGCTACGTTTTTTTTTAGAAGAGAAAAAATACTGTCTTTTGTTTTACAAATTTTTGTTTGCATATATGTCTCTAGGGGGCGGATTTGCGTCCAAAAGATAACGGTTTGGATGTCATGGCTTGTGACAGTTAAGAAGTAACTAATATTGAGCAATTTAGCTTGATGGCGGTGAGACTCCGAAAGACATCCCGTGTCAGTTCTGATTGCGGTATTTTGGCAGACTTGTAACCTTGACCAGTTTAAGACCATTGCAGACACATGACCAGCAAATGAGAATGTGCTATCCAATGTTACCCCCAAAAACTCGGTGGCTAACAGTTGGCAGCTTAACGCCATCACAGTAAATATCTAACTCGTTTCTCACTTGGTGCGTTCATGTCGTAAAGACTTTCGCCGTAGATTTAGCCGGTGATATTGTCAGTTTTCGTTCGGTGAAAAACTCGGAAAGGTCCCAGAGCTAACCTTTGATTTTCGCACAGAGTTCGTCAGTATGGGGGCCTTTCCCCGTAGCCATTATCGTACAGTCGTCGGCATATGAAACGCCGGAGACACCCTCCGGGGAGGGGGTGTCCTCGATAAATAGAAGTTAAACAGTGCCGTCGATAGGACAACACCCTATGGCACTTCCTCTCTAATACGTCTACATCGACGCTTGACATCTATTCAGATAATAAGCCGCCCACTCGTTTAGACCATCAGGGAGTCGTTCCTCAAAAAGATGTTGTAAGGCTTTGGCATGATTGACTGTATCAAAAGCCATTGATAAGTCCAGTGCTACGAGCACAGTGCTTTGATTTGGTTGAAGTTGATTTAGACCGTTATTTACCGTTATTGTAATGGTATTGAGCGCGGTTGTAGTGCTAAGTAATTTACGGAAGCCATGTTGATGACTGGCCATGCCATGCTTTAAAAATAAACTTTAGTTCTACATATCGTATTTTTAAGAATAAGGTACTATGCAGTATGAATTTTCGACCATTTACCAATTGTAGTTGGAAGTTGAATAATTCGTGTTCGTGCTCACAAAGATGAAACAAAGGGATTTTTCGGGGTCCCACAAGTCACAATCATTTAATCAGTAGTTACAAAGCTTTTTGTGGTTATTTGTCCAATTCTTTTAATGCATTTATTGCATTCGATATTTATCCATGTCAATAAATATATTTCATAACAATTTAATAGGCCCTATACACGATGCGTCTGAGTCGAAGAGTCAGTTTAGGTGTATTAGTGAAAAATGTGTATGTAGTAGTTACACCGACATGACTAGCATGACTCAAGAAAATCAAAATGAGTTTGATATTTTGTAGACTGACGGCGAGTCAACACGTACACAGATGACTCGCGAGTCAGACGCACTGTGTATATAGACCCTATAAGTCCCAATGTGAGTCAAAGTTGACTAATAAAATTTGGAGTCAAATGTCCCACGAGTCACAATTACATTCATTTTTCATTTCACCTTAGCACTCAACATACTAATTAGCCCACAAATGTTTTTTATTATTTACTTTCTTCTTTAGTTGCAAATCATTGTTCATCCTAAAGCGGAGGATGGCATGACTTTGAACACACTAGAAACAAATAGAGCGAAAGCAAGCTTATTTGCTACAATTTATACAGAATTCAGATATCTTTGGAAAGTTAACAAAGGTACTAAGAGCTACGAAACAATGGAATTGGATTTCATCAAATTGATGCAACGTATCAACGAAAATTTTAAGCTCGACTTGACAATTACTGAAACAAAGCGTATAAGTAACCTTATTTCATTATGGTATAGTAAGAGCTATAGCAGAGCATTAAAAAGAAAGAGGCAAATATCAGCATCGCTACTCCATTATCTGCGCCTATTCATATACCTACCAAAAACAACGCGTCGCATTTTTTACTGTGAGGAATGTCCACGCTATTTTCTTACACAACAAGTTTATTTGGCACATCGTGACAAACATTTAGCCCTGCCATCTACTTGCCCTTACTGTCACACAAACTTTCCCAGTCGTAAAGACCTATTGCAACATACCAAAATTTGTATAACATTTCTATGTATAGAATGTGATAGTATGTTTGATAAGGCCGCCGATTTAGAACATCATTTGCGTCAAAAACATTTCTGGCAATGTGAGAAATGTGGTAGATTGGCAGCACAAGCGTCAGATTTAGAAACGCATGTACATGAATATCCAATAATTTGTGGCTTGTGTAATCATCTCTTCGATACGGCGGCTGAATTGCAAAACCATCGTCAAGATACATTTCATTGGGACTATACATGTAATATTTGTGAAATACTTTTACCGACTGCAACTAAAATGAAAAATCATTCAATGCTTTGTAAGCGCGTTAGTCAATAAGGTGATAGTATTTAATTTATTTTTTAATTTTCATACTATATATTTTTTAATTCAATATGAATTTTAGAAAATGCATGTAAAATGTGAATGTCCAGTATTTTATTTGTAAGTTAGAAGAAATGAATTCTATGCAATATTTATTTTTAACATATATATTTTTTTCATCTTAATTAAATAAATGTATTTGATATGAAGTGCATGACTTGGATAAAAGAAACAAAATGTGTTTATCATGAGAAGGGAACTATCAGTGACAAGAGAAAGCTTACAGAATTCAAGTGCAAATATTTATATCGTGACAAATTTGCAGTAAATTTTTATTTTTCATTTCCCATAGGAAAAAGGTATTTTTTTCAAAGTGATTTTTTTCAATTTCTGAAAGTTATTTGAAAAACCCTCTACAAATTCTTAAGGTTGACGCTTAGAACTTTCCAAAACTTTTTATATAATGCGCTTATAACTACAAAACTAATTGCGGCCTTCTGAAAATTACTAAAATTTAAACTATTGCAAGTAGCCGCCTCAAAAGTTTGTAATTTCAAATGACTGTAATTAGTTTTGTAGTTATGATAATCGCACAATGCAGATAGCTTGGAAAGTTCCTAGCTTCAACTTTAAGAATATGTTAAGGGATTTTGGAAAAAACTATTAAAAACGCTTTAAGCAAATTCATTTAGAAGAAAATTTATTTATTTTTTTTTTCAACCAAAATGTACGGGAAAATGAAAAAAAATCCTTATATTATAATCAATTACTTACTTTTGAGAAGGTAAGAGATAGGAAATTATTGGGCCGTAGTCATAGTCGAAATAGAGTAGGCACTAAAGTTAGCATCAGCTTTGTGACACTATTTCCAACGGACTATCTGTTAAAAAAGCTGACGCTAACCTTAGTACCTACTTTATTTTGACTATGACTACGGGCCATTCTTTTTTTGAATCACCGTAATAGATGTATAGAAGATCTAAAGAAAGTAAACGTACAATTGCAATGCATACCAAAAATAAATTCTTTTTAAATAATTTCGTTATTTTTTTTCTGAAAGTATGCCTTTGTGCAAAATTCGGAAATTTTTCAAGAAAACGTAGGTGAAATTTGTTGCACAGAATTTTTAAGTCTTTGTCGAGTATGTGCGTAGTTATGCAGCTCATTGAATTTTAGTATAATAAAAAACAAATCTCAAGCCCTAACAAAATTATATGATTTTTAGCATTTTTTTCTAGCCGACCTCTGCACTTTTTTCAATACATTTTGTCTTATAAACCAACTCCTATTTTTATGGTAGACTAGCAGACAACTTTGTCTGCTAAACTTGAAAAGACGGACCATAAATACGATTTTTTTTTTTAATATCTCGACTCCAGCACCACCTAGCGGTGTTCATTGTTGTAACCTTGTTTTTCATTCCATATCAATTGTACTTCCCAAAAACGTAGATAATCGCATCATAACTACTGTTTTTGAAAATATTGCGGTATTCACTGAAACAAAAAATTCAAAAAGCGCTTCCGGATTCGTGATCCTGAGGCTAAAACAGGTATTTTAGTTGGGTGTGAAGAAAACAAATACCAATATTGCAACTCCTGCGCCATCTAGCGGAAAAAATATGGCCAATGTGAAGAGGGCTAGCAAAAGAAAAAAACTAAAAATTTTCCAAAAATGTGTTCAGAAGTTTTCGACCAATTCCTCACAGAAAAACCACCTACAATTTTATGTTTATAATTAGCGAAATCATTTAATATTCTTCTAAAATTTCTTAAGTGGTAAATTTTCACAATTTATACTGTATTCTTGCGTATACTTTCGAGAAAGTGTAGTAGTGTGTTTTAAAATATTTTTCAAAAACGCTCTTCCTTGAGAATTTTTTCCAATAGCGCTCCATTTGGGAATTTGATTAAAAAATACCCTACATCCACTGAACAGAGGAAGGAGGTTTAACGATGAGCTGTACGAGCTAGCGAATAAAAGCCCAAAGGCTCGGTTGGCTGGGTCATATCCTGCGAATGGACAAAGAAGCTCCAGCTCCTATCGTCACCCGGATTTCGAAGCAGAGGAAGGGGGAGGCCTCGACTGAGATGGAAACAACAGGTGGAGGATGACTTGAACTCCTTTGGGGTTTCCAATTGGCGTCAGTTATCCCTAAAAAGGAATGACTGGCTTGCTTTGAAACGAAACGACCAAAATCGCCTAGCCAGTTTAGGATCAATTAATGACGCACGCCAAGATTAGATGATCAGCTGAAGATTTATTAGATTTTCGTTCAGATAAGGCGGGTTTTAAACTCATTCTGCGATGCGGCTTTCAGGAACCAAATTTTGTAGTAGGGCGTTGATGCAAACAATTTCGATCTAAGGAGTTTTTGAACAATAATTTGAAATAGGACGATCTTCCACTTAACTGTCTATTTGTCCTTTTCTAATAATGTTTTAATTCAATATTCGAAATGTAAAAAGAGCAAACCTCTAGTTTACGTTTTCCCTTGTTTGACACTTACCGTTATAAGTTTCACCGGGCACATAACCATTGGGACCCTCAGCAACTAACAATCTATAACCGTTGTCTCCGCGCGAACGTCGGCCATGTGGTAGATGTGTTGGTGCACGCGTACAACATGCCGCCAATTGAAATGCCACTAAACATAACAGTAAAATTGTCACGAAACACTTGTCGAGTGAATGGCACTGCATATTAATTTTTACTTTTGATTTAAATGTGTAGAATTATATGGATATGTGAGCATATGTCAGTGTGTATGTTTATGCGTTTTTGTTAATTTTGATAAATTAATTGTTGCAACTTGTAATGCAAAAGTATATGACGATCTAAGCACACAAAATGTATGTATGTATGTATGGGTGTACATATGTGTCAAAGGTCGTTAACAAAAATAATCTACACGATTTGAATGTCACCAGCGCTTTGTCATACTAACGCATAACGCGTTCGATCTGCCTATATATAAACTCGTGCCCAAGTAAATACTTAAGCTAAGATTAAATGCTTCTATTCGACTCGGCGTACGCGCTCAGACTGAATGGTTTGAAGAGGAGCACAAGTGTACATAGATGATCCATCAAGTGGGACTGGAAGGTGGAGACAAGCTCAGACATACTACTTAGGCATTCATGAATTCGTACAATGCGTTGATATAAATGTACTCGAACTTATGTATTCATAACAGACGAGGTACAAACATATTTATATTGATAACATAACTTATTGGAGAATACATATATTACATATGTCCATTAGACTAGGCCAACAATTTTTTTTTTTTTTTTGTTTAATAGATGATAAATATTTTTTTCAGAATGTCAAAATAAATACTGCACAATAAGCAGGCCTCTGGACACTCCAGTATTCTGGCATCTTATAGTTTTCTCCCTCTGAGCACAGATCGGCGTGCGGCCACAACAATCTTAGATAGCTGTTTTAAAACAAACATTCTTAGCAGGCGGAATGGGAGAGGCGGCATTTCTGTATACACCGACGGTTCGAAGTTAGACGGCAGAGTTGGAGGAGGGGTTTATTCAAGGGATCTGGAACTTGAGCTCTTCTTCAGACTACCTAATCATTGCAGCGTCTTCCAGACTGAAGTCTCTGCAATCTTGGATGCCGCGGCCTGGATAAGTAAAAGCGTTATCGGCGAGGATATCGTTATTTTCAGCGAAAGCCAAGCCGCCATCAAAGCTCTTGGATCTTATTTGTTCAACTCTGAACTGACGCTCAGCTGTCATCGATTCCTTCAAGAGATGGCCCAACAGAACCGCGGGGACCTCACATGGGTGCCCGGCCACGGGGACATTGTAGGGCAGACGAACTTGCCCGTTAGGGCCAACCAAGCAGGTTCTCCGAGATAAAAAGCGCTTAGGTATGCCGTTTGCCACTCCGTCAAGCCCAAGAAAGCTGGCTACAATCCTCAGGGTGCCGGATAACCAAACAAACCTGGCCAACCATAAAAGATCTAGACACAGAAATCTCCACATTAATAGGTGTTTTAACCTGGCACTGCCTTATTGGTAGGCACGTAGAAAGGCTAGGTGTGCCCTACCGGCGATGCTGTAGGAGTTGCAAAGATGATAATGAGGAGGAAACGGTGGAGCACCTTATCTGCAAGTGTCCGGCTTTAAGCAGCGCGAGAACGTGATTTTTGGGAGTTTCCTTTCTGGATAGCCTACGCAAGAACGCAGAGCTGGACATAAAGGACTTGATGGCCTTCATCAAGTCATCTAAATTGTTCGAGGAGGAGTAACGGTTTCGGTTTAGGAGTGTCAGTCGCGGGATTCTGCTATGAGAGGAATCCCAACAACTCAGGGATTTTCCATATGGCTGGGTCCCGGGGCTGACTTTCCTAGTGTTGGTGATATCACAACGGTCCTTTCAAAACTGTTTCATCCAAATCAGTCAGCCGGTTCCTGAGATAGTGGATATACGAAAGATTCATTTCCAACTGCCTGGTGCAACCTCTGCAGGATAGTAACGTCAACCCAAAAGTTGATATATCCTTGGGTTGTGTGTTTCCATTTTGTAATATTGGAGTACTCCAGTTTTAAGCCTTTGTAATGCCTCCGCGGCCCACCTTCGGCCGATCTTTGCTCGTGCTTTATCGACAAAAATTACGACACGATCGCTCTGACAGTAGATACTCCAAGGAGTAACAACTTTGGAGTCCTTTGCAATAGTCCGACAGCGCTTTTCACTGAAATATAAAACTTAAAAAGCGGATTTTTGATACCGAGGTCCAAACGCGTCATTTGAGCCCTATCACAAAATTTTTGGACGTGTTTTGGCCCGGTCTAATGCTTGTCACGCCTTCACAGAAGTTGCTGGAAAAAATAGATTACCCGATAAGGACAATTTATTTGGTCGTTATGTGAATGTGTGAAATACGTTATAGTATTCGAAAAGTAATTTAATTAATTATTGGAAAAGCGTTAATTGTAGTTACAATTTATAGCAAATACATGTGTGTTGCCAGTCTTCTGCCTTCTCTTTTCTGTCGAAAGTAACATAGTAGTCCAAGGTGATAACCAGATTATCTTTGCATTTTCTATATAGTGAACGAACGAACGACAATAAATTGGCCGCTCCAAAGGAGAAGTTGCTGGTCCTTCAGTGCACCTCCCACTTGCCCCAATTACGCAGAATTTTTTATTAATAGGCTCAGCTACAACATTTTAACCGAGCTCAACAATTACTTCCAGGAGTTTTATACAGTTTAAAATATATTCTAGGTATGTATGTATGTCTAGCTGCTGCGATCCTCTTAACCCTCGGGGTCAAAAATATTACTGATAAGAGCTTCATAAAGCAAATACTAGCCCAAAATATGTTGATTGAAAGAATTGACTTCTTCATCAATAAAAATGTTGTAACAGATAAGAAACCAACTGGACCTAGATTTGCAATCAATTGTAAGCTTTACTTTAAAGTTGATTTACCCTGCAAAAATGGCAAAATACTCGAATAAATACTCTGTAGAGTATTCCAATCCAGCACAGGAGGCATTGTGTATCATTGATACAGGAGGTTTTCCTATCGACACCCGAATTCGGCAGCAGAGAAAGGGGGAGACCTCGACTGAGATGGAAACAACAAGTGGAGGATGACTTGAACTCCCTAGGCGTTTCCAAGTGGCGCCAGTTGTCGCTAATAAGGAACGATTGGCGTGCTTTGATATGAAACGGCCAGGCGGTTAAGCGTCAACAAAAGACGTAAACCAAGATTAGATTAGACTATTCCAATACCGGAGCATCCAATAATAGTACTGCTTCATACGGTGTCGTAGAATTGGACCACCTTTATACAATTAGTACTTCATGGGGTACTTCAAAGTAAAGCGAGAGTTGGAGTAGTTATTCTTATCTCGCTACGCTTTGTACTCCAACTGGAGTAATCTAGTTGAACCTTCTTTGGAAAATATTCGTGTGTAGGTGTTTCATGGAGTACGGGATGGACTACTCCTAGTGGGATTAGGCGGCCCAATCCTAGGGCATCGCCATTTTAATTGGATAATCTTTTTTACGTTTAGACAGGGTAAGTT
This sequence comes from Campiglossa producta, assembly GCA_964058755.1. Taxonomy (NCBI): domain Eukaryota; kingdom Metazoa; phylum Arthropoda; class Insecta; order Diptera; family Tephritidae; genus Campiglossa; species Campiglossa producta. The sequence continues at coordinate 24,841,769 of CAXKVI010000004.1, forward strand.
TGCGGATGGTTTTAAACAAGGACTGCAACCGGAACCGAAACCGTAACCGATTAATTTTTCAAAACCGAAACCAAAACTGTAACCGTTATTTTGATCTGAAAAAGAACAAAACCGAAACCGTTTCAAAAGCCGGAACCGGTTCCAAACGGCTTTGATATTTTTCAGAGTCTTACTTCTTTTAGTGGACACATAGGTATTTTCTTTTATAAAAAGATACCCGCAAAATTTTCATGGAAGATTGTCGAGCCAGCTTAAAAAAGACACGTTTTGATATCAGTATCAAAATTCGGAAAGAGGAAATGTCCCTATAGTTGCATAAAGCTATCGAAAAAAATCGTTATTTTAATCGTTTTCATACCTTGGTTTTAAGTTTAAAAGTTAGAATGCAAAAAATAATTATTTTCGATGGACTCTTGTATGGACAATCATAAAAAGGCCGATTATTTTCCATTCGAAATAAAGAGGTAAAAAAACTTTTCTTTTCAATCGAAATGAAAACATGTAAATTTCAAGGTGTAAACCGATTAAAATAACGTTCCGGTTTCGGTTTCGTTCCTCAACATTTATTTCGTTTCGGTTACGGTTTCGTTCCGGTTTCGGTTTCCAAATAAAAACACGAACATAATCAATTGTACTAGTAAAAATCTCAAGTATGTAGCTTCAAAATAAGCCATAATGGAGTTTCAGCAAAATAATAAAATGTACCCACTAAAATAAGTGAATCTTTAAAAATACAAAACCGTTTGGAACCGGCTCCGGCTTTTGGAACCGTTTCGATTTCGTTCTTTTTCAGATCAAAATAACGGTTTCGGTTTTGAAAAATGAATCGGGTTTAATGTGTTACGGTTACGGTTTTTGTTTCGGTTACAGTCCTTGGAAAATTTAAAACCTTTTAGCTGAGCTAGGGCGTTTTTGAATGAAAATCTGAGAAAGGTCGTTGAAAAAAGTTCTGATTGAACATTTATGTTAATAGGTCATCATCATTTATTGGCGCTTAACCGCCTAAGCGATTTTGGCCGTTGCCTATCAAAGCACGCCAGTCATTCCCTTTTAGCGATAACTGACGCCAATTGGAAGCCCCAAGGGAGTTCAAGTCATCCTCCACCTGTTGTTTCCATCTCAGTCGAGGCCTCCCCCTTTCTCTGCCGCCGAATTCAGGTAACGATAGGAAACCCCTCTGTGCTGGAGCTGCTTTGTCCATTCGCATAACATGACCCAGCCAGCGGAGCCTTTGGTCAAGCCTGCGTAAAGCTCGTACAGCTCATCGTAAAATTTCCTTCGATACTCGCCGTTGGCATCACGGGAAGGACCATAAATCTTGCGGAGAACTTTTCTCTCAAATACTCCAAGGGCCATCTCATCTTCTCTTGACATTGTCCATGAATCTGAGCCATGCATCAGCACAGGTATGATGAGAGACTTATAGAGCGTGATCTTTGTTCTTCGAGAGAGGACTTTACTTCTCAATTGCCTACTCAGTCCAAAGTAGCACTTGTTGGCTAGAGTGATTCTCCGTTGGATTTCTAGACTGATATTATTTTCGGTGTTAATACTGGTTCCCAAATAGACGAAGTCCCTCACAGTTTCAAATTTGTAACTATCAACAGTGACATGGCTGCCAAGGCGCAGGTGCGCCGATTCTTTCTTTGATGACAGCAAATACTTCGTCTTGTCCTCGTTGACCCCAAGACCCACTTTTTTCGCTTCCTTATCCAGTCCAGAGAAGGCAGCGCTTACGGCGCGGTTGTTAAGGCCAATGATATCAATATCATCGGCATACGCCAGCAATTGTACGCTCTTCTAATAGATTGTACCGTTGCGGTTTAGCTCTGCTGCTCGAATTATCTTCTCTAGCATCAGGTTGAAGAAATCGCACGAATGGGAGTCGCCCTGTCTGAAGCCTGGTTTGGTTTCAAATGGCTCAGAGAGATCCTTCCCGATTCTGACGGAGCTGTTGGTATTGCTCAACGTCATTTGGCAAAGCCGTATAAGCTTTGCAGGGAAGTCAAATTCAGACATGGCGGCATACAGGCAACTCCTTTTTACGCTGTCAAAAGCGGCTTTAAAATCGACAAAGAGATGGTGTGTGTCGATTGTTTTATCACCTACAGGATTTGACGTATGGTGAAAATCTGGTCGATGGTAGACTTACCAGGTCTAAAGCCACACTGATAAGGTCTAATCAGTTTGTCTACTATGGGCTTCAGTCTTTCACAATACGCTAGAAAGAACCTTATATGCGATATTAAGAACACTGATTCCGCGGTAGTTGGAGAGGTTAGCGGGATCGCCTTTCTTGTGGATTGGACAGCTCAGCGGGTAGTCCGTCTTTTCCAGGCGATTTGTTGTTCTTGAGCCTGGATATAGCTATCCTCACTTCATTATTTTCAGGTGGTGGGACGACTTTTCCATCGTCAGGGATTGGGGTATCGGGTTCGACGTCTCCCTCGCAGTTTAGCAATGAGGAGAAGAGCTCCCTCCATAATTTAAGTACACTCTGTACGTCGGTTACCAGGTCGCCATTATTGTCCTTACAGGAACTTGCCCCGGTCTTAAAACCATTCCTCATCCGCCGGATCTTTTCATAGAATTTTCGGGCATCATTCCTGGCAGCCAGCATCTCAAGCTCCTCACCTCACGCCTTTCGGCCTCACTTTTCTTTTTTCTGAAAAGGCGTCTCTCTTTCTTCTTTGCCTCACGATAGCGTTGCCAAACACTGCGGGTTGCGCCCGTTCGCAACGTCTCCTTGTAGGCAGCGTCTTTATTTTTCGAGGCAGCTTTACATTCCTCATCGTACCAGTTGTTCTTGCGGGCTCGCTGGAACCCTATAGTGGCCTCAGCGGCGGTACGCAATGAGGGAGAGATATGCTTCCATTGCTCGGTTACATCGTTAGGTCGAGGATTGCCCTCTGATAGCAGGTGTGAGAGTCGAGTGGTGAAATTATCAGCTTTCTGTCATGCGCAGCTTCTCGACGTCAAACTTTCCTTCCGTTACTGTGCGCACTTTCTTCGCTGCACAGAGGCGTGTGCGCATCTTGGCTGCGACAAGATAATGGTCCGAGTCGATATTGGGACCACGCAGGGTACGTACGTCCAGAACGGTGGAGCTATGTCTGCCGTCGATCATGACATGATCAATCTGGTTTCTTGTTCTTTGATCAGGGGACAGCCAGGTGGCTTGGTGTATTCGTTTATGCTGGAACCTAGTACTACTGATGACCATATTGCGAGCAGAGCCGAGAGGTCAACCAACCTAGTGCCGTTGAGTGATTTTATATCGTGGAGACTAAATTTTCCAACTGTAGGACCAAAGACTCCTTCCTTGCCCACCTTGGCATTAAAGTCGCCGAGCACGATTTTGATATCATGTTGGGGGCAGCGATCATAAGTCTGTTCAAGTTTATCGTAGAAGGACTCCTTCTCTGCGTCGTCCGTCTCCTCAGTCGGCGCATAGGCGCAGATAAATGTTATGTTGAAACATCGCCTTGATGCGGATCGCAGCGAGACGCTCGTCCACAGGAGTGAACGCTAGCACTTGGCGGAAAAGTCTCTTTCGCACCACATATCCTACACCACGCGATTTGCTGCGTGTCTGACCACTGTAGTATACGTCACAAGGTCCGATGGTCGTCTTTCCTTGTCCCGTCCATCGCATTTCCTGTAAGGCGGTGATGTCGGCCTTTGCGTTAGCGAGGACATCAACCAGTCGGGCAGCGGTACCTTCCCTGGAAAGGGTCCGGACATTCCAGGTACATGCCCTAATATCCTTCTCATTGTCCTTAATTCGTTTTGCCTGGTCGTCAACATTAAAGGGTGTTCTCATCCGAGGTTTTTTAAGTTTTTCATTGGACTAAATTTTTTACGTGGCGGGTCCCAAACCAGGTGAACAACCCGTCTCCGGGGTTTTGAATAAAAATATTCACATTTATATAGCGAGCCGCTTGCTACAAGACAGACACCCGCTTGCAGGCGCACCACATGGTGAACAGACGCTGCGAAACAAGACCTCGGTGAGCCTTTGGAGGTTTCCGTGAGTTTACCTCTCAAAACTCGTTTAAAAGCAAATAGAAAACTAATAAAGATTTAACTAACTTTATTTAACAAACTTTACTTTAATATTGAGATCGCATTTATTTTACAAGTTAAAAAATTAAATTTATGAAAATGCAAACACGTCCAGCTCGATCGGATGTCAGCGAGAAAAAGGGTAGATGAAAATTGGTGATGCCAGATCATAATTTTTTGATCTCGACTGGAACATTTTGCAAGGTTGCACTAAACTCGTTGGAAGTTGAAGTGCTGCCACAAGCCCTTAAACCGAATATGTCAGAGTGGCCCCACCGGGCTCCCTCTTTTTCTGCCGCGAGCATAAGTTTACGTTGCCCAGAGTGCACGAACGAGGACGCAAGAGTCGGGATTGAGCAGGGTCGCACAGTTGCAGCCGTTTGGCTAACTATACAACCACACCTGTTTGTTAATAGGTGATCTCTGCTTTTATTTCTGCCAAGTAATGTTCCTGGCCTTCCACCATAGTCCCAAACCTAAATTGGAGCGTTGAGCTTTTTTCATCGTGTTGTCTTCTTTTAACATAACAAAATTCTATATGTTAGAAGAATACAACGTGATTAAAAAACGCTCATTGCTCCAATTTAGGTTTTGGTGATACACTACAGCTAAGCGATTTAAAAACATTAAACATGTTTGATTCTTAATAAGTTTGACTTCATTGTTTCTTATATTTGTATGCATTTATTTATGTATAATTCGTATATGATAATCGTTCTTTCTTAAACTGTATTTAATAGTTGGTATCTTTGTGTGTTTATGTGTACTAATTTTAAAAAGTAGCCTAAGTCGGCTTAAGGTGGTGCTATCATTTGGCTTTTTAAACAAAATCTATTTCAGATTTCTCGCTCAGACTCGAGTAGAGTTCTGAATATGTTTCCTTTAATAACACGATTCAACGATGTTTTCTTAAGTCGGCTTAAACTACAATTTATTTTCGACGAATATTTTTTAGAACATTACCTACTCATTAAAATTTTATTCGGACTTTCCAAAAAAGAGGGTCTAATCGACTCTCAGATTAAATTGAATTGAAATTTCGTTTTAAACTAGTAGCTACTTAGTAACTACGCATTTTTTGCAGATATAAATATTTACAATCTTTCTTGAAATCACCACCAAATAATTTCAACCCGTGCTTTTTCCTTTCATTCTGCGTTACAATCATTAATTTGCGATACATATTTCATCAGTTGGAATGTAATGTTTAGAAAAGATAGTAGTATGCAATATGTAAGATATATTCATGCGTTAAGTTTTTTTATATCAAAATTTTGACACGTTTTTAATTTATATAAATTTATATACTATCTCTTAAATACATAAAAAATAAAGTTTTTATAATTGGTTATCGAAATATCATTTTGCAAAGCATAAGACATTTTTTAATGAATTTGCGTGCTTATATCAATATACAAATATTGATGTACATTAGGGTGACTAAAAAAAATTTGTTTCTTCGGTCATACCTCCTGGAAAGTTAGGTATTGATGAGAAAATAAGCCTTGCAAAAAAGTAGCGCTGTGACTTAACCCTAAATGGTGGCTATTTTTTTCGCCCTTTCCCATACATTTTGTATGGGGAAAAATGGAACTTTTTTGTTAAAAAAAAACCCTTACATTGTTGCGTTCCTTCTAAGTATTACGCTGGCGTATCGCAAATTCAGCTTTATGCCCACTAAATAAAGGCGGTTTTAAGTTTTTTTTTTAAATTTTATTAAACGTTGCTGACTTCGTTCTTTTTAGAATACACGTGAATCGCTCGGCTGCTTTTTACCAATTGAATTGCTCTTTCGGTCAAATCGTCGCTCGTTACGAGACTTTAGTGCTGCCAAGTTATACATACGCTCGTCCACTTTGTGTGTGGAGCTGCCAGATTATTTAGTACATTTTGTATAAAATACTTAAAGGAGACACATATTTCTCTATTTTCTTAATCTACTACAGCTCGGCCAATCTGACTTTCATGATCGACCCGATCATATAATACAAAATAAATGCTTACTACTAGCTACTAGGTTGTGCCGTCTTTAGTCTCATTTTCTGTACCGCCCTTTTTCTCTTTGCTCTTCCAATTTTTTATGTTACATGCTTCAATAATACCATCGTAGGGTATTTGGGTAATTTGACCATTTTCAATATCCCTTATCACTTAACGGTCATTCGGGAGTTTTTTATGAACCACATATGGTCCCTTAAATTTGGGCAAAAGTTTCTTGTTGACACCGACTGTGGTGTCAATATTTTTTATCACTACAAAGTCCCCTTTTCTGAAGGCGCTCACTCCTGGCTTTTTCTGCTCACTGCGGCTTAAGTTATAATCCTGAAGTTTTTCTATATTCTTTTTTGCAATATCACGTAACGCGTCCAAATCCCTCCCCTCCGGGTCTGAATTGTATTCGTCTAGGTATTCTGTAAGTTTATCAACAATTTCACCTCTTTGATTCACACCAAATAATGCTTCGCTTGGTGTTATGCCAGTAGATCTATTAACCGAATTATTTAGTGCGAATTCTATTTTGACTAGTTGTTTAACCCAGTCAGCGTGCGAAACAGGGTCACTTAGCTTTGCTAGCATGCCTATAAGACTTCGGTTTACCCTCTCTACCTGTCCATTTGCTTGAGGGGAATGGGTGGCTACCTTTATATGCGTAATGTTTTTGTTTTCAATGTATTCTTCAAAATCTTTCGATGTAAAACAGCTACCTCTGTCTGTAATGCACCTGAGGGGCCTACTATAGTACTCAAAATATTTGCTAAGCGCGGAAGTAACTTCTTTAGTGCTAGTAGTCAATACTGGGTATAATTTGACGTATTTCGTAAAAGCATCAATTATAACTAGGATATGTTTTCGCTTCGACTGTAAGGATGGAAGTGGGCCTAAGTGATCTAGGTGTATTGTGTGGAAAGGCTTAGGGTGTTTTGGAATGTTGTGTAATCTTTTGGCATTCGGTCTATTGGGCGTGGAGTACATAATGCATTTAATGCAATTTTGCTTAAATTTGTTGATTTTGTTTCTCATATCTGGAAACCAATAATTCGCTTTTAATTTTTTGTAACACTTTTCTACACCCTGGTGTCCTAGCTGCTCATGGACATTTCTAATAATTTCGCTTTCAAGCTCACTTGGGACATATAGTTGCAAAATATCATTACTTTTCCTGAACACTACACCATTTTCCATGACAAAGTTTTCCAAGTCTTCATTTTCTAGTTTGGTTTTAAGGCGTAATATATTTTGATCTCTGGATTACAAAATTTGAAGCTGGAAGTCTAGGTTTTCACTGTCTATCATTGCAATTAAGTTCTCGCAGTCGAGATCGTTTCTGCTTAGCGCGTCAACGTGTGGCATTTTTGTGCCTGCCCTATGGAATATTGAGTAATTAAAATTTTCCAATTCCAACGCCCATCTTGCTATTCGACTATTTATTGATTTTTTATTGAGAGTGAGTGTTAAAGAGTTACAATCGGTTAATATTTTGAATTGTATTCCTTCAAGGTATACTCTAAATCGGCGTAACGCATAAATTATAGCTAGTGTTTCTAACTCAAAACTGTGGTATCTACTTTCCGCTAGAGCTGGAAAACTATCGATATTGCCGCCTTGCAATATTTTCGATATTTTGGAATTTCACTATCGATAGTATCGATATATCGACAAAATTCAAATGGTTTCAAATAACGGCTGATTTGCACGGGTCGATTTTTTGTCGTACCACCGTATAAATAGCAATTCAAATATCTACAATCGGTACTGGTTTCCTTTAGCAACCAACTGCTAAAAAATTTGCTAAAATTACATTTTCGAAGCAATCATAAGTTGAAAAAAGGAGCATATCGGAAGACCATCGGAAGAAGCATAGGTAAACGCTCCCATTTATGACTCCTTTGGGACTATTATGACTGCGATGGTTTGCTGGGAATGCACCAACGTGCATATCGTCCTATCCTAATAGAAAAGACGTATCTCAAAAAAAATTTTATAAAAGACGTACTTCGTCGATTTTTTTATAAAGGCCGTATTTCAAAATTTTTTTTTATAAAGGACGTATCTCAGCGAAATTATTATGAAGGCCGTATCTCAGGATCTTGGTTAAAAGGGGAATAGCTTAATTTTTTTCCAAATTGAGCTTTTTAATCTATAAAATAGCGCGAAAAATTTGCATTCTTGTGATGCCAAATTATGTTAAACCGTTTTTGCACTCAAAATGTATAAGCGAAATCAAATATTCCCTTCTGCGAGTTATAAAAAATTTTCCATCGAAAAAAGTCGTATTTGAGCGATTTTATTGATAAAGTCGCTTCTCTGGAAGTTGATTAAAATGGATTGGGAAAAGTAAGTTACTCTTCAATCTATGGCGAGAAATGTTGTTATTTTCATCCAATAAATTCTCTTCTGTCAATGAGAACTAGTCTCTCTAATAGTCTTGTCACGGCGTTATGTACTTATACAAGATCTCCGAAACGGTTCGGTCGATTTCCACGAAATTTTGAAAGAATAGTTTTTAGGAGGGATGGGTTTATAGTCCCTCCTTTATAGGACTATAGACCACTCCTTCTTAATGCCGTTTCCGAGATATGGAAATAAAGACCAAATGGGGCCGTAGATGTTGTTTGTATGATATAGGTATCAAATAAAAGATGTTGATGAGGGTATTAACAAGAAGTGGTTTGCAGTCTCACATGGGATCCTGTTTCTGAGATTCTGACCAAAATGTGAGCTAGATGGGGCCCGCGAAGGTGTTTGTATCACATGAAAGTGGATAAGGGTTTTAACAGGGAGTGGTTTTAGAAAAGGGGTCGAAGTACATTCTAAACAATTCTGATACGGGAACAACGGAGAGGATGATTTGGAAAGTAAAAGGAATAAAGGGATGAAGGGAAAAGAACGGCATAGGGAAACAAGAAGGAAGAGTGAATTTCTTGAACATAGTTAGGCCATCTTTTCGATAGGAAGAATACGAGGAAAGTGAAGGGATTGAGGAGGAGACGGTAAAGGGAAACGAAAAGGGAAGGACGTAGGGTAGAGGTACAACAGAGGTAGAGATGTAAGAAAGGTAGAGTCAGTGGAGAGGTAGAGGTGAAAGTGGAGGTAAACGTAAGGGTAGAGGAAAACCTTATAAAACGATGGGAGGAATATTGTCGGCTGGGTATGCATAAATAAAATCTAGCTTTTAATTAATCGAAATTGTGTATTTAATTTTCTCAGATAAACATATTTTTAATCTACAGAATTTTCGTTATCTTTTTCAGCCGGGTCGCTTTCATTTGGTAATAGCTCAAAAAACTTGTGATAAGTTGCTGGGATGACATTTTTTTACAAAGGTAGAGAAGATCGTTGTATTTTGCTGGTGATATTTTAATTCTCTGCACGTAAGCTGGGTCCAATGAGAAGGTACGCAGATTTATTGGATGCCCAACTTTTGCCGTCTTCACATAGAAAAAATCTGCATCAAAATTAAGTTTGTATGCAAGTCTCCCGGGCTCATTTCCATCAGCTGATATAATTTTTACTTCCGACCATGGAACTTTTTCTTTTCCTTCGTTTTTTTTCCCAGTTCTGTTTTTTTTATTAGAATTTTAAAATCATAGATCATCTCTTTCGTTACTTGAACTACTTTATAGGGACTCAATTTACAACGCTTTGCCGTTTCAATTATCGTACACCACTCCTCTGTTGTATATACATGTTCGTGTTTTGCTCGCAACTCGATTCTTGCGTGTACTGAGTCCCCTTCATTTTGCGTATGGCCCTTTTCCAAAAAAACATGCGTGATTTTAACATTGAACTTTGTAGCGGCCATTACATACATCGAAAATACGATCCGGTTCCGATTTTGGGACGGACAATTGGTGGAATAAAATCGAAAATCAGTCACACCATGTCCAGCTTTTTCTTCAATAAAGCTATACACGAAACTGGACACTTCGTTCGCGCCTTTGCCGGCAATAGTTTCATCGTAGAGAAAGTTAACGACGACCAATGTCATAAATCGTAAAGTTATAAACGGAAAGTTTCCGTTTATAATAAAACAGAGAAGATGCGCTTGCTGCTTGAGGAGCATTAAGAACTTTTGAAAGTCAAAGCAAACAACGCTGATGTTTTTGGAATCTTTGTTCTTTGCTAAAGCTGCATCAGAAGACTTGATAGCTCTTGCCTTTTCTTTATTTTGCAAATGCAGATCGTATGATTTTTGTAGCTCTTTCCTTTGTTCATCTGTAGCTATTTTAAATGCGGAGCACTCATCGCATTGATCTTTTTTCGGGACGAAAAGCTTAAATTGAAACGGCTGTTGAATATGTCTCTGTATTGCCTTAGATTTGCTGGAGTCTTGCATGTTCTTCTTCCAGAGTCAGTTTCGGTTCGTAGCCAGGAAGTGTAGAGATCAAACATTTTAGTGACGTTCAAACCCTCTTGAAGGTACTTTCTTCACGAAGTTGCTCGAACGTAGTGTCCTTCGGCCGTTGGGAACAGATTGATGTGATCCATGATGCTTTGAATTGTTTCCTCAGAAATGGAGTTCAAACGATTAGGTGCACATTTTCAATCCATTTGTCACTTATTCCCAAAGTGGACAAAAACACCTTAAGGAAGTAGAAACGACTGGTTTTTCTGCGTGTTTCGTTTTTTTGGTTACTTTGTTTTTCCATCAACTTCATATGGGAGTCAATGAAATCCCATTGACGCTCGTGGCGACACTTAAAACGACATGCAAGATTGCATGGTGGCTGGATTTGTCGTGCTGCTTTAAACTTGCCTTTGGGCGTGACATATTCCGCGCCGGTGTATAGGGCTTTTTTCGCAACACTAACTTTCCACGAAGCAGTATTTAGGGATCTTTTTCGAGTTTTTTCCACTATAAAGTTCGACTTTGAACGTGTTCTTTCCTTTTGTGGGTCCTCGGATTTTTCTTCAGAGTTTATTTCCTGAGGAAGGAAAGAATCAACGGCGCTGTTTTGAAATGAGTCGTCAACAAACATAACACCATCTTGTGAGAGATCCTCGACTTGTATGATGCCTTCGCTTTCCGAGAAAATTTTTTCCAACGGTTCGATAGTGCCATTAAGGGTTATGTACGTCATCGCAAAAGAAATTAATTATTTTATAAAAAACCGACGAAACGACAATTTTACAATTCGAATTAATTATTTTATTGAAAACCGTGACGTTAAACGATAATTTTATAATTCGAACTGACTTTTAAAGAAGTGCAGAACTGACTATCACCCCTCCCACTTTTCCTCTCCCGCTTCCATTTCCTTTCCGTCTTCGTCTCTCTCATCCTCTTCCTCCCCCTGTCTCTATCTCCCTACTTTAACTGCTCTTTCTCTTTTTGTTCTCTTCCCCTTTCCCTTATCCTTCCGCGTTCCTTATCTATTTCCCTCTCCCGTTTTCAAATCTTTCACCAAGACCTGCCATTTGATAACCACCCGTGGTCGACGTTTTGGTCAAAACCTGGTTCACATATGAGCACGAAAATTGTTCGCTGCTACAACTCTCATCAAGACCTTTCATGCCATACCCATATCGGACAGAGATATACCGGGGAGACCCGGATCACGTTTTGACCCATAACTCCGAGACCCGAGGTCTTTTAGAATTATTCTTCCACAGAAAAACTCCAAACATGTTACTTTTACACAACGGAGATTTGTTTAGCCGTTGTCGAGACAGAATTAAGATCACCTCTGGGCGACATCTTGGTCGATATCTTAGGATTCCGCAAAATTTTCCTAATTTTTTCTCTCATAAAAGCTATCAACTGACCATAAAAAACAGGGTAGGAAATCGGCCAATCTGTTCACGCGTGATATCCGAACCAAGGGAAATAGGGTTCAATTTTTATATACCGATATAGGCAAGCACCTCGAGTACTCAAATAAACCTGAAAACCGCTCCTTGTGGAAGCTCTCGTCAACACCTTTCACTTGATAGCCATATCCTATAGACATTCTGGGTCACCCTGATCCAAATTTTGGTCAAAATCTCCAACCGTTCAGGCCACATCCTTTAAACAACGGTAATAGGCATTGATTTAAACCTTTATTTTTATATATGTAGAAGTAAAATTAACGCTTAAAATTAACGCTTTAGCACATTATTTTTATGAAAATTAATCAAGTTTTGAGATTCAAGTCCTTAACGAATTGTGGAAAGGGATTTAATGTTCAAATCGCTCCTGTAAAAATCTAATTTTTCTAGTTACAACCCTTTTAAGCGAGTTTCTGAGATACGACCTTATTAAGAACATCGCCGAGATACGTCTTTAAAAAAAAAAAATTTGAAATACGGCCTTTATAAAAAAATCGACGAAATACGTCTTTTATAAATTTTTTTTTGAGATACGTCTTTTCAATTAGGATAGGTCGATATGTATGTTTGTACAATAATCCTTTTATTATGTACGTATCTTTAGAAGCGGCATTTTGTTGATGTTTCCTCATCCTCAGCAGAACCGTCAATACTCCAAAGAACAACTATGTAAGAGATTTATGTTTAAATATAATATATTCTTTGATATTCAAGATTTCTACTTACAAAATTTACCCCGCTTTCCGCAATCAAGAACAAGTGACGCTAGAAATGTGCATACTTTCAAAATGGTCGATATATCGCTATCGAAAAAAAACCATCGATAGCGCCGCACCAAAAAAACAATCGATAGTATCGATAGTGCCATCGATTGTTTTCCAGCTCTACTTTCCGCTTCAGAAGTTCTTTTTGAAAAGTATGCTATGGGGTGTAATTTTCCGTCCTCCTGTTTTTGCAAAAGAATTGCACCGAAACCATGTGCGCTTGCATCACAGTGTAGCTCTGTTTCTTTCCCGTGGCTATATATTGCTAAAACTGGACTTGATACTAACTTTTCTTTTAGAGTTTGAAAGGCTGCTATACATTCGTTAGTAAAATTGTATTTTCTATTTTTCTTAAGTAAATCGTATAAGGGACGTGCTATAATTGAAAACGATTTAACAAACTTTCTAAAATATGAGCATAATCCAACAAATGATTGTAGTTCCCGGTAATTTTTTGGAGTCGGATAGCTCGTTACTGCTTTAATGTGCGATTCAGATGGTCGTATACCACTTTTTGATACCTGATAGCCTAAGTATTCTATTTCGTGGTATGCAAATTTGCATTTGCTTAATTTTATCTGAAGGCCATAGTTTGCTAAAGTGTCTAACACTTTTCTAACTAAGTGATAGTGGTCATCTAAAGTTTTGTTTCCAATAATAATATCATCCATATACACCATAATTTCATTTCTTTCAATGAAGTCTTTTAAAATTTTTGTGATAAATCTTTGAAAAATTGCTGGCCCATTTTTTAATCCAAATGGCATTCTTAGAAACTCATATTGGCCATTTGGAACTACAAACGAAGTGTACCTTATTGACTTTTCCTCCATCTTTATTTGAAAAAATCCTGATTTTAGATCTAGTAGTGTGAATATTTTGTTATCACCAAGGTACTCTAAGCAATCTTCTATTAATGGGAGTGGGTAATTATCTCTAACAATAGATTTGTTCAAACTTCTATAGTCAATGCACATTCTTGTTTCACCTGACTTTTTCTTTGTAAGTACAATAGGAGATGCGTAAGGAGAGTCACTGGGCCTTATAATCTGTTTCTGAAGTAATTCCTCTATAATACGATTCACCTCACTTTTTTCGGCAAACGAAAGTCGTCTCGGAGAACAGAAGGTTGGAGTATTTGTCGTAAGTAGGATTTTGGCCTCATAGTCAATATTCGGAAGATGATCACTTTGTTTTTGAACGTAAGAATTTTTTATCATAAGCCTGAAGTTTTCTGCCCAAACTGAAGGTAACTGTGGGTTAATGTTTAATGAATCGCTTTCTTTCATCTCATTTTCAATGTTACAAATTTCTTTGAATTCACTGTCTGTGCTCAAAGATGTTTTATCTGAGCGAAATTCTATGCTATTGTTATTACAATTTCCAATTGAAATGAGTTGAAACTGTTTTAAGAATTCAGATGTTTCATTTTTATTCAAATTATTCATTTCGTTTTTCATATACAAGAAAATATTAAAGAGCGTAAGAAAATCCCTTCCCAATAATAATGGAAAAGGCATATCGCTATCAAAAAGTATAAAAATTTCCAATATTTTTACAATATTTCGAAATTTTATTAAAACAAAAATGCGTCCTCGCGGCCTTATCTTGGCCTGTCCAATGCTTTTAAATTGTGCGTTTCTTGACTGAGTTACGTTAAGCTTCACGGAAACCGGAATGCGAGAGTATTGAATGAAACTACATGGGCTACCAGTGTCGAGCAAAGAGAAACATTTTTGAAATTTAGAGGGTTTCTTTTGGTTAAGACTAAAAGCGACACTTACCATTTCTCTAAAATTAGCAGCATCCTCGGCTTCTTCTTCCTCCTGCTGCCACCGTCTTTGAAGGAAAATTCTTATATTGATGTTCCGTTTCACCACACTTGAAGCAAGAACCTGGTTGCCGCTTTTTTTCTCTGCAATCTTTTGAAAAATGCCCGAATCGGGAGCAGTTGTAGCATCTTATCGGAGATTCGTTTGCTGTTAGTGTGTCTCGGTTTCTCCCGGTGTTGCTTATTAATCTTTCGTACTGCGGTAGTAGTTTCTTCAACTTTTCTAGAGTTGCAACTCCACTGAATACCAAGATGCTCGTTGTTTTGTCTTTTAAGCCATCTATTATGAGTTCAACCAGCTCGTGCTCTTCGATAGGAGCCGATTGTGCCAGCTCTTGCATCGATAGTACGTAATGCATTAAGCTTTCAGTTTTTCGCCAAATACGGTTCTCTAATTGGTGGAAAATATCTTTAACACTAAGGCGCTTTTTAAATTCGCTGATTAATTTGCTTTTAAGTTCAAGCCAAGAGTTTGCATTTATAATGCGTATAAAAATTTGTGCACTTCCCTTAAGTAGCCGTTTGGCTATTAGCATTTTCACTTCATCGCTACATGCGTATATGTTCATGGCAGTTTCGAATTCCACCAACCACTTTTCAATCTCTACTTTATCGTCGCCGCTGAAGCTCGGGAGAGTTTTTTCAATTTCACCGAAATTCATTGGGAAACGACAGGCGGTACTTGTTCTTCCGGCTTCTAGCTGCGCAATTTCTGACTCCAACTGAAGGATTCGTAGTCGCCTTTGCAATTGCTCTTCTAACCCTTGCAAATCAGTGACATTGCTGTTACGTGCCACGTAGTTTGCGTTGTTTGCAGCAGCTAAGAAGTCAGTACTGTGATCATGACGATTTGTGGTTATGTTTGCGTGCGTTGAAGCGGTTGCGTGGTTGCGCAGTTCGTGTTCGACGTCGCTGCGTACTGTGGCGTTGGCATTGTCGCTTGCTGATGCTGCTGCGGCGTTGGCGTTGTCGGATGCTGGTGCTATTGCGGCTGCTGTATCGCCGTTATTTTGTGCGGTTACTGACGCGCCGTTATTCGAGGTAGATGGTGTCACCTCGAAAGGAACTTCTTCTCCGTTATTCTGAACACATGATGCTGCACGAGTTGATTTTGTGGCCCCGCCAATGGTTGCTGCTAATAATCCACGCAATTGTGACAATGTTGCGGTTCTCGGAAATTCCACGTTCATTTCCGCCAGGGCAGCCTCAATTTGTTTTTTCTGCTTTGCCTCGGCCATATTAGAAACTTATTGTTGGATTTTATTTTTATTTCGCGTGAACGGTTCGCTTTCACACCTGATGCTGTTGCGTTCCTTCTAAGTATTACGCTGGCGTATCGCAAATTCAGCTTTATGCCCACTAAATAAAGGCGGTTTTAAGTTTTTTTTTTAATTTTATTAAACGTTGCTGACTTCGTTCTTTTTAGAATACACGTGAATCGCTCGGCTGCTTTTTACCAATTGAATTGCTCTTTCGGTCAAATCGTCGCTCGTTACGAGACTTTAGTGCTGCCAAGTTATACATACGCTCGTCCACTTTGTGTGTGGAGCTGCCAGATTATTTAGTACATTTTGTATAAGATACTTAAAGGAGACACATATTTCTCTATTTTCTTAATCTACTACAACATATTCTTGAAGTGGAGGCTTTGAAGTTTCCAAAACTTTAAGCCGTGTGCGATTATCTTAACTATTTGAATAATTACAGCCATTTAAAGTTTACTAGACTTTCATGTGATTTACAAAATCACTTAGTGGCTGTAATTATTTTCATAGTTAAGATGATCGCACAAGGCTTACCGTTTTGGAAACTTAAAAGCCTGCACTTTAAGAATATGTAAAGGTTTTTTGAAAAATATTTCAAAAATGTTTACAAAAATCACTTTGAAAAAAATCGAGTTTTTTCCCATAAATTTCTCATACAAAAGGGCGAAAAATAGCCACCCCTAAGGACTAAGTTGCACCGCTAATTTTTTCAAGGTTTATTTTCTCATCAATGCCTAACTTTTTAGAGGGTACGACCATGAATCACCCTAATGTATGCAATATGCAACATATTGACTGCTTTCTCTATATAGCAAATCAGGAGATTACATAAATATGCAAGTACTTTAAAATATCTTAGCTCAATTTAGTTATTCTTTTGTATATTGTTTTCGTGTAGGAATCAATATCAGTTTTCCCTTTGTTAGTTTTATTTAACTACGTTCGTATGTATGCAAGTGATGTGTGATTTTGTTTTCTTCCTTTTTACCACGCTTTTATTAGGTTCACTTGTATGTTTGCTTGTTTGTTTGTTTGTTTGTTTGCTTGCTTGTATGTATGTGACTCTCGTTCGGTCTAAGCCCCAGTGGCCCAAAAACCGTAAAATGTCCCTAAAATATGGGTATCAAACGAAAGGGGAAGGCCCCAGGTTTCTTTTGGACATCGACATATTTCGATAAATTTATCGACAACTGAGTTATTGTCAAAATGGCAGGCCAAATACCTTAAAATTTCTTAACAATATGGGTATTAAACGAAAGTGGAAGGCCAGAGGTTTCGTTTTGGACTGCTGTATTTTTCGATATATTTATCGATAATTTCATAGGACATTTGACTAAAAAGTAAAAAATAAATATAGTTTAAAAAAACTAAAACTCACGTTTTTATAGAGTATTGAACTAAAAAGTTGAAAATAATTTTAAAAACCCTACACAGTAGTATTGTGGAAAAAGCGTGGTCCGCTTTGTGCCGATAGTGGCATATGACTGTAACAAAAACCTTGAAATGTGCCTTCAATAAGGGTGTCAAATGATAGGAGGTTGCATTTGGACTTCGATATATTTATCGATAACTAAGTTATCGGTCATAATGCCTACAATCTGGGTATCAAACAAAAGGGAAGTTCTACAGGTTTCTATTGGACTTTGGAATATTTCGATATATTTATCAAACGAAAGTGGAGGCCCAGAGGTTTCGTTTGCACTGCGGTTAATTTCGATATATTTATCGATTACTTCATAACACATTTAACTAAAAAGTAAAAAATAAATATAGTTTAAAAAGCGAAAACACGCGCTTTTAAAGAATATTGCACTAAAAAGGTAAAAATAATTTAAATAAAAAACGAACATTATGGAACAAAGCGGACCACGCTTTTTCCACAATACTACTGTGTAGGGTTTTTAAAATTATTTTCAACTTTTTAGTTCAATACTCTCTAAAAGCGTGAGTTTTATTTTTTTTAACTATATTTATTATAAGTAACTACTAGGGCGTAGCCAGGGGTTCAGTTGTGCTATTGTCGTCTGCCACACTTGGTAAATAGCTTACAAATTGTTTGCGAAAAATGATTTCGAGAAACGACAAAAACTTTTTACTACTCAGTTTTAGCGAAATTTTCCGCTCGCTCAACCCTCTTCATAATAAACTGGCTACGCCCATGATAACTACAATGAATAACACACATTTGGGTAGATTTAGGATTTGATTAAATGGACAATATCCATTGGACATCTTAATACAAATTAGCAAAGCTATAAAAAGTATACTGCCAAGTTAATACAAAAAATCTTAATAAAATAAAAAAAATACCAAACATTTTAAAATAATATTAAATAACCCGTTGAGTAGAATCACTCAAAAACGCACTATATGAACTAGAGTTTAATACATTTTCAGCTGAGATAGAACGTTTTTGTATCAAAGTTTGATATATATAGAAAGTTATTGAGAAAAAATCCGATATAATGCGTTCTTCAAACAAATTCTGGGAATGGTCGGTTTTGAAAAATATTTTGAAATTGGGTGAACTTTCACTCAGCTGTCACTATTTACATAGTTGTATTGACTTAAACTTAATTAAATCACATTTAAAAAAAATATTCGAGTAATATTTGAATTTTAAAACTAAGGGTTGTTTTCTAATCCAGCATTTAACTTAAAAGTTCACTATAAATTTACCATTCACTTTATGCCCTTTATTTCAAAGGAAGAGTGATGTTCCCGATAAATTTCTGTGGAGATTTGACAAAACAACTTATTTCTAGATAGGATATTTTTTTAGATCTTGATTGCATAGCATTTTCTTCTTTGCCATGCATAATTGTGCCCTACTAGCGTGTTTCTATGACCTTTAGTTCAAAAGTTATAGTAACGGAAAAATCAACATAATTAATTTTTTTGGCACAAAATCAATCATATGTAAAAAAGTTTTTTCGCTCTCCTGAAAATTTGTCAAATCTGAAATAAGTTGTTTTGTCAATATTCCACAGATTTATACTGAACTAAAACAATTAAAGGTTAGATGTGAAAATAGGCCTAACTAATGTAAAATAATTTAATGCGCGCCTCAAATAACGTTATAAACGACAAAATATAAAATGTTTGGTAGAAGAAAACAAAACAGTTTGAAGTGGGGGTGTAAGAGTAGATCGCCTCCCCGTTGGTGCACCCTGGGTAACGCTAAAGGACCTACATGGCCTACATGGCTAGTTCCTTATATTGCCGGTTCTACGAGAACGGTACCAGTACTTGTACTGTACCCATCGTGCCGAAACGACACGGGCAAAAATGCTTAAGATAGCTTTCTTTTTGGTGTGGAGCTAAAGCCATATATGTACTTAAAATAGCTCTCTTTTGGAAAATTGAATCAGAATCTACAAAAAAACGCATTTTGAAAAAAATGTCGTTTACAACGTTATTTGAGGCGTGCATTCAATAGTGTCACACTTCACACTATTAAAAATTTATACATACTAAGTTGAACATACCTACATAAATAAATATAAAATTGAGTAAAAAAAATATTTTCATAATGAGTTTATGTACAACTAACTCGTACATGAATCTAAACATTAAAAAATAAATAAATAAAACTAAAATGTATAATTTAATACTAAAATGTCAGTATAGGCGTTTCCCGATGATCCAGGAGATCTGAAAAGATATTTTTGTGATCAATGTTTTTGTGTGAACAAATATAGGCCCGTAGTCATAGTAAAAATTAAGTATGATTTTAAGTTAGTTAAAGGCTTTTGATACAGCTTTACAATTGCTATCTGTCAAAAATGCTTTAACTAACCTCAAATCATATTTGCTCTTGACTATGACTACGGGCAATAGAATTTAATGCTGCTATACATACCTTTGGCAATGCTCCACCAAGGTAGTGTAACATAGGTGAGGAATGCGTTGAGTGGTGTGGATTGTTGTCGGCGATTTTCCTTCCAAAAGTGGAATGTTTGTGTAGCGCCACGAGTTGCCCAAAGCGGATTATATGCACCGTCATCCAGTTCTAGAAAGAAAAAGGCGGAAAAAGTTATTTTAAATTAACAAATTTATCTAGTTTGAATTGCCCTTTGGAAATTTATTAGAAGGATTAATTAACCTTATAACTAATTTGAAAAATTATCAATTTCAAGGTTTTTAAGACGATTCGGAGCTTTTCTTACAAATCATTTTATATGGATTTTTGTATTTTTTATAACTGCGCTATTACAAGAAATCTATAGGATACAAATGGACAAAACCGGTTAGAGACCACGCCCACTTTTATACAAAAGCTTTTTAAAAGGATCATTTCCAGAAAAACTCATCAAATATTCAGATATGTTTTTTTTTCCGAAAAAACGGAGTAAATCAAGATTGTGGATTTTCCACAACACCCTGTGGCCGACAAATCGAGTCTTACAGCCCGACCTCAATGGGAGGTGACAACCCCTTAACACACCTCAAGTGCCAACACACTGGATTTAAAAAAAATTGCCAAAAGCCCCTTTCGGAATTTTTATACCCAGCGTACTAGTACTAGTACAAGTGTATTATAATTTTGTCCACATAACGGTACTACGTAACGGCACAAAATAATCGAGATACATATGAAAGTTCTTAGGTTAAAAAGGGGAGTTCATTAAGGCATGCCCGTCTGTTCGTGTACACGATAACTTGTGTAAAAATTGATTTATTTGCATGAAATTTTGTATACAGATGACTTTCTGGCCAGGTAGGTTGCTATTGAAAATGCACGAACTCTGATGGTAACCACGCCGCCTTTTTCGATATCGAAAATTTCGAAAATCACAAAAATTTACATATCTCGGTAGCTGAAATGGCAAAAATTTTAGAGGTGAATCCCCCTGGTCATTCTCTTATGATTTTTTTATAAATTTTTTAAAGTGGGCGTGGCACCACCCACTTTAAAGGGAGTCATTTTTGAAAATTCGACTGGTCGTTAACTTTTAAACTGATTACGGTAGAGCGTTGAAATTTGGCACACTAGCAAGATAGGGAGTATTCCTGAAGTAATTGGACGAAATCGCTTCCCGACCACGCCCACTTCCAAAATGGAATTTTTCGAAAATCATATCGCACACTAAATCAAAAAGAGTCACACCTCAAAATCAGT
Source organism: Campiglossa producta (assembly GCA_964058755.1). Taxonomy (NCBI): domain Eukaryota; kingdom Metazoa; phylum Arthropoda; class Insecta; order Diptera; family Tephritidae; genus Campiglossa; species Campiglossa producta. The sequence goes on from CAXKVI010000004.1 coordinate 24,862,628, forward strand.
GTAACTTTCAGTTAATTGCTTCTGGATCGCACAAAAGTCATTTCATTTTTAAAAACTTGGCATCACTGTGCTCTTTAAAGAGTAACGATAATAGCCAAAAAGAAAAAAATGTTTTGTATTGGCTGTACTAGTCTTTATTAGGCTATCTATGCCAAGAAAGCGACCTAAAAAAACTTTGAGTTGTGATGGTTTTTTTATTTAGGGTGCGATATGAAAACTACCCCTGGGTATTTAATGTTCGGTTTACCCGAACTTAGACTTCCTTACTTGTTTTTTATAAAAACATAACTAATAAACACACTAATGTCGAAATTGCAATTTTTTGTTTCAAAATTTTTTTTCATGCAGCATCAAAATATGTATGCGCGTGTGTTTTTTGTTCTTGCTGGAAAAAATTTTACAATAGTCTAGCAATTTCTTGTGTTATTTTTGAAAAAGATGTTGAGAGAATAGCTCATATTTTTTCGTTGCAAAGTGTGGGAAACGTACCTCAAAATATGTACGAGTATATTTTGGAAAAATTTCAAAAGAAAAAAATGAGAATTTAAATATTCTAACGGCAGAAAAAGGGACGACCTTCACAGACCGAGTAATTGAATGAAATGCACTTCATATCGCACACCTAGATCAAAGGGAGCTAATTCAAAAATATTACATTTTGAGTCATGCATACTACCGCGCTCTCCCATTCAATACCCACCGATCTGTATACTCGATTTACTAATAGCTACACTACTCACCGAGTAAAGGGCTGTTAAAAATTTGAAATGCCATTGGGGTATATTTATGGGAGAAGCAGACAGTCTTACGAGTTTTTTGAACATTTTCATTTTTTGAGTTTATCGCTGTTTAGATCTAGGTGTGCGATATGATAGTTAACAACAATTAAAAAACTTTGTGCATGAGTTGCCTAAAAAAATCCGGTCAAGGAAATTTTTAATTAATTTTTGAAAAGTGCATTTCTTATGAAGAGAGTAGTTCAATGAATCGATCCAAGCAGGCTACGCCCACATTTTGCCTTTTTCCATTTTTTAAACAACAATTAGAAAACCACCTTCGAACTTCGAAAGCACGTAACTAAATTTTGGAGCTAACTTCGAAAAACCGGGAACGCCATTTTTAACTTATGTCTAAATCTGTTCAAAAAAGTTGGGGTTGTCCCATACCCAGCCGGTTGCTGTACCTGTACAGTGTTATATTACCGAGTCCTGAGTGACACGATTAATAACTATTTGATTAAAAAAAAAACGATAATGATGCAAAAGAAATAACCCGAACATGAAAAATCCAATGCGATAACAAAAACCTTAGAAGTTCTTAGTAAACTTTCATGCAAAAACTACATGCAACACACCTTTCAGAGCTTTACGTGGCAAATCACACCAGTAATAGATGTTTGTACCATCGGGTGTACGTCGTTTTGGCACTAAACTCATAGCACGTTGGCAAAATGCATGCTGTGCCGCACTGCGTTTGGCGCGTGGCAAAGTTGCAGTCGAGTGACCATTTTCCCTACCACTTCCTACACCACCATCGCTAACACTGCCATTTTCAATGCTACCCGCAGACGAAACCGCTGGTGGTGGAGAAATAGGTGAACGTGCTGCACTTGACGACGATGGTGGCGATGCCATGTGTTCGCAATTACCATTGCAATCATTAGCATCATCTGCGCCATCTTGCGACACATTTGAAGTGGAAGCCTTACTTGTCGCTGCTTCAATAGCTGTCGTTTTCACTGCAGCCGTAATACTATGGTCTTGCTTATTATCAGCAGCTGCAGCGGCGACATTATCGGCGGCGCTAACCGACTCTTGGCTCAACAGCTGCGGCTGTAATGGATGGCATTCTGAATTAACAGGTACAAGTATACACTTTTCAAAATTATATGGATTGCTCGTTAATTTGTTGCTGCTACTACTGCTGCTGTTGTTGCTTGCAGCACTCAGTTCGGCTGTATTTGGTGGTGAGCGTTGCTCTACAACTGGCAGCTCTTCACGTCCGCGCACATTAATCATGAGTTTGGTGTCGCTTTCGCTTAGTATTGCCATTTTGGCTTCGCACGGATCATCATTGCTTGCGCCATTCAACGAAGTTGCATCATCGGCTATTTCATATTCTTCGGCTTTAAGCGACAATATGCTGTCTTGCTCATCAACGCTATTATTATTGCTATTGTGTTCTTTGGGCGGCGGCGAATTGGTGTTTGGTTTTGTGTATATCGTTTCATTATTGTTCTTGGTTTTTGTTGTAGCAATTGTGCTCGCCTTGGACCTGATGCGTTTGGGTGAAACCTTGGCGAGTAAATTCGTAGCTTTAGATTTGGCTTTATCTTTTACATCTCGCTCCTTTTCTTTCTCTTTTTCCTTAGCTTTAGTTTTGTCCTTTTCTATTTTCTTCGCTGGACTGGGCGTACGTTTTATTTTGCGATCGGCTGCACTGAGTGAAGCACTGCGCATGACCACTTTCTTTTCGCTGCTGCCTCTTGCCGTCAATTTCAGACTACCTCTCTTACTCAAAACTAGCTCACTCTCTACACTCAATATGGTTTTATGCTTTGGTTTCAACTTTTTATCGGGCATTTTACTTAGGCAGGCTGGCGTCTCATTAGCCGCATCTTCGCATGTTGGACAATAGACTTCAGACATTTGGGGCGTATTCTTATCGTTTGACGACGATGAGCTAACCCAACGTTTACACTTTTTACCACCAAAACAATTGCTGCAACCAGTTGTGCTTGTATTCGAGGTTGGTGAATTGATGGTTGTCGCTGTGGCTTCCACTGCTTCAGCAACGGGCACGCTATCGTCATCATCAACAACAACATTTTTTGGTTTGTGTTGCTCAATGCTGTGCTTCATTTCATTTTCAGGTGAAATCGGTAGCTTAACGGCAGCTGCATTGGCTGCTTCACAATTCGGATTGAGATGAAGTTTTGCCTCGGATGCCGAGAAAGCAGGACGTAGATCTACAATGAAATATAGATCGTTGGCATCGTTTAAATAAGTAAAAATAAAAATCTTAATAAGTCTCTCAGCAGTAAAAATAATATACAAAATAGTTATGTTTTATATAAAAAAGAAGAAGATTATCAAATAAGCAGAAATTAGGGCGCAGAGAAATCAGTTTAAAAAATGTGTTTAATGAGATGGGTAATGGAAGGATTAGGAGGATTCCATTCACATCCATTATGGTAAAATGCATAAAGAGGCGAGGTCGAGGAATTTGCTATTTGAGTGTTGTTTAATATTCTAAAAGACAAAAAATATTAACGTGTTGTCCAACTAATTTTTTATAAACTAGCACACCCGACAGATGTGGCCCCAATAATTTGATTTGCTACATTTCAAAAATACTTAGTCTCTATGAATTTTAGGCTCTTTATCTTTCTCGTTCTTTACTTTTTGGATCCTTCCCCCTCCCTCATCCTCTCAAGTTTCTAGTCGCACTGCCTTAGTGAAACCACTTACTCATTTTGTGCCCCCTCCTTTATCTCTCTATCTTTTCCCCTTTATTTATCCGTTCTCGCGTCTTTAGCTTCCCCTCTCTCCGTATCCTTTCCCAATAATTATCATTTGCCCTTTTTCCCCTTTTCCTTAACATTCCCAATACATGTCTGGCTTGAGTATGGCAAAATGTACACTCCCTGCTCGTCTGCGGCTTTCACTTTCAGGCAGGTTCTGCAATTCACTTCCGAATAAAGCTTGTGAACATTTTGTCAAATTACATAAGGATTTCAAATTTTCACAAATTTGATTGGGAAGTGAATTGCCAGAACCTGCCTGTTTATCTGACTCTCAATTTTTCGCTTATTCTTTTCCTCCATATCCCCTTTATCCGATTCTCATTTTTGCTGCTCCGGCCGCCTTGTTGTAGCGGCAGTGTGCTCAGCCTACTACACCAAGTATTCAACATCAAAAACATTTTTCTAAACGGACTCGCCCACCGAAAAGCTTCTCAGAAAAATTTCATCTGCTTTGACGTGCCGTCGCCAATTTGAGGGAAAAAATTCAAAAGCAGCACACCACAAATTGAAAGAGAAGTTCGGCACAAAAATCTATTCAGGATAAAATGATAACCCGTGGGTATGTCGCCGTCATGAGCTTTTTTTAGTATTCATGCCTATTCTACCATCTCCCCCACACTTCAGCCATATCTCTTTACTTTTACCATCACCTCTACTTTTATCTTTATCTCGACCTCGAACTTGACCTTAATCTCTAGCTGTATTTATCGCTGTTGTTGTTGTACCGGAGTGTAGCCCTGCCCAACATGTACTTATCCATAGCCTAAATTGTCATCAATGTCTTCTAACGGACATTCATTCGGCACGTCGGGGTTCAGTCTGGATAAGTAGGAGTTTAGTCTGCTACAATATCCAGAGCGTTATTGAGCTAGAGTGACCCTTGTCTCTCGAGGAAGATGACGTTCCTCTTCAGCAACGCAAGGCATTGAGGTATCCAAAACGGTATTCACCGGACAGAGCGCAACATGGTGGTCAACAGACGTATCATGAATGTGCTTCAAGGCTCGCGTATGCACCTCTTCTTGTTAGAAGAGCAACCATTTCCAACCCTGTAGAAACAGCTATTTTCCTAGGACTTCCGTTAGAAGACATTGATGACAATTTAGGCTAAGGCTAAACTCCGTAACAACAACAACAGTAACCACCCTGAGGTACCCCTTGTTTAATCTTCCTGGGTTTGGATTTTTTGTTCCTGAAAACAACAGACGATTGACCAACACTCAGATGATTGGCGGACCTACCTACTACTACCTCTACTTGTGCCTTATTGATTTTTGCGTTTTGACAAATTTTCCAAGTAAAACCGTGCTCACACAAAACCATATCAATGCTTAAAGCCTAATTACTAGAAAACGACCCTGCTGGACAAAATTTTCATAATTTTTTTTCCTGGAAATTTTATATTCTACAAAATTTGTACCGAAAAATTTGGTAACATAAATGCTTTCATTAAATAAATTGAAATTTCCCTTCCCTTCCTTTCTCTATGCTACGCATCGCGTACGACCAAATAATAGCTTTACCGGAGTGGATCGATATGTCTGGAACTCGTCTCACTATCTAAAATTATCGCTTTTTTATAATCATATACTAGCACATGTTGTTTTTGTTGTAACGAAGCGCCCTTCCATATATAGCAGCCCTTCCGATATAGCAGCAGTAATGCGAATCACGACAACTAAACGTATGCATGTATAAAGTGTTAATGCATGTTGTTGTACCGTAAATACTACAAAATGTTGCAAAAACAAATTAAAACTTGGGACTGCACACATCCGGGGAACTATATTCGAATTCAAAAGACAAACTTAAATAAAATATAAAATAAAATTTAAAAAGTTAATTTCAAATATAAAGTTACTATTTTAAGGTCCATTTTCTTATCTAGACTTTAATTTTAAAGTTCACTATATATTTATTGGCCACTTTATCCTCCCTTAAAAAAAGCAGATGAAGTGTCCGGTAAATTTCGAATGAACTTTGAAATTACAGGATAGATGAGAAAATGAGCGTAGATTTTTTTTAAATGACTGATAATGAAATTTGATTTTGTACAAATGAAATAAATGTGTGTAATCCAAGTCCTGCTTTCTCGGCAATCTAGATATTTCTTGTGAAGACGCTTAATTTATTGTTTTTTCTTATTTTAGGTTATGTTGTTCATAGATGATTTTTGTTTTTTGTTCACTTTTTATGTAAATTTTTTTTTTTTTCAAATGAAAAGTGAAAATAAAATATTTGAATGAAACAGCAACATTTTACAATAACAAGAGTTAGTAGGAAGGGTGTTAGGAAATTAAACAAGCGTAACTTTTTTATATATGTAACTAATAACAAGAAATATTTAACTATAGAATATAAAAGCAATGATGTATCTCCCCGCTTCAGAACTTAGTACCAGACAGCCGTAGTGGTTGATTGGATACTTAAAATCATTATTCGACTCGCAAGCCACAGGCGCAGGTTCGAAACCGATTCCCATTAACGAACAACAGTTTTAGAGAGTTCTTTTCAACTGCAGCCGACCTACTACCGACGGCATAGCCGCCGAAGAAAATTTTACCTTCGCTTCCTTTGCAAACCGTCCATAGTTTTGGATTTTAAATACTTTATTGATAACCGCTATTTCTGCTTTGTCAGCTAATTGCAGGTCAACATAGGAACAAGGCTCAGAACAACAAGTCAGATAAAGAGAAAAACTTCGCATATTTGGGAAACTTTTACAAAACAAAGTTATCCATAAAAGTTAACATACAGAACTTTTATTTATCGGCCCAGGGGGTCGTGAATAGTGACTCTCGTCTTTTGCTGGGATTACGTAGTTTTATTGGGGAACAATTATCGATCTCTTTGGGATCCGTTCGACATTACTTCGGGATCATATTGGGACTTTCTTGTGATCCTTTCGCAACTATCTATATATATAAAAATTAAATGGTGTTCAGTCATCACACTAAAACTCGAAAACGGCTGAACCAAATCACATACTTCCTTTGGGGGGTTTGTTTGTTATTACCACGCGCAGGTCATGTTATAAAATCAGAACAAAATATTAGGGGGGGCGGTGGCACCTCCCATACAAACATTTTTCTTCAAGGTGATTATCTCTAAAAGGGTTTAAGGTAGGGACCTGGAAATTGGTACATAGCTATAGGATAACAACGAATGAAATACTTCATAGTCCATATCTCTGGAAATATTTAGGTTAGACCACTGAAATTGGCAAGGGGTTTTATGAGATCGATTGCCACCACCTCCAAAAAAACTGGGGATAACGAAAAAGGGGGCGTGGCACCTCCCATACGAATGAAATACTTCATAGTCCATATCCCTGGAAGTACTTATGTTAGACCACTAAAACGTGGTAAGAGGTTAGATGAGATCGATCCCTACCACCTCCAAAAAACTGGGGATAACGAAAAAGGGGGCGTGGCACCTCCCATACGAATGAAATACTTCATAGTCCATATCTCTGGAAGTACTTATGTTAGACCACTCAAACGTGGTAAAAGGTTAGATGAGATCGATCCCTACCACCTCCAAAAAAGCTGGGGATAACGAAAAAGGGGGCGTGGCACCTCCCATACGAATGAAATACTTCATAGTCCATATCTCTGGAAGTACTTAGGTTAGACCACTGAAATTTGGTAAGAGGTTAGATGAGATCGATCCCTACCACCTCCAAAAAACTGGGCATAACGAAAAAGGGGGCGTGGTTCCTGCTATACGAAGGAGATAGGGACATGAATTAAAATAAATATAGTTGGGATCGGGTTAGAGAAACATGCAGGGAAATAAATTTGTGGCAGGACAACGTCTGCCGGGTCAGCTAGTTTCGGTATAATTTTCGTGAATTTTTCGCTATCATTTCAGGACTATTTTGGTGTCACTTTGGGACTTTTTGGAATCACTAAGGGGTAGTTTCCCGTCTCATTTCAGGACCATCCCAAACTAGTCCATAACAGATCAGAAAAATAATTTCGGAAAATTTATGAAAAAGTGCCCGAAATTATTCCAAAATTATTTAAAGAAAGGCCGCAGCCTATTCCAGAAAGCCCCCGCAAACAGTCTCGAAGTAACCCCGAAGGCACCTGCGGTTTAAGGGTTTAGAATATGCCCGGTTGTTGTTGTTGTTGTTGTAGCGAGGTGTAGCCCTGCTTAAATGTCAGACAGGGTCACCCCGAATGTATTGCTCTTGGCCGGGTCGATATAAGAAAACGGCCCGGCTCGTTTCGGCACGATGGGTACAGCACAAGTACTGGTACCGTTCTCGTAGAACCGGCAATACAAGAAACTAGCCGTGTAGGCCATGTAGGTCATTTAGCGTTACCCAGGGTGCACCAACTGGGAGGCGACCTACTTTTACACCCCTAGAATATGCCCGGTCGTAAGAGGCGACTAATATGCACATAGATAATGACGTGCTAACTCGATGGTTGATCTGCGGATATGATGCCTTTCACCTCTCATTACCCATCTTCTTCTTCCTTACGTATGGAGGGATGACATACCAAATCACTCCCGAGACATTCGGGCAGTACCGCAAGGGAGTACCGGAGCGTACTGGGTTCATATCCGGCCAAGGACTGTCAATTTCGACATTACTCCCCAAAACCTTCGGGGAGTATTTTTGTCTTAACAACAGCCAGCAACAACAACAAGTTACCCCGAACGGATCCCATAAAGGTCCCTATATGTTTCCGAATAAAACTAAGTAATCTAAAAGACCTTTATGGTTCACACTTAGAACGATATACCTGCAGCCGGTATAGGTAGCATTTTTTAAATTTACTACAAGAACCCAATGCGAACATTTTATGCAATATATGCATTCATTTAGGACGGCGAACGACAAAAAGAACGCTCGTGAAGGCATCGAAGCACATTTCAGTAAAATTACCTGGTACTACACTGCGTATGCGTAACTTTTTCTGGTGGAATAAAATGTCACTCATACGCAATGTCCCATCATGTCTCATGGAAAACGGTATTAAATGAAATTATAAAATACATGCAAAGGAAATATATCGTCAACTTAATTCACAAAGGGTCTAACTGACACATTTTCGGAAATTTCGTTTTTCACAGATTTGGCAGGATACACTACATTAAAAAAGTTGCACTGTCAGTACGAAAAACAAAAAAGCCTTATCTGTGTTTCTTTCTTATACTGTATGATTTTTCGTTTGTTAGATAGTGCCTTTGTGAATTAAACTAACCATATGAAAGTGTCTATAATATGAATAGGTATTTATATATTTAATGCATGCACTACAAAAATTGTGTGGTAAACGTGTTGCGTTGTAGTAGCGAATGATAATGGAAAATGAGCTATCGTGCTTTAGTTAAATTACAAAAAAAATAACATTAGAAATGTGTAAGAAAGCGCTTTTTTTACAATAGCATAATCTTAAAATAAAAGTACAAGATACGAGTAGTAAAAAAAGTAAAAACTATTGTTATCAATAAGAAAAACAAAACGCATAGAAAAAAGATTCGAATTAATAATTCTTAAATATTTACCATCACGCAAGTCGCCAGCTTCAATTTCAGACACTTCATTCGCCAGCGAATCGAGTCCTTCGTTTTCAGAACGCGCTTTCGATCCAGCAGTGCCACCAACCGCATCGCTACCAGTACCCTTGGTACGCCAAGCGTATCTTGAAAAATTATTTAAATTAGCGCTAGGATCACTTAGACGACGCTGATGACGATATGTACAATAGTCGTCATTTTCTTCCTCCCAATCATCCCACATGTCTGTAGCGCAAAAGCTGCAATAAGAAAATTAGAATGAGAATATTTCTGTTTATAGAATGTACTCAACTAGGAAAAAAAAATTTCTAGTTTAGATTTTTTAGAACTGTTCTCAGGAATAAACAAGTAAGGAAAGCTGTCTTCGGCTGTGCCGAAGGCTATATACTAGGGTGATTAAAAAAAAATGTCGACTAGGTCTTACCCCCTAAAAAGTTAGGTATTGATGAGAAAATAAGCCTTGCAAAAAATTAGCGCTCTAACTTAACCCTTAGGGGTGGCTATTTTTTTTCGCCCTTTCCCATACATTTTGTATGGGGAAATATAGTATTTTTTTCAAAGTGAATTTTCTTTCAATTTTTGAAAATATTTTTACATACTCTTAAAGTTGAAGCTTTGAAGCTTCCAAAATGGTAAGCCATGTGCAATTATCTTAACTACTAAGATAATTACAGCCATTTGAAAATGGCTGAGTTTTGTACTATAGCACACACATACACAGTAACACGTATACAATTTAGTAAACTTTAAGAGGCTGTAATTATTTTAATAGTTAAGATATTCGCACATGGCTTACCATTTTGGAAGCTTCAAAGCTTCAACTTTAAGAGTATGTAAAAATATTTTCAAAAAAGTTTCAAAAATTAAAACAAAATTCACTTTGAAAAAAATACCATTTTCCCCCATACAAAATGTATGGGAAAGGGCGAAAAAAAATAGCCACCCCTAAGGGTTAAGTTAGAGCGCTAATTCTTTGCAAGGCTTATTTTCTCGTCAATACCTAAAGTTTCAGGGGGTAAGACCGAAAAAATAACCATTTTTTTTATTTGAATCACCCTACTATATACCTTTCATGAATATGCGATTTTCACTGTTCGATCCCCAGCACAACCTGTGTGAATTTAACTTTGGCTCATACCGAAATTATCGGAACTATCGATTATATGGCTGCGATGTGTTTTATTAGTCCAATCTCATTGATTTTTAACATCGACATTCCACATTCTAACAGAGCAATAGTTACGAAATTTCACAATTCTACCTATCTAATTACAGGAGTTATAGCCCAAAATCCGTTTATCGGAACAATCGATTGTAAGGGAGCTGAGTAGTTTTGGTCCGATCTTGCTGGTTCCGACAAATGATTATTCTCATATAAAATAACGCCTCCATACCAAATTTCATCGAGATATCTCTAAAATTGAGGGACTCTTTTGCGTACAAACAGACGGACATGGCTAAATGGAATCAGCTCATCGTCTTGATCATAACGGTACACTTATTAGTGGGTCTATCTCTTCTTCTTCTCATACTTACAAACATCGGACCAAAGTTATGTATAATACCATATCATGTTCATGAAAGGTAAACAAAATTCTAAGGGGACGTGACACCTCCCACACAAACTTGATTTTACAGGCGTAATATCTTCACGGCAGGGATCTGCAAATTAGTATGGGGAAAAAGTGGGTTATCGGAAAAGGGGGCGTGGCACCTCCCATACAAACTTAATTTTTCAAGCAAAATATCTCTAAATGCTTTATCTTTTAAGGCTGATGTCCCTAAAAATGTTCATGACTTAGACCTAATACCCAAATTGGTATGCAGATATGCCGGATTAATTCGTAATAGCAACCAAACTAAATTTAGGCTGAGAAAAGAAATTTTAATTACATATTTGAAAGGAATTTGATTTTGATTTGTAATATCAACCCAAGTCAAGTTTAGTTGAATAAATGAAATAGTTTGCGGCTACCGTGGTTTCGATTTATATTAGTGGTGAGCGTCTAAGGTAGCTAGCATAAATTATTTATTATCTGAAAAATTGCCACAGAAAATTTAAGTTCACCTTAGCGAACGAACTAACTAACTATTTTAACTTAAAGATTAAACTATTTGAAAAATGACCCAGGCCTAGCTAGTATCACAAAGTATAACTTTAAGAAAAAAAACTGTATAGCCTAGTCTAGTGCAAATGAAAAGTTTCATTGTCCTTTACAAACCCTGGTTCGCTTGTTGGTGTCTCCACGCCCGAACCTTTTGGCTTAGTAACAGCCATTTCGGCATGACCTTTGCCTTGTGGACCCTTCATGCGTACGAATTCACAACGCGTTTGTACACCTGCACCACTGCTGAAAAGGCCAAAGGACATGCGTTGAGCAACTTTCGAGCTGAGACTAGATTGCTATTGAATAAAAGATAAAACAATTAAAAACAATCAATATGTACTTATTTATGTATGCATGTACAACATACCCTTGCATCATAAACCTTTTTCAGCGCATCATAACGTATTGAGCCTAGAAATATAACACCTTGTACGGAACCATCTTTGTCGTTGGCCACCAATTCAACGCATACCATTTCACCATCTCGCACTAATATATCGCTAAACACCTGCAAAATACAGTTAGATACATATGCATTTCACTTAATGCATATCGGCATATTAACCTCATCGAAATTATCCACCATAAAGCAAATATGCGGGTAAGTAATCTCTTCGCCTTCTCCTTTGGTATCCATTTTTCGTCGACTTGGGCTTGCGTAGACGCGTTGTGAATGGCGCCGTAGCACCTGCAATTCCTTTGGCGATGTGCGTGTACAAATGGCTAATGTAAGCGTATAATCAAATTGATGTATTACCATATTTAAATAAACAGTCTCCTCCCAGTCAACGTCCGGATCGCCGATTGGTAGTTTACGTGAATCCTTTCGAAATACATCAACTTCGGTCTGCAAAATAGATGATATATGTAAATTTGTTCGCATAAATGATTGCTTTGTTTTAGATTACCTCATATTTTGGCATATGTCGGGAAGAACTTTTTACATGTTTTTTGCGCACAAAAAATAGCAAATCATCTGAATCGATGCTGCTTACGGACTCTGTTTGAAATAGGAAATGTCTTACAAACAAATCTGTCCAATATGTAGTGCCTTGAAGTACCACGAAACCGCTATCTGTAAGAAATTAACAAGTTTCAGTTAATACGTATGGGATTCTTGCTCGAAAAAAACATGACGACTAACAGGGAAAAGTCCTTTTTGTTCATTTAGAAGATCTACATATGTGGGTGGGACGAGTTTTCTATGACAACACTGGTAAGAGTTCTGCTACTTCGTTATTGATATAAGAGACATGGTGAGTGTTAGGAAATTTTCAAAACATGATCATATTTCCATGGTCAGGTTAGGAGTATGAGTGTGCCTTGCTTGGAAACAGATGATTATCATTGCATCATATCATTTACGAAAAATTGGCTTGGGCTGGCTTCCGAAAAGAGAACGTAAAAACTAATCAGCCGAATAAGAAGTGAAAATTACGGTTACAACAACAAGTGTATAAAACTTGGTTCAACACTTCAAACCCATGGACCGTCTATAAGCATAAACTGCCAAAATGTGAAGACAGGAACCAGAAAATGTATATGTATGTTGTTGTTGTTTGTAGCGATACAAATCTCCCGGCACGTTTTGGAAAGTTTTGTCCATATTGACTGCCATTTACCGGATATATATAGTACCCACCTATATCTGGAGAAGAACACGTCTTACATACTGAGAGAAATAACCCCGTTGAATCCTTAAAAGTCTTGCTTAAAAGTCTTACCGATTAAACCCGATTCATTTTTCAAAACCGAAACCTTAACCGTTATTTTTATCTGAAAAAGAACGAAACCGTTTCAAAAGCCAGAACCGGTTCCAAACTGTTTTGAATTTTTTTGTGGACACATATTTTATTTTAAAAGAGGCTACCCTGAATAATTTTCATGGAAGATGGTTAAGCAAGGTTACAATTCCGAAAGGATTGAACTATAAGCGAATGAAGCCATCCGACATCCGAAAAAAAATGTTTAGTGGTCCGTCTCAGAAAGCATCACTCATATTAATGATCCATTTTACCATTTTTCTAATAGGAAAAGTAGAGTTCATTTTTTAAATTTTTTTTGAGATGGCCTAACAGAATCGCGTGAACCTCACATGGGTCCCGGGACATAGGGACATTGATTGAAATTGTAGGGCAGACGAATTTGCGAGGCAGGGCACGACCAAGCAGGTTCTTCGGGATAAAGAGCGCTTGGGTATGCCGTTTGCCACATGCAAGCTTGTGCTGAAGGAGTATACACTCCGCCAAGCCAACGAAAGATGGCTGCAATTTCCAGGATGCCGGATATCCAAAGAAACCTGGCCGAAATGGGATCATAAAAGATCAAGACAAATTTATGCCCTAAGGAGAAGAGAAATCTCCATATTAATAGGCGTATTAACTGGGCACTGCCTCATTGGTAGGCACGCAGAAAGACTAGGTGTGCCCTACCGACGATGCTGTAGGAGTTGTAAGGATGATGAGGAGGAGGAGAAAGTAGGTCGCCTCCAAGTTGGTGCACCCTGGGTAACGCTAAATGACCTACATGGCCTACACGGCTAGTTTATTGTATTGCCGGTTCTACGAGAACGGTACCAGTACTTGTGCTGACCCATCGTGCCGAAACGACCCGGGCCGTTTTCTTATATCGACCTGGCCAAGAGCAATACACTCGGGGTGACCCTGTCTGACATTTAGGCAGGGCTACACCTTGCTACAAGAACAACAGGAGGAAACGGTGGAGCACCTCATCTGCAAGTGTCCGGCTTTAAGTGACGCGAGAATGCGCTTTTTGGGAGTTCCCGGATCTGGACATAAGAGCCTGATGGCCTTCATCAAGTCATCTAAATGGTTCGAGGAGGAGTAACGGTGTCGGTATAGGAACGTCAGTGCCGGGATTCTGCTATGTGGAGAATTCCCATAATACCGGGATTTTCCATATGGCAGGGTCTCGGAACTGACTTTCCTGGTGTTGGTGGTATCACAACGGGCCTTTTAATACTGGCCTAGGTGTGCCTCTGCGGCAGCCACTTGAACCTAACCTAACCTAAGTTAGAGCAGGGGTTACAGGGGTCTGTACGAGAATCAACGGTTACCTCTGCGACCTTTCCAGGTTTTTCACTGAGCGAGATCTGACAATATCTCCGACTAAATCAACGGCGACGCTTTTTACGACATGGACGCACCAGGTGAGAAATGAATTAGACATTTTCGTTGATGGCACTAAGCTACCAACTGTCAGCCACCCAAAGTTATTAGGGATGGCACTGGATAATACTTTCTCATTTGCTGGTCATGTGCCTGCAATGGACTCAAAGGTACGTGGTCGCAACAAGATCCTCAAGTCACTTGCCGGCAGTACTTGGGGAAAAGATAAAGAAACGTTGCTGACTAAATATAAGGCCATTGGCCGACCAGTCTTTGACTATGCTGCACCCATATGGTCGCCTAATGTACATAACACCAACTGGACGAAGTTACAAGTCTGCCAAAATACTGCCATCAGAACTGCTACGGGATGTCTCCTCATGTCTTCCGAGTCTCACCTCCATCAGGAGGCAAAACTGCTCAATGTAAAAGAGCATGCGGAAATGCTGAGCAGGCAATTCCTTCTGAACTGCCACAAGCCAGCACATCCAATCCGTCATCTTTTGGACATAGATCCGCCCCCGATAGACATAAGGAGACATCTCCGTAAGCATTATGATGAGATCCGGCATCATATTACCTTGCCGTTTGATCTGCAGAATCATAAGCGGGCTCTAACCGACATCCACACCGAGTCGGTAGACACTTTTGTCGGATCTCTACCTGTGAATCCCGTTCTGAACAGTCCTCCACCGGATATTGCTGAAGAAGAACGCACCTTACCAAGGGAGACAAGAGTCACCTTGGCACAGCTTAGGTCTGGATATAGTGTAAGGTTAAACTCCTACTTATCCAGACTTAATGATACAATCTTAAATACATGCCCTGCATGTGGTAGGACCCCCCATGATACTCTACATCTCTTCAATTGTTCATCTGAACCTACTCTTCTAACCCCTCTGGACAAACCCTGTTGAAACTGCACGTTTCCTTGGACTCCCCTTAGAAGAGCTTGATGAAGATCTTCGGAATGATCATACACTCTAGACAGGGCAATGCATTGTTAACAACAACAACAACAACAACAACAACAACAACAACAACAACAACAACAACAACAACAACAACAACAACAACAACAACAACAAGTTAGAGCAGAGAAGGAATTGTCAGTAAAGAAAAGAACAATTTTTGATAACTTCAAAAAGCTAACGTTCGAGAAAAGCAACGTTTTAGTATAGACGTTCATTTGCATTAATTTTGAGGATTTAAATAAAAAAATATCGAGGCTCAAGTGCTCTAAGTTGCTCTATTTCTATTTTGGCAGATGCCCTTCTCTGCTCTGCTTAAAATTTTTGGTTTTTTGCTTCACTGTGTAACAAATTTTACAAAATTTGAAATTTTTTTTCGTGGCTTCCATGAGCTGTATCTAATTTCAAGTGTATAAAAACTGCAAGCTCAGAGAGAAATTCCCCCATTTTTTTTGTTGGATACGGTGCAAAATCACCGAGGGCACAAAACTCAACCGTTTTAAAAAAATTAAACGGGGTTTCGTTAATGAAATTAAATACAAGGATTTGTGGAAGCGCGTGTTTTATTTATTGTTTAAAAAAATTACACTGTGTAACAAATTTATAAACTTTGAGAATTTTTGTATGGCTTACATGAATTGTAGGCTTTGTCAAGCTTACAAAAACTGCATACTTTAAATATTAACTATATAATATTAGTATAGATATACATATGTATATCCACGGTAAACAATAAAAGGAAATAAAAATACGAGAATTCAAATATTATGAATCAGCGGAGCAAAAGAAAACAAAAAAGCCGGTTGTACGTGCAAGGTAAGCACACCCCAAACCACCACAAATCGTTGACTAAGAAATACAAATTTACATACCAATTGGCAAGGGTAGGTACATATTTGTGTAGATACTTAAAAAGTTAACTTTTTTATATAATTCAAAAAATTTGCCAATGTAATTAATGCAAGTATATACGCCTTATTCGGCAGGTATCTAATATACAAAGAGGCATGTGGCAACAACAAAAGCGTCATACAAAAAATGCACAACATGCTACAAACAAGGATAAAGACTTTCATTTGATAAATCGATAAAGCGCAAATGTAGAGATAAATTTCCAAATGCGTAGGTAGGGTCGATATACCAAAAAATTTGAAAATTGTATTAGCTGGGAATGAATTTGCATAATAGATTAAAAATAGATATTTAGTTAGTAAAAAATAAATAAAAAACATACCATCTTTAAGTAATTGTCGCATTTCCTTGGTGCGCTGGAAATTTATATCCTCGAGCAGTTGCTGCAGCGGAGTCTGTGGTTTCAGCAAAATGCCTGCAGCACTAGCTAATGACATATTGCTTTATAATTTTACAAATTGAGCTTTTTCTTTGTTTGTTTATTAATAAGCAACGATTTTGCAATTCGAGCGTAGCTTATTGAATGTTGTGATGAAATCGGAAGGGGCTTTTTTTATCGGGGATTTTTTCACTGAAGCAAGTTTTTATGTATGTGGTAGGTACTTTTAGCTTCTTTTTTATCTTTTATAAATTTCTTATAAAAACATTTTTATAAAACTGTATTTTTGATTTTTCTTTTAAATCCAAGCAAGAAAACCACCAACAAAAGAACTTTTTGTCTAGTGAAAAATTTCCAAAAAAAACAGCTAGCAGAAATCGAAAGTCCGTCCTCGTTCAACTAAACCGCACCGTCTGCTAATTTTGTTGCTTTTGAATGCTTCGCCTCTTCTTTGGATTCACGAACGCAGCCCAACGGCGAGTCAGTTAACCAATTCAGCTATATTTGTATGGATATACGCAGCTGTGATTCTTCTGCATCCGCCTCCGCTGTGTTTTTATGCACACCGTCTACACGCCACAGCTGAATTATGCTGCCTTTGCTAGGTTCTGTGTGTATACCCAACACTTTTGATTCCTCTTTACGGCTATTTTTTCAATGTGCGCACTGTAAATAAACCTACTTATTCATGTTCTCTTTTGTTGTACTTCCATTTTATTTCGGCCTCCACTGCGCAAATCCAAAACATTGAAAAAAAATTGCGAAAAAAGAAAAACTCAGCCAAGCAAAATTAAATTTGTTTTGTAAACAAAAAGTTACAAATGCAGCTGTTTTTGACAGCTGATAAAAAGGGATGCCAAGTTTTACGGACATGTACGTCATTTCTAATTTTGCAAGGGTAGACAGCACCATCTGCCGTTGACTAGTGAAATTAATGTTTTGACTCTTTTTCGACTCTTCCCACAATCATTTTGGAGTCGGTTTCTAGTCGTTTATCAGTCGTATTTCCAAACTTTTGCGAATCTTTAAAAATTACAAATAAGTAAGAATATGCACTTGCAGATATTTTATTTAATGTAGTAACTTGCATCATGTATGCAATGGCTAAATCGTCTGCTTATGCCACTATCTTCCCAGATCCGTCAGGCTTCCGCGGCAAACTAACATGTTTGTTGTTTATAGGAAATCAAACATGCCCCTGGCATTGCTATCGGAGTTTCCCCATTGGAGGTGGTGAGTATTAGCCTCCGCTCCGATAATAAGATGACCCGTGTAAAAATTTGACACCAGACCTTTCACCTCCCTTTGTGGTAGAGGTTCTTCGGTGTCGTAGGGCATACAGTACAACGCCATCGTCAGGCTGGCGCTGCCGACTGTTAAACTGGCAGCGGTAATGTCATTTGTATAGTTAGGTAGGAGAAAATTTTTCTGCTCAGACTTAACTAAAGCACAGGTTTTGACTTTGCCCTCTTCGCTGGCTCGAATGAGCTTGAAACCCTTAGTCCCCAATCCGCAAATCCTCGAACTGTTGACCCAAGTTTCTTGGATGAGGACCACATCCACGCCGCCTTTAGAAATACGACTACTCAAATACGACTACGAGGCTAGTTTAGATTTGTGCAGATTTATCTGAAGCACCACCAACATCAGAGCGCTCAGACTTCCCTGCCATTGCCATATCGTCGTTGAGCTCTACCCCGTCCTGGAGGCTGTTTCTCAAAGACGAGTTTTTCAGAGCAACTGCGAGATTTGGCGTAGCGGGAGCCCTGCTGTCTGAAGCAACATCAGAAATAATACGCTCAGGATTGAATGCCACCACCGCGATGTCGAGGCCTTCCCCGTCCAGCAGGCTGTCTTCTATTGCCGAGTTGTTCACAGCACCTTCGGAAAATGTCGTGACGAATAACATGCTTTCCGCGTCGGACTCCTCCGCTTCCTCTTCAGGTACTTCGATTTCCGAGTCCCCCGAAGCAGCCGAGATGGCAGCGCGCTGTGCATCGCCACGGTATACGTGGATAACGATCTGGTCTACACTGTGATACACTAGTCCATTGCTCCTTTTAAGGGGCTCGAGTGCCTCCTCGACAAACAAAGATCACGCTCTATAAGTCTCTCATCATACCAGTTCTGATGTACGGCTCTGAATCGTGGACAGTGTCAATAGAAGATGAGATGGCCCTTGGAGTATTCGAGAGATAAGTTCTCCGGAAGATTTTTTAAGATCCTTCCCGTAATGCCAACAACAAGTATCGACCTCTCCAATACATTGATTGTCAAAAGCAATCGTTAACGACTAGTCTTGCTTTGAGAAATTATTTTATTAAGCATTTGAATAGTATAGGGAAGTTAATAATGAAAGACTTTTAATAGTGAAAAATTGCATATTTATTTCATATTTATTCAGACAAAAGAAAAATAGCAAAAAATACCATAGTTACCTATTTACTATCAGTCAACAAACGGACTCTTCGAGGTACCGAAAAAAACATCCAAAACCAATTGAATATCAATCTTGCCATCCCGAAGTTATATATTCAGTCAAGCTAACCGTTCCGCCGATCTTCATACGTCGTAAAGTTGATAAGGAGCGTTCATTCGTCGCCGTAGTATCGGGTGAATGGCTGAAGGGGATATGCCCAAATGAATGTTTATGCAGATAAACCTACGAGGGGGGTATGAACCCCCAATCCCCTGGTGTGCGCACGTTCCTGGTTCGTTAAATTTGTGATATTAACCGTCACAAGTTCGCAAATTTTAATGGCAGAGATTTGGTAATGAAAGTAGAAACCAAGTCGGGCTTCTTTCTATGTATATACAATTTTGTTATAAATTGATAAAAATCGTTTGAAGAAGAAACATATTCCAAAAAGTGTGCATAAAATGATACGAAATTTTTTTGGAGCGCTTTTTGTACTAATCGGTTCTCAGAATTTGTGCGCACTCGAGAATAGTGAACAATATGAGTAAGTAAACATATGTATATTAGAACGGGTCGATTTTTTTGCATCAGGGGCCCATGGCGATTATGGTTATTTGGATCATTTCAAGCATCTTTGCCCAAGAAACTATAGGTCTAACATGAATTTCGAGCTAGCAGTTTTTCGATCAAAAATTTTTTTTCTTCAAAATGTGATTCACTTGTTAACAAGCTCTGTTGAAAACTAACAAAAACAAACTATGTGCATCTGGGGGTTTTTGGCGTCGAGGAATCCATTTCCGGTATTAATTTTTTCGTTTGATGTCCGCCAGAGCGCGCTTTCGGTCTTTTTTAGGGTTCTAAATCCATTTTTTTTTTCGAAAATCGACCGTTTGTTCCAGAAATTTATGAAATTTGACTTTCTTTAAAAGCAATTACAGTTACTAAATAGCTCAGCGATGAATATTAATGGAAGGGGAGGTGCATTCAAGCAAAACTTGTATCGATATTATGTCGTTTATGAAAATTTCTTTTATTTTAATTTGTTTTATGAATTTTACAAAACAAATTGTAATCATTCAAATTGAAATATCTTTCTTTATATGCATCTGAGGGTTTTTAGGGTCGAGGAATCCATTTATGGTATTGCTTTTTTCTTTTGACGTCGCCAGAGGGCGCTCCCGTCCATTTTTTTTGGATTTTAACACCTTTTTTCCGAAAATTAACAACAATGTTCCGAAAATCTATGAAATTTGACTTTCCTATAATGCAATTTCTTTTTTTAAGTGGACTAATACCCCGATTCTGCGTTCTTGATGAATTATCGATCTTGATGAAATATCAAGAAAAATATGCTTGTACCCAAAAAAAGTGTTTTTGAATTTTTGCGCCAAAAACCAGTTGTATTTTTTTCAAATTAATTTCAAAATATTTTAATCAAGACCATCATGTTCACTGCCTGATCCTTAATAGACGGAGGGCTGGTAATATAAAAATCAGGTCACTCGGTGCAAGGGTGATTTCCACATATATGGGTTCGACTGTTACCAACTAGACGTCAGCCCGGACGCCAAAAGGCCTACTGGCCGACAAAGGCGTGTTAGGGGGAAGTCCGCCCCCTCTTAAAAGACCTGTGAGTGAACCAAACCACGCTCAATATAAAATGTCTAAGAGTAGCTAAAGATTATACTTATGAACCTCTAAGAACCCTCATATTCAGAAAATTGGGTTGGTTCACTCACAGTTTTTTCAGATAGGGGGAGGCCGGACTCCCACCTAATACGCCTTTGTGTTCCAGTATTATTATTATTGGATTATAAAGTCAGATATTTAATCTTTATAACAAGTCACGTAAAATCACCTATCCAAAACAAGAAGGAAAATTAAAGTCGACTTAAAATTAGCTTAGTAATGCTCAATAAAGCTTGTTGAAATTTAAATTTTTCTTCAAAATATTTTCGTTATATGTATATTCCATT
The DNA here is from genome assembly GCA_964058755.1 of Campiglossa producta. Classification (NCBI taxonomy): domain Eukaryota; kingdom Metazoa; phylum Arthropoda; class Insecta; order Diptera; family Tephritidae; genus Campiglossa; species Campiglossa producta. The sequence goes on from CAXKVI010000004.1 coordinate 24,883,582, forward strand.
CGCCATTATATTGCCAGCTCTCGTTCTATTAAGAATCAGGCAGTGACCATCGCGATTGAATAAAATACGATACTACTCTGACTACGTACAATCGTGCAAAGATTAGTTCTTAAGGAGTATCGCAGTTCTTCAAAGTAATCGATCTCGGAGTACTAAATTTCTTTGCTTCTGAGTGCTCCATGGAATACCTAAGGAAGAATACTTTCCAAAGCTCCCAAAAACTTCTCCAAGGATTACTCATAAACAAAGCAGGAGATGGAGGAGTTTGTTCCTTAAAAGAATCTTCCCCGATTCTACACAACATTCGATCATATAAGGTATACATATTGCTATTTAATGTGGTCTTCCTCAAACACCAAACTATCCTGGCGCTGGATTGGAAAAACTAGGCCGCCCCAATATAGACAAAATATTTATGCCCTAGATTGGAAAAACTGAGCAGGGGCAAGGTATGCAAAACTAAGCATTCCCCTTACAGAATAATCCATAAATTGCCCGTAAATATAAAAACATACGCTTTCCATTCCAGAGCCCTGGCAGGCCCAAGGTAGAATTGTCTATTGTAGGAAAATCTAGCCAGCGCCTAGATTAATAATAGATTTGCCTAGATTATTTTCTAGCCGGGATGCTAGAATGAGTTTTTAAAATGCTGTATATCAAATATGTAAAACTCAATTAATTTTCAGCTGGGATAAAGTAGTTTTTAGTTGGCCTGACGACTGTGCCCCAGGGGCATATACTAATATTAATATTTCTTTTACAGTGCCGTATACGGTTATGAATGTGAGGAAAACCTTTGCAAAAAAGTGGAATTAACAGCGGAGAACAAAAAGACAGCACTTAGCTTGTCGGTATGTCGTTTGCTTTGTGGCGAAACAAAAGTGGGTACCGTTTGGCCCCTGCCAACTGGTAACGTGACCGGTGAAAGTGCTTTAGTATAGATCGATATAAAAAGAATAACATTTAAATTTCCCTGTAATCTTAATAAACAACAGCCGTTATGGTGTGCGAGTCGAGAAAGATTTTTCAATCAACTCAGAAATGATAATATACAGTCTAACACCATACAAGCTGGCGATTCTACGTTAAGAGTTGTAATAAAAATAAATGGAGCTATCAATGAACTTCCGCGTCTTACACTTGATACCGACGAAAGCTACAAGCTTGTGGTGTCTTCCAATGAAAACTACGGCGCTAATGCAACAATAACGGCAAATACATATTTTGGTGCTCGTCATGGTTTGGAGACCCTCTCGCAACTAATTGTTTATGATGATTTACATAGGGAATACCTGATGTTGGCTAAAGTACAAATTGAGGACGCACCAGTATATAAATGGCGTGGCATATTATTGGATACAGCAAAATATTTCTTTTCTATCGAGTCTATTAAACACACGCTGGGTAAGTTTTATAGCATTAAGTTTGAGTAAGTGTGATAGTGATATAAATAAATATAGTTTAAAAAAACTAAAATTCACGCTTTTAGAGAGTATTGAACTAAAAAGTTGAAAATAATTTTAAAAACCCCACACAGTAGTATTGTGGAAAAAGCGTGATCCGCTTTGTTCCTAATCTTCGTTTTTTATTTAAATTATTTTTACCATTTTAGTGCAATATTCTTTAAAAGCGCGTGTTTTCGCTTTTTAAACTATATTTATTTTTTACTTTCTAGTTAAATGTGTTATGAAGTAATTATTTATCGATTATCGAAGTATACCGCAGTCAAAACGAAACCTCTGTGCCTCCACTTTCGTTTGATACCCATATTGTAGGCAATTTTCAAAATTATTGGATAACCTTATTTTGACCGATAACTCAGTTATCGATAAAAATATCGAAATATTCCAAAGTCCAATAGAAACCTGTAGAACTTCCCTTTTGTTTGATACCCAGATTGTAGGCATTATGACCGATAACTTAGTTATCGATAAATATATCGAAGTCCAAATGCAACCCCCTATCGTTTAACACCCATATTGAAGGCATATTTCAAGGTTTTTGTGACAGTCATATGCCACTATCGGGTAGACTGAAGTAGAGTTACATACAAACGAGGAAACATACATATGAATTATGTACAAGTAAGGCTAATGAAATCGTAGTAAAAAACTAGCATTATGTGGGAAAAGCGTCGAGCGCTCGATATATCAAAATTATGGCACAAAGCGGACCACGCTTTTTCCACAATACTACTGTGTAGGGTTTTTAAAATTATTTTGAACTTTTTAGTTCAATACTCTCTAAAAGCGTGAATTTTAGTTATTTTAAACTACTCCCTTTTTTTAAGCAACTCACTAAAAATACTCTTAGTTGGCAGCACTTGAGAAAAAGAGCTTCCCGGCTGACAGAGATTTGACTGTGATTTTCGAAGTTTGCATAATTTTAATTACCAACAGTATAAGCTCCCCTAATAGTAGATTTCCAAAACTTATCGATTATTAACCACAAATAGAGCGAACCGGAGCATCTAGTGACTTGAGCCGGTTTGGCGGAATATTAAAAATAATAAGATAGGTGGCAACTCTGAAAACTGTCAAGGGAAGTCTCGAGTAATTAGTTCTTATACTAAGAAAAAAAAAATAATATGAGGTTAGGTGGCAACTCTGCCAGAAAATAGCTTCATTATGTTACGGCCGAAAACACCATTCATTTGATACCCATATTGGCATATCTTGATGGCGACTCCCAAGTAAAAAGTCTTAGAACGAAACATACTATCTATAGCTTTGTTTCTTGAAATCTCCAGCAAAGAACTGTCAGCAGAAGAGAGTCTTGTAAAAAGCTGTCAAAATCTCATTTCTGCTAATTTTTCGTCGAACGGGGTTCAGCAGAAACTTGCAGACAAAACAGCGGTTACGTTTCTGATTGGCTAACAATTTGAATTTACATTTTTTGTTGTTGTTTTGCTATGTCATCGATCAGCTGTTCCTGCTTGCTGGTTTCTGCTGGACGAAAAATCTCCAGCAATAACTTGCAGCGAATTGGCGCCCTCTCTCTCAATTAGATGTCAAAAAGCTGCTGAATTCGCTGCTAATTTTTTCAAAGAACACTTTTTTAGGAATAATTATTCATAATTATTCATAATTAGCAGGAAAGAAACAAAGCTTATATATATGCCGTTCGGACTCGGCAAAAAACTGTAGGTCCTGCCAATTTGTAGGGAAACATTTTTTTTCACTCTTTCTTCATACAAGGAAATTTTTGTTCGTACTGTATCTTTGAAGATGCTAAATCTAATGCAGAAATAAAGTAGCATTTAGTTGCGTTTAGCTTTCAGAATTGTCTGGAAAAAATGCTGCATTTTGGGCTAAATTCTAAAATGCAAAATGTAAGCTCAGCGTGAACAGCACATAATACACTTACACTGCACCAAAATTGACAAGGAATAACGAAAAATCGTTCCAATATACTTACATCCAAATTTGCCAAACTTGGCGAAAAATTTCCCCATACAAATACCATTTACTAAATGACAAATTTCATTCAATTTAACCTAATTTGGCGAAAAAAATTCGCCATAAGTGACGCATTTGGTGCAGTGTAAATATATTATTAAAATGAAATTGGTCCAAATCACTTCACCCGTTCCCGAGATATTCGTTTATAGTTTCCATTTCCACTGCATATTTTCACAACCTTTTTTGTTATTTCGCATTCAAACTTCACTCGCCATAAAAACATTACATCGCCGCCTAAAAAGTTAACTTCAAAAACCTGTTAAATTATTCTGTGCGTATTAATTTGAAATTAACATCCTCTCTTATATATTTTACAGATGGCTTGGCTATGGTTAAACTCAACACCTTTCATTGGCACATCACAGACGCTCAAAGTTTTCCACTAGAACTCAAATCACATCCAGAATTTCATAGACTTGGCGCATATTCGCCCACTCAATTTTATAAACACGAACAAATTGAAGAAATTGTTCAATATGGATTGATTCGCGGCATACGAGTAATGTTGTTGTTGTTGTTGTTAACAACAAAACACTCCCCGAAGGTTTTGGGGAGTGATGCCGAAGTTGACAGTCCTTGGCCGGATATGACCCCGGTACGCTGCGGTACTCCCTTGCGGTACTGCCCGTCTGTCGTGGTAGCGATTTGGTATGACCAGTGGAACCTTCTAGGTCATGGCATCCCTCCATCCATGAGGAAGGAGAAGATGGGTAATGAGAGGTGAGAGGCATCATATCCGTAGATCAACCATCGAGTAGCACGTCAATTACCTATGTGCATATTAGTCGCCTCTTACGACCGGTATGCCTACCTCGGGCATATTCTAAACCCCTAACCTCGGAGTAATGCCAGCATTTGGTGCTCCGGCGCGTGTTGGCGAAGGTTGGCAGCACACTGGTATGGTGGTTGGTTGCACCTATCCACCATCTGGACATCTTAACCCCACTGTGGCTGGGTTATATCCTATTTTAGAAGATATTTATCGTGAAATATTTGAGGTATTCAAACCCGACATTTTTCATATGGGCGGCGAAGAGGTAGATCCAAGCTGTTGGAATGCCAGTGAAAGTATACGCGCTTGGATGTTGTCACAAGGTCGAAGTCTTCAAACAACAGACTACTATCAACTTTGGGGAGAATTTCAAAATAAAGCACTCGAGCGCGTCGATGCAGTAACCAATAATAGTAAACCACCAATTGTGTTGTGGGCAAGTACTTTAACGGAAGAGCCGTACATTGAGCAATATATAGACAAATCGCGTTATATCATACAAAGCACCCGTAATGACACCAAGGCAATTGTAGATCGCGGTTTTCGTGTTATAATTTCAAATAGTGATGGACTAAAATTGAATTGTGGCGCCCCGAGTTGGGTGAAAGATGGTGTTGGATGGTGTCCGACGTTTATTGGTTGGCAGAAAGTTTACGAAAATAATTTGGATGACATTACTGGCACAAATAAGTCCTTGGTTTTGGGTGGGTGCTGAGGCAGTAGTTTGGACGGAACAAATCGACGAATTGACTCTGGATTATCGACTATGGCCACGTTCCAGCGCAATGGCAGAACGCTTGTGGGCGAACCCGAATCAAGGCTATCGCGAAGCTGAAGCTCGTATGCTATACCACCGTGAACGCTTAGTCACTAATGGGTTTAGGGCAGAGGCCCTACAACCATTATGGTGTGTGCAAAATGAAAAGGGTTGTCCACGCCCTTAAATAATAGCTTTATAAGAAGTTGGTTTGAAATCTACAAAATTATTAGGGAAAGTGTGGGATAGAAAGGGAACGTATTTTGGGGAAAGGTACACTTAAAAAAATGTTAAATAAGTTGGCGTAAATTGTCGCTAAAAATGAAAGATTGACATTCAAACTACGTTACTTCCAGCCTTTAAAATAAAGAACTTGTAAATAAAGTTAAAAAATTTGTAAAGTCATATTTTTAGCTATTTTCAGCAAAGATTTAACCAGAGTAGGGGAAAGGCCATGAAATAATACAAAAAGTCCTTCAAAAGGTCGATACATGAATCCTTCGTCCTTTGCGAATAAAAATGTTTATAAAACTTGTCTGAGACGGAAGAACTTTTCGAAAGGTTTTAAAGTAACCTCGGGTTGTTTATATACCTTATCCATGGATCAAATCCCAGAACTAAGTGACAATGTAACATGTAAGAAACTCAGCTACCAAATTCACCCCCGCAAATCAAGTGCTTCGGTATAGCAAACAAGGGTGACCCCATCCGGTTTTGGAGATTGGAAGGGGGTGAAGGTAGATAAAGCCCGTTGCAATTTCTCAACAGTTGAGATCTTTGCTGCCAGGTTCTTTTCTCTTCCACTAATTGTCGGTAGGTCGTTTATTAGAGGAAAGTGTTGGTAACCTGATATACAGTCCGGAAGCTGAGTAGCATGCGAAAGCTTGCATGTGTCATCCAGTTGCTTGGTGTAGCTCCCATCTGAGTTCTTTGAAGCCGCACTGCCGAACAGTGAATCGAATTTAAAATCAAAATATATTGTAGACTAGCTGGTACCCGCGACCTCGTATGCGCATAAATTCTGTTTTTTTTTGTAGCTGAGTTAGCAAAGAATAAAATCCAACAAAAAGACTGGAGTTCAGCACTTAAGGGTCATGTTGTCATGTAAGCTTTAAACTTTGTTGGTCGATAAACCCAAATTTCGGTCACAAAAAATGTTTTCATCGGACTGATAAAGTTTAAAGTTTAATAAAAAACGACCCTAAAGCCATTTATTTTTCCAATATAAAGAACATAACGTCGCTCGCTTGTCAGAAGCATGAATGCGCCAAAATTAAAATTATGGGAAATCGTATTTGAAAGTTTATTGCTCTCACAAAATTTGAAAATTTTGTTTTTGATATAAATATATTTTTGCAAGTTATATTCGCGTTGTACTCTTTCCCCTGCTATAGTTTTTACTTTAATATTCCTTCAATTCGTCGAGATAATGCACATTCATCTTTTAAAAAATTTCAAAACCAAATTTTTAAAATATTTCTAAAAATTGGATTTCTAAATTTTTTAAAATTTTCTTTGTGCCATATAAACGAATGTGAATCAAAATTGTTGCGCATACGCCGTGCCATCTTTTGTTTAGGGAATAACATTCATGCTTCTGGCAAAATTTAAATAAAAAAAAATTGGAAATTCAATTTTTAGACATTTTTGTTGCGCCAAAACCATGAATGTGTAGCACATTCGTGTTTCTGGCACACTTTTGAGAGATTGAACTACACATTCATGAAAATGGCATTGTAAATTTCCGGGGCTACCTTGTACTTTGGAAACCCAGGATTTTCGTGAATCGTAAACAAACTAGAGGTTAATCACGTGAACTTATTAACTCAAATTTGGAAAATTGGCACATTCATGCCTCTGGCATGCGAGCGACGATAAATTATAGAATTTCTTTGTACACAATATTTGAAGTTCTACCCAAATTACAAATTATAAACAAATTTTCCGAGCAAGTTACTCACGAGCAAGCAAGTTACTCACAAAAAGCAATTAGTTCTAAGGTCGATACCAGCTGCTCGGAGTGTCTGACCCTGTGGCTTATTTATTGTCATAGCGAAACACACGCTAACGGAAACTGAACTCGTTTGAATTGAAAGGAAAATTGTTTGGTATTATGGGTACAGTGTTGCCGCTGAAAATTTTCAAAAAGGGTCCCAAAAAAGAGTCCCAGCAGAAAAAAGGGTCCCCTTTTTTTAGATAGGAACACATTTACATAAGCCTTTTCCATTTTTTTGATGTTGAATGACTGAGTTTCGTACTATTGCAAGAAACACATACAAAATGTAAACATTTTTAAACGGTTGTAGTTGGTTTAATGGTAATGATAATCGCATAATGCAAAAAAGTTTTTTAAACTTAAAAACCTCCACTTTAAGGGTATGTTTTTGCAAAAGGTTGACAAAATGATAAGAAAACTCACTTTGAAAAGAATTCCATTTTTTCCCTTAAAAAAATTATGCGAAAGGGCGAAAAAGCGACCCCTAAGGCATGACCAGAATCGCCTAGGCGGTTAAAGGCTATTTGAAGTATATTTACGCGGCATAAGCTATGTTTATTTCGTTCATTTCATATCTTCTGCATTACATACCAATGTAATTCGCAGATAGTTTATGGAATTTTCGGAATACATAGTTTATAACCGCTTCAACAAATCGTGGTTTTAGCACTGTGCGAGCCTCCTATGTATACGCTTCGAAGGGGATCGAAGCCCCTAATGACAACGATGCATATAAAAACTTTTGGAAGAGACCAGTCCCTAAATAAATAAAGTGTGGGTAAAATGAGCAGTCATCCAGATGCCTGTCTCAGAGCCTAGTGCTGAGTGTCATTCAGCTTTTGTTGCTAACTGCAAACTCGTTAGTGCTAAGGCTCACCCTCACTTAGTAACAACAATAAAATTAAATTTACAGTCCACTTATAATTAAAAATTAAAAATAAAATAAAAAAATTAATAATTAAAAAATGCCGGCGGCGGCGGGATTCGAACCTTGTCCGCCGGAGTGTGAGTTGGGTACGTCAACCACTGTGCCACAGCTCATACTCCTTAGCCAATAACTAAATACATATAATAATAAACTACTCTCCGCCCACCATTTAACTTCAGCTTAGACAATGTAGGTAAGGGGTAAGTTGCAGAGCTAACTTTTTGCGAGGCTTCGTTTGACATCATTTACTAACTTTGTAGGGGGTTAGACCCCCTCTTTTATTTGAATCATCCTAATGTATACATACATACATATGACAGAGTTGTCACGTGATACAGAGTTGCCAGTAGTAAGACTTCAGGCATGACATTTGGAAAGGAACAAGGAGAGTTTTTAGGTTTTTAACAAAAACCCATAAAATGCATTTCATTGTACATAGTTCGAAAGTTAAAAGGGGTCAAAAAGGGTCACGAATTTTAAAAAATGGTACTTTTTTAAAAAAGTAGGGTCCGGGGTCCTGGCTAAAAAAAGGGTCAAATTGACCCTTTAGGGTCCCCAACGGCAACACTGTATGGGTGGTATGAAAACTACTTCACCTGCTTCACAACCCGTTAGAATTTCCGCTTCTATCACATTATTTCGAAGTGATTTAGCTTTAAGACGGGTTCCGTTACATAACTTTGGTGGGGTTAGGTTTCGAAGCAACATTATCGGAATACCAACTTTTAAAACGATGTTATGCGCTGGTAGTTCGGGTGCTGAAAGCGAGTTGAGAAACTCTACTGGGTAACTGGTAGTATCGCTTCTGTCTAAAACAATGTTGATTGACGTGTATGAGAATTATTCTCCATCAATTTTCTGCCAGACACTTTGATTTATGGCCGCTGCTTGATCATTTTATGGTGTAAGTATTGCTCGCTCACAAAGCCAAGTATTGTCCTCTCGCATTAGCTGAGATACTTCTCCATAAACTGAAGTAATAAGCTCCTCCATTGATGGAACAATACTACAGAGATTCTCTGGCAATGTTACTTATCCATTTGATTTGGGAATGGAACCCTGCCCGACTTTAAGTAAAACGTCCGAAAACTCCTGCGCCCTGGGGTTTCCACCTACGTGCGCTCTCATATTACGCGTTAGACTCAGTTTCTGTACCTGTGGCCAGAGAACAGAGCGTTTCAGACATGCCGCCGCCTCATCAGCTTTAGTTTCTTATAAGGTAAGAAAAAAGTATATTTTCCTTAATAGGCATATTTTTTTTGGTATTAAGAAGGTTCCCATTTTATGAGTTATCTCCGGGGTAGGTTAGGTATTGAAATTAATCAAATGGTGTATGACAGCATTCATAAACACCTTTTGTTTGATACCCATAATGTACTAACACATTTCAAAATTTCTGCACCAAGCACAAGAAATACATATATGGTCGTTTTTTTCTTGAGGCATTTCTTGGCAGGTCGCTTAACAATTTTTTTGGTCTTTATACTCCATTTTTGGTCAGCAATTCGAACTACTTCTTCGAATACTGTAACCCTTCGAAAAAAACGAAAATCTATTTTTTCCTACCCTAGTATGTACATTTATTTTTAGTAATAATTCTGATAAAATCACGATTCTATACCGTGCTTTTTATTTGGGCAGTTTATTGATCTAGGCAGATAAATATAAGCAACAAAACAAGTTGTTAAAAATATTGTTAGATATGTATAAAAAAAATTGTTAAAAGCCATACAATTCGCTACAAATCAAAAAAAACTATACCAATGTTTAAGGACTCGGGAACTGCCTTAAAAGCTGGCACTGATAGAGCTCAGGGTTTCAAAAATTGTGTCCATAATAACCACACAGAGAATGGTGAACTTCGGGTTGAAATGTCTCCAATTGGCCCTCACAAGAACCACTCAGTAGCTCTAAGGAGACTGGTCGACTTCCAATGACAAGCACATGCTGACATCGTCAGCTAGCCAAAGGGTTACAACAGCCACCCTCTTCGACAGCTATCAGCTAAATGTTTTTTTAGGCCAAAATTGGCAAATATGGCTGGGTTGTTAAATTGGTAATATTTACCGTCACGAGTTGGCAAATTTTATTGGCTGGGATATGGTTATAAAAGTAGAAAAACATGCCGGGCTTCATACATACTATACAATTGTCTTATAAATTGATAAAACTGCAGTCAATGGGCACACAACGCGGTGATCGTTTGGTGTAAAAACATATCCAAAAAAGTGTGCATGAAATGGAACGAAAATTTTTTATAGTGCTTTTTGTACTCGTCGGATATCAGAATTTTGGTGCATTCGTAAATAGTGAAGAATACGAGTAAGTTAATATTTTGTGAATATTACGAAATCGGATGTATTGTGAATACCCTATTATAGTTAAAGTCAGAGTAGCGGCCTTATTCTGAGCTTTATTAGTAATTTTGTAACTGGAAGATTATTATTAGGGGGATTCATCAAACCATATATGTTCACGAAATGCGTAAATTTATAAATTTACTAGCTCAGTTCGATGAACGCCCTAGATCAATTTATGTGTACTTGATGTCAAACAAAAACTTTTTATTTCGAAATTTCCATTAATATAAGAGTGTGTTAAGTGCATTGAGTGCATTTAAAAAAATTACAAGGCGTACTGAATAAATTTTCGAACTCTTTTTTATTCCAAAATCGACGCGGAAGTTTATTAAATTTGTGTAAACTTCGGTCCATACAAATATAGACAGTACATTTACACGCTTTATAAGGTGTTTATAAGATTTGAGAATCCCCTGATCTACGTGGTAACGCTGTCAAAATCAAAAAATGCTTAAAAGCAGAAGAAAGTGCCAATAAACGAACTAGATCAAAACTGTTGAATTTTGTACTAGTTCCAGCCGAGGACATCGCCATGTTAAATTCGCCAGTTGATTTCATGTAAAAAAGATAGTTCGCGAACTAGTACTGGTTCGGACCGCAATAGTAGCGAACTAACTCTGTACAAGAGATTTTCCCTACAGGGATATTGCTTAAAGCAAATACATAATAGGGGGACTCATCAAACCTTATAAACACCTTATAAAGCGTGTAAACGTATAAATTTATCAAGTGTGTAAATGAACTGTCAAAATTTGTATGGAACGCAGTTTACACAAATTTAATAAACTTCGCGTCGATTTTGGTGTGTAAAGCGGGCTACTCATCTGCCAGGAAATGTAAAACTCCATATAAAAACGCTCAAGAAATGTTTTCACACGTTAAATTTTCTTGAGCCAGTACTCAGCTCATAACAAAAAATACTACAATTTTCGATGGTTCGCAACGCCGGTTTACCTCAAGAAATAAATATGCTCGTATATATTTCTTGCGGATTCACGACAAAGGTGAGGACATATTTCGCTACACATGTTTTATACATTTTTATAACAGTAATTTGCAAAAAAGTGGAAAATGTGGTAAACGTCAAAATTTCTTGACCAAGAACAAGAAATATATGCTCGTTTTTTTCTTGAGGCATTTCTTGGCAGGTGGGTAGCCCGCTTAAAGGAGTGCGTAAATTTATCCAATGCAATGACGACGTTCGACATGTAATTTTTTTAATGCATTCAATGCACACAGGACAAAAATAGAAGAATAGGCTGAAAATGGGTTGAAAATTATTTTTTTTAATGAGAATTTCGAAATAAAAAGTTTTTGTTTGACATCAAGTACACATAAATTTATCTAGGGCGTTCATTTAATTGAGCTGATAAATGTATAAACTTACGCATTTCGTAAACTTATAAGGTTTGATGAATCCCCTTAATGTGTTATGGGGTTCCCCACAGAAATTTAAATAGTTTATGTATTTATATATTGGTGATGTCAATTTTATCGTTTCATTTATCTAAAATAAAATCTAAAATAAAAAGTTCTGGATACATACATATTTTCGTCGGATAATTGCAAATTTCGGAAATTACATAAATTGACATAACTCGTTAAGGTAAATAGCTAAAATAATATAATTTCGTAGGTAATTCCTCCTAGACATTCTATTGTGATTTTCTGTTAAACTTTAAAAGTGGGCGTGGCTCCGTGCATTTTTAAGGGGGCATTTATGAAAACTCGATTGGTCATAACTTCAAAACTTTTTATAAAAGAATGATAAAATTTAGCAGATTTCATGGTGATATAGGAAATATTTCTGATAAAACTGGTAGAAATCGTTGGGTATTTGTTGTTCGGTTTACCCAAACTTAAAAGAATTTGTAAAAAATGCGAATTTCAATGTAGAAGGAAATAGTGGTTCTTGATGGGAACCCACCGCTGAATTCGTGTCCGATATCACAATTTAATAACGGATTGACTTTTGGCTTCAAATGCATGTGCTTTCGATTTTCGAGGTTAAGATTACAATTATGACCGGTTAGGAAAATTCTGATGGCGTATTTGTAAGGTTTTTTTTTTTGACGAATTGGCTCAAAAGTACTGAGCAGATCTTCCCCAATTTTTGACAGCTTCGTCTTTGGTTAAGTCCACATAGGCTATATTTTTTGCCACTAGATGGCGCAGGAGCTGCTATACTTTGCAAAATTTGTGTTTATGATATGCCGAGGAAAGCAATATATAGATACTTTCAAAGCTATGCTCCTCCTGGTTTTGTTGGCTATAAAACATTTATCAGTCTAACCCATAGCCCCATTGCTGTAAATATTCTACATTACAATGTTGAAAATCGTGATTCACTAAAACTGGCAAGCTTTCTTAGCTCATTACAATTGGACTGATAATATTTGATTGCTTAATATGTATGTATATTTCTTACAGTGCAGTTTACGGCTATGAATGTCAGGAAAACCTTTGCAAAAAAGTGGAATTAACACCGGAGAACAATAAGACAGCGCTTAGCATATCAGTATGTCGTTTGCTTTGTGGCGAAACCAAAGTTGGTACCGTTTGGCCCCTGCCAACTGGCAATGTGACCGCTGAAAATGATTTATTAAAAATCGATATAAAAAGAATAACCTTTAAATTTCCCTGTTATCTTAATAAACAACAACCGTTATGGTATGCGAGTCGAGAAAGATTTTTCAAACAACTCAGAAATGATAACAAACAGTCTAGCACCATACAAGCTGGCGGTTCCACATTAAGAGTTGTAATAAAAATAAACGGAGCTATCAATGAACTTCCACGTCTAACACTTGACACCGACGAAAGCTACAAGCTTGTGGTGTCTTCCAATGAAAACGACGGCGCTAATGCAACAATAACGGCAAATACATATTTTGGTGCTCGTCATGGTTTGGAGACCCTCTCGCAATTGATTGTTTACGATGATATACGCGGGGATTACCTGATGTTGGCTAAAGTAGAAATTGAGGACGCACCAGTATATAAATGGCGTGGCTTATTATTGGATACAGCAAGACATTTCTTTTCTGTCGAGTCTATTAAACATACGCTGGGTAAGTAATTGTAGATCAAAATAGGAGATGTGGGGCTTTAGAGATAACAAAATCAGGGCCCCAGAGAGATAGATAGAACCCGCGTGTTTTTGTGATTCTCCATATAACGGAGTCCTGGGAAGGGAACTCAAAGGCAATGCTTTCTGAGGTGCTCCACCGCTTCTTCCTCCTCAGGGTTCTTTATCCGAAGGAACGTGCATAGTCGTGCCCTGCCTAACCAGCTCGTCTGCCCTATGTTAACTTCCATGTTTCACGCGGTTCTGTTGGACTATCTCTTGAAGAGATCCACGAAAGTTGAGCGTCAGCATATTTGAATCACATTAGAGAAATACATTGAATTTCGATTAGAAATCTAACCTTTTCTCGAGATCGAGAACTAATTCCCCTTTTTCTCGGGAATGTTATAGTCCTCGAAAGTTTCTCAAATAGTTTTCTAACCTTCTACCCTAGAGAAGGTCGTTATGATTCGAATCGTATTCTAATCGTTCTCCAGCCTTAATTTTTGCTGCGCAGTAGCGGAACACCGACCAAGAATACTGGAGTGTCCAGTAGTGCCTGCGCCCCAACCGGAAGACTTCTTTAGACGCATGGCCGATTGCGCTGCTGCCCGGTCTCCTGCCAAAACGACATCCTCGCCTAAGAAGATAACTCAAAGCCTTTGAAATTATGCTGTCCGTATTATTTCAGATTAACATTCTCTTCTTTTTCTTTTACAGATGGCTTGGCTATGGTTAAACTCAACACATTGCATTGGCACATCACAGACGCTCAAAGTTTTCCACTAGAACTCAAATCACATCCAGAATTTCATAGGCTTGGCGCATATTCGCCCACTCAATTTTATAAACACGAACAAATTGAAGAAATTGTTCAATATGGATTGATTCGCGGCATACGAGTAATACCAGAATTTGATGCTCCCGCACATGTTAGCGAAGGTTGGCAGCACACGGGTATGGTGGTCGGTTGTAACTATCCACCATCTGGACAACTTAATCCCACTGTGGATGGTTTATATCCTATCTTAGAAGATATTTATCGTGAAATATTTGAGGTGTTCAAACCCGACATTTTTCATATGGGCGGCGATGAGGTAGTGTCGAGCTGTTGGAATGCCAGCGAAAGTATACGCGCTTGGATGTTGTCACAAGGTCGGAGCCTACAAAGGGCAGACTACTATCGGCTTTGGGGTGAATTTCAAAACAAAGCACTCGAGCTAGTAGATGCAGTGAGCAATAATAGTAAACCACCAATTGTGTTGTGGACAAGTGCTCTAACCCAAGAACCGTACATTGATCAATATATAGACAAATCGCGTTATATCATACAAATATGGACTGTGAGTACCAGTCCGGATATCAAGAAAATTGTAGATCGCGGCTTTCGTGTTATAATTTCAAATAGTGATGGCCTATACTTGGATTGCGGTGGCCCGAGTTGGGTAAAAGATGGTAATAATTGGTGCTCGCCGTTTATTGGTTGGCAGAAAGTATACGAAAATAATTTGGATACCATTGCTGGCACAAATAAGTCTTTGGTTTTGGGTGCTGAGGCAGTAGTTTGGACGGAACAAATCGACGAATTGACTCTGGATTATCGACTATGGCCACGTTCAAGCGCTTTGGCCGAACGTTTGTGGGCGAACCCGAATCAAGGCTATCGCGGTGCTGAAGCTCGTATCCTGTACCACCGTGAACGGTTAGTTGCTAATGGGTTTAGGGCAGAGGCCCTACAACCACAATGGTGTGTGCAAAATGAAAAGGGTTGTCCACGCCCTTAAATATTAGTATTATAAGAAGTTGTTTAAAATCTACAAACTAATTGAGGGAATTGTGGGATAAAAAGGAAACATATTTTTCATCAAGGAATTTTTTTTAATAAAATGAGATGAATAAAAATGTTTCAATATAATGTTGGCACATCGTTTTTTGAATTAAAATGGGGAAATATCGATGGTAACATAAACCTTATTTCTCCCTTTTGATTTAAAAACGGTTTACCTATTGCCGAAATTTTTTTTTTACAATTTTTATTGAACACTTTATAAAGGTCGGTCTACAATGAAATACGCCGCGAAAAATACGCTGCGAATTACTGCCTAGCTGTGTCACCTTGGCAGATTTTTTTCGTCCGAGAGAGCGATGACAATAGAAACAAATCTATCATCGCTCAAATGTCGCCGGGCGTATTTTCGCGGTGTAATCTCGTTCCGGGCCGACCTTAAGTTTTCCTTCTACTTGCATGAAAAATACATTTCCTTTTACTCCCCGCCTTTCAAATGAACAAATGGTTCGTAAATAAAATTAAAAAATGTTTAAAGTCAATTAAGTTTTAACCGGATTAGGTAAAAGGCCAATAGTTCAAAAGTCCTCAAGAGCGGCCGGTAATGTCCCGAATCTTCGACACATGAATCTTTCGCATTTTGCTACCTTTGCAACGCTACACAGTGGCCGGCTAGACGTATCGTTCTATGAAGTGATAAAATGAAAAAAAAAAAAAAAATTCTTTAAAAATTTATTTCACGTTACTATTTCATAGAACGAGAATTTTCCCCCTGGTTTCACTAGAAAAATTAGAAGTAGTGTTACTATCTAAATTAAACTTTAAGATTACATTAGTTATGTAAGCTGAATCCGATTGCCTATGCAAAAAGAAATTTATAATTTGACAGTTGACAGCTGTCAAATACAGTGAAATCTGGATATAGTGAACCCCCACTATAATGAACACCTCGAGCAGTCAAAGGACTCTAAATAGTGAACAAAATTTCACATGCAATGGCAAGAATTAATTGAAGAAAAACAAACAAAATAAATTAGAAATTAAGTTGGGCATTCCCCGAAATTGGAAAAACTGCCGCGGTTTGATGTTAAGCTCGGTTTTTTTATATAGGTAGGTAGGTAGAAGTGGCTGCCGCAAAGGCACACCTAGGCCAGTAATAAAAGGCCCGTTGTGATACCACCAAACACTAGGAAAGTCAGTCCCGGGGCCCGGCCATATGGAAAATCCCAGTGCTGTCGGGACTCTCCATATAGCCGAAACCCGGGACTGACACTCCTAACCGACACCGCTACCCCTCCTCGAACCATTTTGATAACTTGATGAAGGCCATCAAGTCCTTTATGTCCAGCTCCGCGACCTGGCTTAAGCTAACCAGGAAGGGAACTCCCAGAGAGCGCCTTCTCGCTCCGCTTAAGGCCGGGCAGTTGCAGATGAGGTGCTCCACCGTTTCCTTTTCCTCATCCTCTTTGCAACTCCTGCAGCATCGTCGGTAGGGAACGCCTAGCCTTGCTGCGTGCCTACCAATAAGGCAGTGCCCGGTTAAAATACCTATTAATATGGAGATTTCCTTCCTTTTTAGGGCGTATATGTGTCTAGATCTTTTAAGATCGCATTTTGGCCAGGTTTGCTTGGATATCCGGCACCCTGGAGCTTGTAGCCATCTTTCGTTGGCTTCGCGGAGTGTATGCTCCTTCAGCATTAGCTTGCACGTGGCAAACGGCATACCTATGCGCTCTTTATCTTGAAGAATCTGCTTGGTCGTGCCCTGCCTGGCAAGTTCGTCTGCCCTACAGTTTCCCTCAATGTCCCTGTGTCCCGGGACCCATGTGAGGTTCACGCGGTTCTGTTGGGCCATCTCTTGAAGAGATCGACGACAGCTGAGCGTCAGTTCAGAGTTGAACGAGTAAGAGCCAAGGGATTTGATGGCCGCTTGGCTGTCGCTGAAAATACAGATATCCTGTCCGATGGTGCGTTCACCTATCCAAGTCACGGCGTCCATGATTGCAGAAACTTCAGCCTGGAAGACGCTGCAGTGATCAGGTAGTCTAAAGGAGAGTTCTAGGTCCAAATCCCTTGAGTAAACCCCTCCTCCGACTCTGCCGTCTAACTTCGAGCCGTCGGTGTATATAAAAGTGCCGCCATTAGTAGCGGGACACCGATCTATGTTCTCCCAGTCTTCCCTGCTGGGAATGTTTATTCTAAAACAACAATCTCCGACTGTTGTGGTCGCACACCGATCTGTGCTCAGAGGGAGAAAGCTGTAAGATTTATATGATATCAGCAACATTTTTTCACTACTGCATGTTGCTGGCGAACTTTTACGTCTGTGAACTTAGTGCCTGGCTTGTTTTTTTTTCTTGTCGGCTATGTGTTTTAAAAAATTTTTTGTATGCCAATAAATTTAGTGTTCAACATTGAAACTATATTACTGAATGGTGAAAAGAGGGAGGAAAAGGCAAACTGAATAGGAATGTATAGAAACCAAAAATATACAAAATATGGAAAGGAAAATTTAAGAAATATCAAAAAGGTAGGAAAATAAAATAAGGTTTTGTGGTTGAATTTCAACCACTGGGCGAACTCTAGTCAATATAAATTTTGAAAAAAGAAAAACCGAAATATACATACATAGATACCTGCCAAAAAATGTTACTTTATATTGACTTATATAACAAGGGCCAGCTTTCTTTTATTATTTGTCATTGAATCTATTACATTGCGCGACCCGACGAGATAACATTTTTCTGGTAAATCTCAATGAGATAAAAAGAACTGCGTACAAGAAATTTGCCGAACCCCCTCAAAATCTTGAGTTAGGGGTCAAAACCGGTTTTTCGTACCTTTGCACACTTATGACCCTGTATCTTAGGTGTATGGATGTAACAGCCATGGATCGCGTCAATATGGAAAGCTTAGGCCCCTGTTATGGAATTGACGTTTTTAGATTTTCATGCAATCGAAATTTTTGCAAACATGTCATGAAAACCATTTGTCACATATACAGTTTTATATCTCAGGGGTGGTTTAAACCCCTAAAACCACCCCTGGCTGCGCCCCTGGCTCAAACACTTATCAATTTTGAGTTTCGTTGTAATCGAACACGCAACAAAATAGGATTATCACATTAATAGAATATATTTGCAATAGAAAACAAAAATCAAAATAAATAGATCCATAAGGATCTACCTACGAAAAAGTTGGTATGTCTTTGAGCAAGTTTCCTACATAATTGTTGCTTAAAGTATTCAAAATTTGGCTTCGTCCTTATATGAACAAACATGTGTAGGAACATATTTGAGTCTAAATATTTACT
Organism: Campiglossa producta; assembly: GCA_964058755.1. NCBI lineage: Eukaryota > Metazoa > Arthropoda > Insecta > Diptera > Tephritidae > Campiglossa > Campiglossa producta. The sequence continues at coordinate 24,902,022 of CAXKVI010000004.1, forward strand.
ATATATGTATAAGCACTTGATAGACGGGCGACAAAAAAAGGTATTAAGTGAGGCAAAGCTATTTTGAGGATGTGTTCCCAGTCAAGAGGTTCCATAAAACAGTTGCCAGCAACTAGCCCACCTTTTAGGAGATATTTTTTCCACAAATTTTAGAGATCTGCAGTTTTTCGCCGACTTCGAATTGTATTTTTGCTGAGAAGCTAGAAAAACTAGTTGAAAAAGATTTTGATGGTCGTTTTTGAGAGGTGTGAGCTCTGAACCTTCGGTGTGAGCCTTCAATGGGCTCAGCAAAGCACACGTAAGGGGATAAATAAACAGGAGCCTCAAAAATTTAAGGTAACGCTGAGTGTTGGCAAGCCTGGGCAAATTATTTATTGTAGTTCCAAGAAAAGGAAGTCAGCCAATTACCCACTTTTGTAGTAGATGTTTTTGAATCAGTCTAATGTAAAATTTCAAAATATTACTACAATCTGCTAAAAGAGTAAGAGTTACTGAAAAATTTATCATTTATGGATTAATAACGGAAATAAAATGTGAGTATGCTTGTTGTTAGCTTACATAGGCGCTCGTAATTCAGTCAATATGTACGAGTGTGGAATGGTTTACGTGTTTATACCCTGAAAAATATGCGATTAGTCCAGCGTGAGTCCGGAATTTGTTACCGGTGCGGTTGGACAAGTTTACTTTCAACACCCAAATATAAGTGTCATTTACACGACGGAGATTTCTCTTTTTATTTGAAAATTTGAAAATGAACAAAAAAAGACGTTAACTCTGAGTTAAAAAGATAACTTGCCATTCTGTAAGTCGTATGCCCAGCTGCATGTAACAAACTATTTTTTGTTCAGACGCCTGAAAAATTGTATTTCGAATTAGTCAAATTTTGATTCTTTTCGGAGTAGTTCCATTTCTATTAAAAACTACTTGTTACAAAACTAATATATTTTTTATCTTGTTTGGTGTTTTGAAAACATTAATGTATATTTGTATTTAATAACGTTTAAGTTCCCGTATAATTATAGGGACATACCAAAAGTTCGATTAGTTGGCGTGTTTCAAAATTAAAACAGCTGAAATAAACGATTCTCAGCGACATCTAGTTTTAAACCGCAAGTAATACAACCAAAGCACCAGATGGCGCCGATTGTTGTTTTGTGTGTGTCAGGGTAAAATTTGGATCTGATTAAAGAAGATTTATTGGAGATAATCTCCGTGTGTGTATCCATAACATTCACACGGGCTTATGCTCCAATAGGAGTTAAAGAAGATGATAATGATGATGATGATGTTTGTACTAAGGGCAACTTATGAAAACCTAAAAGACGTTCGACAAAGAACAGTAAGGTATGGCTTCACCTCTGTTATTGCTGTCAATTGACGTCACCTATAGCACACTCTAGCGAACTTTTGTCAGTCTCCTCGCATGTAGCCTAAATATATGCTTCACTGGTTTTCAGTTGCATTGATCAAATTTATTGGGCAACGAGATATGAGAAATTGCTGGCAAATGTTTGATATTATGCTTGATTTATAGATTACCAAATGCGCTAGTGTCCTTCAATTCACGCCGTTAGCGGCAGAGAGGCTGAATTGATGATTTGAGAAGTAAACTAAGAAGTTTCCTTTTAAAAGTTTCTTTTCCCAAATTGGTAATTTATTGTTTATTCGATTATTTCTAGCAATATTTTAAAGTAAATTTCCAAGTCATCGATTTTTATTAAAAGTTAAATGGTTGCCCTTGAAAGTGGCTCATGTAATATTTATGGCTCGAACTTTACTTTGGCCGCTTGACCTCTTTTGCACTTAAAAGGGTCGTTAATGTTTTTCTTTATCAAACACAGTATTCAAGGAAATATGCTAGAAACCAAGAGGTGATGGGTTGAAAGGAAAAAGGAATAGCTAATATCAAAATTCAAGGCCACTACCCAGCTTGAAGGTAAACCCTTCTCAGTGCCCATTTATGCATATATTTATACTTCCATATACTTCAAGAAATGTTCTATATGGAAGTATAAATATATGCATAAATGGACACTGAGAAGGGTTTACCTTCAAGCTGGGTAGTGGCCTAAGGTGTTAGACCTTCTAGCATACAAGTCACTACAGTGTTGTGAGTTCGACTCTCACAATGCCGGGAAGAAAACTCCATGAAGAGGTGTAATTCCAGTATCATCGAAACATATGTCGGCTTGTCTGGTTCCTGCAGCGCGTAGGTAAATTTTTCTCAAAAAACACATTTTCATAAAATAATATAAAATAAAATAAAATAAAATAAAATAAAATAAAATAAAATAAAATAAAATAAAATAAAATAAAATAAAATAAAATAAAATAAAATAAAATAAAATAAAATAAAATAAAATAAAATAAAATAAAATAAAATAAAATAAAATAAAATAAAATAAAATAAAATAAAATAAAATAAAATAAAATAAAATAAAATAAAATAAAATAAAATAAAATAAAATAAAATAAAATAAAATAAAATAAAATAAAATAAAATAAAACAAAATAAAATGAAATAAAATAGAAAAAAATTTAATTAAATTAAATAAAATAAAATTAAATAAAACAAAATAAAATAAAATAAAATAAAATAAAATAGAAAAAATAAAATAAAATAAAATAAAATAAAATAAAATAAAATAAAATAAAATAAAATAAAATAAAACAAAATAAAATAAAATAAAATGAAATAAAATAGAAAAAAATAAAATAAAATAAAATAAAATAAAATAAAATAAAATAAAATAAAATAAAATGAAATAAACCAAACAAATAAATTAAATAAAATATAATAATATAAGAAAAATAATATAGTTGAATGAAATGAAGTAAAATAAAAAAAAAAAAAAATTTTGTAAAAAAAATAAAAATAAAATAAAAAATAAATTTACTTAACCAAAGTAAAACAAAATAAAATTAAAAAAAAATAATATAAAATAAAATAAATAGAACAAAATAAAATAAAATAAAATAAAATAAAATAAGATAAAATAAATAATAAAATAAAATAAAATAAAAAAATAAAATAAAAAAATAAAATAAAATAGAATAAAATAAAATAAAAAAAAATAAAAATAAAATAAAATAAAATAAAATAAAATGAAATAAAATAGAAAAAAAAAAAAATAAAAAAAATAAAATAACACAAAATAAAATAAAATAAAACTGAATAAAATAAATAATATAAAACAAAATGAAATAAAATAGAAAAAAATTAAATTAAATAAAATAAAATAAAATGAAATAAACCAAACAAATAAATTAAATAAAAAATAATAATATAAGAAAAACAATATAGTTGAATGAAATGAAGTAAAATAAAAAAAAAAAAAAATTTGTAAAAAAATAAAAATAAAATAAAAAAATAAATTTACTTAACCAAAGTAAAACAAAATAAAATTAAATAAAATAATATAAAATAAAGTAAATAGAACAAAATAAAATAAAATAAAATAAAATAAAATAAAATAACATAAAATAAAATAAAATAAAAAAATAAAATAAAATAGAATAAAATAAAAAAAATAAAAAAAAAATAAAATAAAATAGAATAAAATAAAATAAAATAAAATAAAATAAAATAAAATAAAATAAAATAAAATAAAATAAAATAAATTGAAATAAAATAAAAAAGCAAATAGTTGGCAAGTAAAGAGAATAGAAAAGAGTGAATTTCGTGTTCACAAAATCATTCTGACGAGTGGAAATAGCAACTTCCAAAGTCGATCTATGAAGCTATGAAGGACCCAACAAATTTACTTTTTCTATTCTAACCACAAATTTTAATTACACTAGTTTACAGCCAAAAAATACCAAGATATTAATGTATATGGATGAATTGGCACTGATGCCATGGGTAGGGTTTCGAGATTTCGGTAATTTTGTGTTGTTTCAGGTATCACTTCATGCAAAAATTATTTTCGCCAATGTTACAAAAGTGATGGAGAGGAAATCAAAATACGCTTCCAATGACGTATAATATGTAGGGGTGGTCCAAACCATCGCTGAATAATAGCTGGTCAAAGTCGGAATTTTGTCGAATTTTTGGAAAAATTTTTATTTTTTATTTTTTCTAAAATTAGTGTGTATAATTACAAATACTTTAAGCATAATATTACCAAGATCTAGTGTTAACTGTATTTTTGGCGAGTTTTTTGTTACTTTCAACATCCCTACTTTTAATAGACCAGTGGTTGAAATTCAACCACAAATGCTTATTTTATTTTCCTACCTTTTTGCTGTTTCTTAAATTTACCATTCTTTTCATATTTTTTAAGTTTCTATACATTCCTGTTCATTTTGCCTATTCCTCCCTCTTTTCACCATTCAGTAATATAGTTTCAATGTTGATAATTATTTATTCTTCTTAGGTAGTCTTCATACGTATTTCTTTCCTTTCCTTTCCTTTGCTTTTATTTCCTTTCCTTTCCTCTCCTTTCATCTCATTTTATTTCTTTTGCTTTTCTTTCTTTCTCTACCCTTCTCTTTCCTTTCCTTTTCTTCACTCTATTTTCTTTTCGTTTTCTTTCCTTTTCTCTTATTTCATTTCATTTTATTTTCTTTCTTTCTTCCTTTCTTTTTTTCTGTTCTTTTCTTTTATTTTCCTTTCTTCTAGTTTCTTTTATTCTCTTACCTGACCTTTCTTTCCATTTCCATTACATTCCTTTTTTCTGTTTATTTTATTTAATTTTTTATTTTTTTTCCTTTCCTTTAGTTTCGTTTCGTTTCCCTTAGTTTCCTTTCATTTTATTCATTTCTTTTTCATTTCATTTCTTTTCTTTTATTTTTTTTCTTATCTTTATTTTCTTTCACTTTTTTCCTTAGATTTCTTTTCCTGTCATTTCGTTTCCTTACCTTTCCTTTTCCTAACTTTCCTTTCCTACCGTTTCCTTACTTTCTTTTTTCCTTTCCGTAACTCCTTTAGTTTTCTTTCTTTTCCATTCATTTCCTTTACTTATTTTTTGGCTTTTCATTACCTTTCTTTCCTTGTTTTTCTTTCTTTTTATTTTCGTTTATTTTCCGTACCTTCCTCCTCGCTACCTTTTCTTTCCTTTCTTTTTCTCTTCTTTCCTTTCGTTGTCTTTCTCTATTTCCCTCTCTTTTTCACTGCTTTACCTACATTACATTTCCTTTCTTCCCTTCCTTTTTTTCTTTTCCATTCCTTTCCTTTCCCTACCTTTATTTGCCTTTGATTTTTCTCTCATATTTTCCGTTCCTTACCTTATCTTACCGTTATTTTCCTTTTATCCATTCTTTTCCTTTCCCATTCTTTCCTTTATTTTTTACTTTTATTTATTTCATTTTGTTTTATTTTTGTTTACATATTTTATATTATTTCCTTTCTTTTCATTTCCAACAAATTTCTTTTTTTACTTTCAATCACTTTTCTATTTCTTATTTTACTTTTTTTAGTTTTATCAATTTCCCTTTTTATTTTATTTCACTAAGTCTAGCCACGAAGGGCTTTGTGCTTTATTTTTCAAAACATCATGTCTGAGCAAGCATTTGCTTCTCTGAATACCAACGCACAGATTTTGTTTTTGTAAACACTGTTTGTACCTACGCTCAATAAAGTTGACTGGCTGGCTCATGTTTATTATTGCTGCCAACAAAACAACTCACACTCTGACTCTCCCCAACTGCAATGAATGGAAGCACAACAATGCAAGTGTACCTACATCAGTGACGATCATTACCTAGCCCGCGGGCGGCCGACTTTATTGCTCTCTCATAGATTTGCTCACACGTACAAGTCAAGCGCTCTATATACATTTTGGAAAATTAAAGTGTGTTTGCGAATCGAAGTAGTTTTATTCTTAGAATATTTATTTATTTACGTGTTTTTAATCATTTTAATTTTCATAATTTTTTTTACTTATAAATTTGTATTCAAAAAATGCATTTTGTTGCCTTACTACTTTACTAATACCCTTTTAATTTTTATTTATTTTCTTATACAAAATTTTTGTTACTTGGGTATTTGGAATTTTTTTGGGTGTAGTAAGAAGCTCTCTCATACTTCAACACAATCGCTCAGTTTGGTAGTGTGCGTTTGAGCATCGCTGATTTATAGAGCCGCTGTTATGTGTGTATGTAGGTCAGCGATGCTCAAACGCACACTACCAAACTGTGCGATTGTGTTGAAGTATGAGAGAGCTTCTTACTACACCCAAAAAAATTCCAAATACCCAAGTAACAAAAATTTTGTATAAGAAAATAAATAAAAATTAAAAGGGTATTAGTAAAGTAGGTAGGTAGGTAGAAGTGGCTGCCGCAAAGGCACACCCAGTGTTCGTTACTGCTTGACTATTTTCAATGACTTCGAAACTGCTCAGCTGTGACTACGAAAATGTTCGCAGTCAAATGAAAGAGAACAAGCAACCAACAGAAATGAACACAACTGCTCTGCTGGCGACTGCGAACGGCGCGCAAGCTAAAGTCAAAAGCCGAAGCTGTTTGCTCATAGTTAACTGTTAACTTGAGTTGTGGTTTTATTTTGATGCGTAGTCAATGCATACTGAAAACTGTTGCTGCAAGCAGGAACGACTGGAATTGACTACTAACTAGCTGCTATTGACTACGCAGTCAACGCAGTCTTAGAAATTTTTTGCTGAAATATGTATACATATGTACATTAGGGTGATGCAAAAAAAGTTCCAGGTCTTGCTCCCTCAAAAGTTAGTAATTGACGAGAAATTATTCCTAAAAAAAATGAGCGCCATTCCTTAACCCTTATGGGTCGCTATTTTAATTTAGTTTCTCCATGCATTTTCTATGGAAAAAAAATATTTTTTTTTTTCCAAAGCGATTGACTAAATTTGTGGTGCTGAGCTAATTGGAGTAAAATTGTAGTTGTGATAATCGCAATTTTTATATAGTTTCTTATAGTTTAGTTTTTATTTAGATTAGATCAAAGCTTCGCCTTTAAAAATATATAAAGCTTTTTTGAAAAAAGTTTAAAAATGTATGAGAAAAATTGCTTTGAAAAAAAAATTTTTTTCCACACAAAATGTATGCAGAATTTAAAAAGAAATAGCGACCTCAAAGGGTTAAGCAATGTTGCTCATGTTTTGTGAGGATTAGTTTTTCAGCATTGCCCTAACGTACATACATACATACGTTGACTGCGTAGTCAATAGCAGCTAGTTAGTAGTCAATTCCAGTCGTTCCTGCTTGCAGCAACAGTTTTCAGTATGCATTGACTACGCATCAAAATAAAACCACAACTCATAGACCAAGATCCCAGAGCCTAAAAGCGTCACTTATTTTATAATGGATGAAACCAATACCGATCGATAGTCCTCCCCGAATCTAGAAAGAATGTGAAAATTTTAAAGCTGTACCTATGACAAGGGCCTAGGAATCGGGGGTCAAAGTCGCCAAAAAATGACCCTAACTTCACTTATTTTATAATGGATGATTTTCACATATTTGACGTAGATTACCACCCCGCGTCAGTATCAAGTGTTGTTAGACCCGTACCAGTGACAAGGCTCCAGCCAGACACCCCCAGTTCGCGGATTTTCCTATGGAAATTTATTCTGTTTTACTAATTTCACGCATTTGGGCCACTTTGGCAGCTTTTAACTACCCAATATTTTCCCATTTTTTGTAGAACACTACCCTCAAGTAGTATCAGGAATTTTTAGACTTCGTCCCATGGAAAAAACTTCAGCCAGACACCTCAAAACTCGGGAAATTTCACTAATTTTTACTGCGCTTTCACATGTTTAAGCGGATTTGACCAACTTTGGCCTCTTTTAAATAACAGATCTTTACACATGTATCGTAAAATGCTACCCTTAAGAATAATCAAGAATTTCTAGACATCATCCCATGGAAAAAACTTCAGCCAGACACCTGAAAGTTCGAGAACTTTTATTTTCCTATTAATTTGCTTTCTCTTGTTTGTCCCACTTTTACTAATTTTAAATGATAGATCTTTTCACATGTGTCGTAGGACACTACCCTTAAGTAGTTTCAGTAATTTTTAGACCTCGTCCCATGGCAAAAACTTCAGCCAGACACCTCAAAACTCGGGAAATTTCACTAATTTTTACTGCGCTTTCACATTTTTAAGTGGATTTGACAAACTTTGACTACTTTTAAATAGCAGATCTTCACACATGTGTCGTAAAATGGTATCCTTAAGTAGAATCAAGCATTTCCAGACATCATCCCATGGCAAAAACTTCAGCCAGACACCTAAAAGTTCGGGAACTTTTATTTTCCTATTAATTTGCTTTCTCTTGTTTGTCCCACTTTTACAACTTCTAAACGACGGATCTTTTCAGATGTTTCGTAGGACACTACCCTTAAGTAGTTTCAGTCATTTCTATATTTCGCCCCATGGCAAAAACTTCAGCCAGACACCTCAAAGCTCGGGATTTTCACAAATTTTTACAGAGATTTCACTTGTTTCAGCAGGTTTCTCCAACTTTGTCCACGTTTAAACGGCGGATCTTTACACACGTGTCGTATAACACTACCCTTAAACAGCATCAGGCATTTCCGGACTTCATTCCATGAAAAAAACTTAAGCCAAACAACCCAAAGCACGGGGACTTTTCATCATTTTTAATGTGCTTTCACATGGTCAAATGGGTTTACTCAACTTTGGCTGCTTTTAAATGGCGGATCGTTACAAATGTATCGTATAACACTACTATTAACTAATATTAGGCATTTTTAGACTTCGCCCCATGACAAAAACTTCAGCCAGACACCTCAAAGCTGAGGAAATTTCATAATTCTTGCTGCGAATTCACATGTTTAACTGCGTTGCTCTAACTTTGGCTGCTTTTAAAGGGCAGATAATTTCACATGTGTCATAGAAGACCACCCTTAAGTGGTATCACGTACTTTTTGACTTCGCCCCATGTCAAAAACTTCAGCCAGACACCTCAAAACTGAGGAATTTTTATAATTCTTACTGCACTTTCACATGTTTAAGCGAGATTGTCCAACTTTGGCTGTTTTTGAAAGGCAGATCTTTGCACATGTGTCGTGGAACACTATCTCCAAGTAGTATCAGGCATTTTTATACTTCATCCCATGGAAAAAACCTCAGCCAGACACCTCAAGCCTGAGGAATTTTCATAGTTCTTACTGCTTTTTCACATGTTTAATCGGGTTGGTCCAACTTCGGCTGCTCTTAGAGAGCGCATCTTTTCACATGTGTCATAGAAGACCACCCTTAAGTGGTATCAGTTACTTTTAGATTTCGCCTCATGTCAAACACTTCAGCCAGACACCTCAAAACTGAGGAATTTTTATAATTCTTACTGCACTTTCACATGTTTAACCGAGTTTGTCCAACTTTGGCTATTTTTGAAAGGCAGATCTTTACACATGTGTCGTGGAACACTATCTCCAAGTAGTATCAGGTATTCTTAGACTTCATCCCATGGAAAAAACTGCAGCCAGACACCTCAAGGCTGAGGAATTTTCATAGTTCTTACTGCTTGTTCACATGTTTAATCGGGTTGGTCCAACTTCGGCTTCTTTTAAAGAGCAGATCTTTTCACATGTGTCATAGAAGACCCCCTTAAAGAAGTATCGGGTATTTTTATACTTCGCCCCATGTCAAAAACTACAGTCAGACACCTCAAAACTGAGGAATTTTCATAATTCTTACTGCGATTTCACAGGTTTAAGCGAGTTGATCCAACTTTTGCTGTCCGTAAAGGGCATATCTACACACATGTGTCATAGAAGACCACCTTAAAGAAGCATCGGGTATTTTTATACTTAGCCCCATGTCAAAAACTACAGCCAGACACCTCAAAACTGAGGAATTTTCATAATTCTTACTGCGATTTCACAGGTTTAAGCGAGTTCCCTGCAGCGAAACCTCAAACTAATCAGAAAAATACTAGTATACAACTATAATTTTCTGGCAGAACTCATACTAGTCAGGAAATATCCATTTCATACCAGTATACAAATAGAATTTTTCGGCTGAACCCATACTAGTCAGGAAATATCCATTCCATACTAGTATACAACTAGATTTTTCTGGATGAAATTATACCAGTTGAAAAAAACAAAATTCATTCGTTTCGTTTTCTCTTATAATTCATAGATGCTTTTTCGTGATTGGGTAAATACAAATAGCCGCTGCTTTCTTAAGAATAAACATGAAAATAAAGTCAAATGATAAAATAAAGGGTAAGCCAGGAAAATTCTGGTTGAAATCATACTAGTCCAGGTTAAAAGCCTTTTTGACTAGTATATTCCATACTGGTCCTTTTTGGACTAGTTCATTTTATGGAAATTATACTAGTCCAGGATGAACTAGTATGGAACTGGTATCTTACAACTAGCATGAAACTGGTATTTCCTGACTAGTAAATAACTGGTATATTCTGGTCGAAATCTGACAATTGACATCTTGTAGGACATCAACACGTAAAAAATACCAGTTGCTTATATGGAAAAAAGACAGAACACCGGGCCCAACTAGTCAGTGTTCTGTCTTTGTTCCATATAAGCTCGGTGCACTAACTAGTTGTAAAGTAGTTTTCAACTAGTTGCTTTCGCTGCAGGGTAGCGACATAAGAGTGACATTGTCTGAAATGCAACAAATTCCACATCTGAACACTTTGTATGGGCTGAACTGTTCTAATTTGCTTGATCATGTCCTATGGAGAGATCAATTGCGAAAAAAAACTCGAGCTCTGAGGTGTTTGGATGTAGTTTTTGTCATGGGAAGATCTCCAAAAATGCCTGATACCACTTAAGAGTTGCGTTCTACGACACATGTGTAAATATTCCCCTTTTAAAAATAGTCAAAGTTGGACAAACCTGCTTCAACAATCGAAAGCACAGTAAGAATTATGAAAACTACCCAGATTTAAGGTGTCTGGTTAAAGTATTTGTCATAAGGCGAAGTCTAAAAGTACCTGGTACCACGTAAGGGTGGTCCTCTATGACACATTGAAAATATCTGCCCTTTAAAAGCAGCCAGAGGTAGACGAACCATCTCAAACATGTGAAAACGCAGTAAGAATTATAAAAATTTCTCAGTTTTGAGGTGTCTGGCTGAAATTTTTGACATGGGGCAAAGTATAAAAAATACCCGATACTTCTTTAAGGTGGTCTTCTATGACACATGTGTGAAGATATGCCCTTTACGAACAGCAAAAGTTGGACCAACTCGCTTAAACCTGTGAAATCGCAGTAATAATTATGAAAATTCCTCAGTTTTGAGGTGTCTGACTGTAGTTTTTGACATGAGGCGAAGTATAATAATAGCCGATCCTTCTTTACGGGGGTCTTCTATGACACATGTGAAAAGATCTGCTCTTTAAAAGTAGCCGAAGTTGGACGAACTCGCTTAAACCTTTGAAATCGCAGTAAGAATTATGAAAATTCCTCAGTTTTGAGGTGTCTGGCTGAAATTTTTGACATGGGGCAAAGTATAAAAAATACCCGATTCTTCTTTAAGGTGGTCTTCTATGACACATGTGTGAAGATATGCCCTTTACGAACAGCAAAAGTTGGACCAACTCGCTTAAACCTGTGAAATCGCAGTAATAATTATGAAAATTCCTCAGTTTTGAGGTGTCTGACTGTAGTTTTTGACATGAGGCGAAGTATAATAATAGCCGATCCTTCTTTAAGGGGGTCTTCTATGACACATGTGAAAAGATCTGCTCTTTAAAAGCAGCCGAAGTTGGACGAACTCGCTTAAACCTTTGAAATCGCAGTAAGAATTATGAAAATTCCTCAGTTTTGAGGTGTCTGGCTGAAATTTTTGACATGGGGCAAAGTATAAAAAATACCCGATACTTCTTTAAGGTGGTCTTCTATGACACATGTGTGAAGATATGCCCTTTACGAACAGCAAAAGTTGGACCAACTCGCTTAAACCTGTGAAATCGCAGTAATAATTATGAAAATTCCTCAGTTTTGAGGTGTCTGACTGTAGTTTTTGACATGAGGCGAAGTATAATAATAGCCGATCCTTCTTTAAGGGGGTCTTCTATGACACATGTGAAAAGATCTGCTCTTTAAAAGCTGCCGAAGTTGGACCAACCCGATAAAACATGTGAAAAAGCAGTAAGAACTATGAAAATTCCTCAGGCTTGAGGTGTCTGGCTGAAGTTTTTTCCATGGGATGAAGTATAAAAATGCCTGATACTACTTGGAGATAGTGTTCTACGACACATGTGCAAAGATCTGCCTTTCAAAAACAGCCAAAGTTGGACAAATTCGCTTAAACATGTGAAAGTGCAGTAAGAATTATAAAAATTCCTCGGTTTTGAGGTGTCTGGCTGAAGTTTTTGACATGGGGCGAAGTCAAAAAGTACCTGATACCACTTAAGGGTAGTCTTCTATGACACATGTGAAATTATCTGCCCTTTAATAGCAGCCAAAGTTAGACCAACGCAGTTAAACATGTGAATTCGCAGCAAGAATTATGAAATTTCCTCAGCTTTGAGGTGTCTGGCTGAAGTTTTTGTCATGGGGCGAAGTCTAAAATTGCCTAATATTAGTTAATAGTAGTGTTATATGATACATTTGTAGCGATCCGCCATTTAAAAGCAGCCAAAGTTGGGTAAACCCATTTGACCATGTGAAAGCACAGTAAAAATGATGAAAAGTTCCCGTGCTTTGGGTTGTTTGGCTTAAGTTTTTTTCATGGAATGAAGTCCGGAAATGCCTGATACCGTTTAAGGGTAGTGTTAGACGACACATGTGTAAAGATCCGCCGTTTAAACGTGGACAAAGTTGGAGAAACCTGCTGAAACAAGTGAAATCTCTGTAAAAATTTGTGAAAATCCCGAGCTTTGAGGTGTCTGGCTGAAGTTTTTGCCATGGGGCGAAGTCTAGAAATGACTGAAACTACTTAAGGGTAGTGTCCTACGAAACATCTGAAAAGATCCGTCGTTTAGAAATTGTAAAAGTGGGACAAACAAGAGAAAGCAAATTAATAGGAAAATAAAAGTTCCCGAACTTTGAGGTGTCTAGCTGAAGTTTTTGCCATGGGATGATGTCTGGAAATGCTTGATTCTACTTAAGGGTAGCAGTTTACGACACATATGTGAAGATCTGCTATTTAAAAGTAGTCAAAGTTTGTCAAATCCACTTAAACATGTGAAAGCGCAGTAAAAATGAGTGAAATTTCCCGAGTTTTGAAGTGTCTGGCTGAAGTTTTTGCCATGGGACGAGGTCTAAAAATTACTGAAACTACTTAAGGGTAGTGTCCTACGACACATGTGAAAAGATCTATCATTTAAAATTAGTAAAAGTGGGACAAACAAGAGAAAGCAAATTAATAGGAAAATAAAAGTTCTCGAACTTTCAGGTGTCTGGCTGAAGTTTTTTCCATGGGATGATGTCTAGAAATTCTTGATTCTACTTAAGGGTAGCATTTTACGATACATGTGTAAAGATCTGTTATTTAAAAGAGGCCAAAGTTGGTCAAATCCGCTTAAACATGTGAAAGCGCAGTAAAAATTAGTGAAATTTCCCGAGTTTTGAGGTGTCTGGCTGAAGTTTTTTCCATGGGACGAAGTCTAAAAATTCCTGATACTACTTGAGGGTAGTGTTCTACAAAAAATGGGAAAATATTGGGTAGTTAAAAGCAGCCAAAGTGGCCCAAATGCGTGAAATTAGTAAAACAGAATAAATTTCCATAGGAAAATCCGCGAACTGGGGGTGTCTGGCTGGAGCCTTGTCACTGGTACGGGTCTAACAACACTTGATACTGACGCGGGGTGGTAATCTACGTCAAATATGTGAAAATCATCCATTATAAAATAAGTGAAGTTAGGGTCATTTTTTGGCGACTTTGACCCCCGATTCCTAGGCCCTTGTCATAGGTACAGCTTTAAAATTTTCACATTCTTTCTAGATTCGGGGAGGACTATCGATCGGTATTGGTTTCATCCATTATAAAATAAGTGACGCTTTTAGGCTCTGGGATCTCGCTCTATCAAGTTAACAGTTAACTATGAGCAAACAGCTTCGGCTACCGACTTTTGCTTGCGCGCCGTTCGCAGTCGCCAGCACAGCAGTTGTGTTCATTTCTGTTGGTTGCTTGTTCACTTTAATTTGACTGCGGTCACTTTTTTAGTCATAGCCACAGTCGTGGTCGTTACTAAAACAAATGACTGTGCAACTGCAATGCAATAGTCATATTATATTGCTTTTGCTAATTTTCAGTCAGCAATTCAAACGCTGGGCACACCTAGGCCAGTAATAAAAGGCCCGTTGTGATACCACCAAACACTAGGAAAGTCAGTCCCGGGGCCCGGCCATATGGAAAATCCCAGTGCTGTTGGGACTCTCCATATAGCCGAAACCCGGGACTGACACTCCTAACCGCTCCTCGAACCATTTTGATAACTTGATGAAGGCCATCAAGTCCTTTATGTCTAGCTCCGCGACCTGGCTTAAGCTAACCAGGAAGGGAACTCCCAGAGAGCGCCTCCTCGCTCCGCTTAAGGCCGGGCAGTTGCAGATGAGATGCTCCACCGTTTCCTCTTCCTCATCATCTTTGCAACTCCTGCAGCATCGTCGGTAGGGAACGCCTAGCCTTGCTGCGTGCCTACCAATAAGGCAGTGCCCGGTTAAAACACCTATTAATATGGAGATTTCCTTCCTTTTTAGGGCGTATATGTGTCTAGATCTTTTAAGATCGCATTTTGGCCAGGTTTGCTTGGATATCCGGCACCCTGGGGCTTGTAGCCATCTTTCGTTGGCTTCGCGGAGTGTATGCTCCTTCAGCATTAGCTTGCACGTGGCAAACGGCATACCTATGCGCTCTTTATCTTGAAGAATCTGCTTGGTCGTGCCCTGCCTGGCAAGTTCGTCTGCCCTACAGTTTCCCTCAATGTCCCTGTGTCCCGGGACCCATGTGAGGTTCACGCGGTTCTGTTGGGCCATCTCTTGAAGAGATCGACGACAGCTGAGCGTCAGTTCAGAGTTGAACGAGTAAGAGCCAAGGGATTTGATGGCCGCTTGGCTGTCGCTGAAAATACAGATATCCTGTCCGATGGTGCGTTTACCTATCCAAGTCACGGCGTCCATGATTGCAGAAACTTCAGCCTGGAAGACGCTGCAGTGATCAGGTAGTCTAAAGGAGAGTTCTAGGTCCAAATCCCTTGAGTAAACCCCTCCTCCGACTCTGCCGTCTAACTTCGAGCCGTCGGTGTATATAAAAGTGCCGCCATTAGTAGCGGGACACCGATCTATGTTCTCCCAGTCTTCCCTGCTGGGAATGTTTATTCTAAAACAACAATCTCCGACTGTTGTGGTCGCACACCGATCTGTGCTCAGAGGGAGAAAGCTGTAAGATCTTAGAATACAGGAGTGTCCAATAGTGCTTGCGCCCCAGACGGACGTTTCCCTTAGACGCAGAGCCGATGCTGCTGCTGCCCGGTACCCTTCCAGATCGAGTGGCAAAAAGCCAAGAATGGCCTGGAGAGCTTCATTGGGCGTTGTTCTTAACGCCCCGCTTATACAGATCATGCTCGATCTGTGGACTTTTCCTAACAGATTTAGGTTTGTTGCCTTTCCTAGCGCAGGCCACCATACCACGACTCCATACAGCATAATTGGCTGGATTATCGCAGTGTAGATCCATCTGCAAATTTTGGGGCTGAGCCCCCATTTTTTGCCAATGGCTCTTTTACACGTGTAAAGTGCAATGCACGCTTTCCTCTGGCGCTGGATGACATTCTCCTTCCAGTTAAGCTTTCTATCTAGAACTGTGCCTAGGAATTTGGCTTTATCAGCTAAGTTCAGGCGCACGCCATCTAGTTCTGGTAGGTTCAGCGGTGGTATCTTGTACCGCCTGGTATAAAGGACAAGCTCCACCTTTCCCGGGTTGATGCTAAGTCCGCAGCGAGAGGACCATGAAGAAACTTCTCGCAGTGCTACTTGCATCAAGTCACACATGGTTTGTGGGAATTTGCCCCTATATGCAATAGCTAAATCGTCTGCATATGCCACTATCTTCCCGCCCCCCCACCTTGTGTCTCGTAGCAGCGAGTTTACGGTGAGGTTCCATAGGAGCGGGGAGAGAACACCACCCTGAAGCGTTCCTCTTGTGACATAGCGTGAAAGATCAACTGTTCCCAGTGAAGAAACTATTTTCCTTCCCTTTAGTAGTTGATCAATTAGTCCAATAAGAGACCTATTTATGCCCAGGTTTGTTAAAGCAGTGTTAATAGCCTCCGGCCTTATATTGTTGAAAGCCCCTTCGATGTCCAGAAAGGCCACGAGACAGTACTCCTTTTCGTGCAATGATTTTTCAACAATAGAGACTAGGCTGTGGAGCGCAGTTTCCGTTGATTTACCTTTGGTGTATGCATGTTGATAGCTAGAAATAAGGTTGCTATCAATAGTAGAGGAGAGATAATCGCTAATTATCCTCTCGAAGGTTTTAAGTGCAAAAGACGAGAGACTGATCGGTCTGTAGTCTTTAGGCTCATAGTGTGAGGCCTTCCCAGCCTTTGGAATAAAGACTACCGTGGCGCTTCTCCAGGAGCACGGAATGTAATTAAGAGCCAGGCAGGCTGAATAGAGAACTACCAGCCATTTAGCTGATATTTCCAGCGTGTTTATAAGTTGTGCGGGGAAAATCCCGTCTGGCCCGGCTGCCTTGAACGGCTCAAAGCTTTTGATTGCCCACCTTACCCTTTCCTCCGTAATGGGTATGTTTACCGCCAGGTTTGTTGCAGATGCTACAGGTGCATCATACAAGTTCCCCGGAAAGTGTGTGTTCAGGAGCAGCTCCAGGGTTTCGCCTTCCGTGCTGGTCCAAGATCCGTCAGGCTTCCGTAAATAGCTAATGGCTGTTTGAGTTTTTGATAGCACTCGTCTAAGTCTCGCTGTATCATCGACTTTTTCGACCCCGGTGCAGAAATTTCTCCACGAAGTTCTCTTCGCTTGCCTTAGAGCCTTTTTATAGGCCCTCAGTTTAGCTTTATATTCGAGCCATTCAGGCTCCGTACCGATGCTCTTGGCTTTGTTAAATTGCTTCCTGCATGATATACGGAACGAATCCAGGTCGTAAGACCACCAGTGGGGTCTATGTTTGCCGCGTGGTTTTGGTACTGGACAAGCCTGCTCTAGGGCATTTGAGAGCGCCGTTGTAAAGGTCGTTACCAGATCATCCAGTTCTCCCACTGATGAGGGGGCTTGTGGAGGTAATACTGGTAGGTCCCTAGCTAATATTTGGTTATGTAGCTGCCAGTTAGTGTTGCGTGGATTTCGTTTCATAACTGGCTGCTCAACAATAAAGTCTAACACAATTTCTATGTACCGATGGTCAGAAAATGAATGCTCATCAAGAACACGCCATTTTCTGACCCACTCATAAGCACCTTCGCTACAAACAGTGAGGTCTATAACCTCCCTACGAGCTTTAGTTATAAAAGTAGGCTCGTTACCCACGTTACAAACCACCAGGTTAGTTGTTAGTAGGTAGTCAAACAGAGACTCGCCCCTAGCGTTAATATCGGAGCTTCCCCACTGGACGTGATGAGCATTAGCGTCAGCTCCAATAATAAGATGGCCCGTACAGAAATTATCCACCAGATCTTTCACCTCCTTTTGTGGAGGAGGTTCTTCGGCGTCATAGGGCATATAGACCGACGCCATCGTAAGGCTGGTGCTGCCGACTGTTAAGCTGGCAGCTGTAACGTCACCATTTGAGTAGTTGGGTAATAGAAAGGTGTTTAGCTCAGACTTTACCAAAATACAGGTTCTGACCTTGCCCTCATCATTGGCTTGGATGAGCTTGTACCCCTTAGTCCCCAATCCACAGATCCTAGAGCTATTGACCCAGGGCTCTTGGATAAGGACCACGTCTACGTCGCCTTTAGAAAGACGACTGCTTAAAACAGCCGAGGCTGCTTTAGATTTGTGCAGATTTATCTGAAGCACCACCAACATGAGAGAGCTCAGACATCCCTGCCGCCAGCGTGTCGTCGAGGTCTGGCCTGTTCCGGGGGCTGTCTCTCAACGAGGAGTTGTTCAGAGCACCTGCACGATTTGGCGTGGCGGGAACCCTGCTGTCTGAAGCAGCATCAACGTTAGTGTGCTCAGGTTTAGCCACGATCGTGACGTCGAGGCCTTCTTCGTCAAGCAGGCTTTCTTCTATCGCCGAGTTGTTCGCAGCACCATCGCAATTTGACGTGGCGGATAACATACTTTCCGCGTCGGACTCCTCTGCTTCCCCTTCCGATGCCTCGATCTCCGAGTCCTCCGGAGCGTCCGGAATAGCAGCGCGCTGTGCATCGCCACGGTATACGTGGATCACGATCTGACCCAAGCCGTAATGCACTCGTCCGTTGCACCGTTTAAGGGGCTCGAGCACCTCCTTATTCAGAGTGATAACCACCTGTCTATTGGGCCCAACCACATCATCGACCAGATTGACGCCCCAATCCTGCGTCGGGAGAGACGGATTCCAGACCTGCAGCATCTCAAGAATATTCTCGGGTTCTGCAGGGACGGCAGGAATCCATGCCCTTGCCCTTGGCCGAGCAGGAATGT
Source organism: Campiglossa producta (assembly GCA_964058755.1). Classification (NCBI taxonomy): domain Eukaryota; kingdom Metazoa; phylum Arthropoda; class Insecta; order Diptera; family Tephritidae; genus Campiglossa; species Campiglossa producta. The sequence goes on from CAXKVI010000004.1 coordinate 24,920,541, forward strand.
CCTTCCAGTCGACGACATCTAGTCTTGCCCCTGGATAGACTTCACCCAGTCTTGCAACTGCTGCCTTATACAGTGCGACAGTTCTTGCATCCTCGCACGCGAATATTTTGATCTGACCTTGGTGCCAGCCCGCGTCAGTACCTCGCGGCGGACTACCCGGAGACTCACGCATTAAGTGGAGGAGGGCCCTGCCCATTTCATTCCGGACATAAAGCCACTGGTCTTTGGGGATGGACCAACGGTCGTTACCTCGGTCAATGAAACCTATAAGGATTCTGTCCTTGGTTACTTCAGCAAAGCTGAGTTTTCCCACTACGGGGTTGACCTGATGCCGCTTCGGATGGGGGTCTACCTCTCCGTCCGATCTCTGGCGTTTGAAGGGATTACCGTTCACCCTCTTAGGCACATAGGGCCTCTGGAAATTTGGTATCAGAGCTTTCGCTTCCTCCACCATCTTCCTTTCTTCCGGCGACAGCTTCTCCTGCGATGCTCCCTCATATTTTTTAAGGATCCTTGCGGCCTGTCATTTATCCCAGTACGCAAAGCGTCGGGGAGATGCCTCTTTGGGGGGATTCAGACTCGTAGTTGCCATCGCGGTCTCTCCCTTTACGGCGTCGTCCTTCTCTTTCGAAACTCTGAAACCAGGTCGTGAGACCATTGCCCCAGATGTGAAGAGATTGGGTTTCGTACCAGCGCTTGATGGAAGCTTAGCTTCCGCCGTTTTCTGCTTGACTGCGTAGGCAGCCGCACTGTTGCTTGCTCCCATCAAGTCACTCTTACTTGATAGCAGTTTGGGGGATGACTGACCCGTAGTTTCCATCGTTGTCGGCCTCCCAGTTAACTTTGAGGCGGAGTTTGTCCTCCGGCGTTGTGTTTTCGCTTGCTCCAGCATAGTTCTTCTCTGCTGCGGAGTAAACGAAGTCGTTAATTGCTTTGTATTTTGTGTGTTCTTCATCTTGTTCGTACGACCCCTCGCCGGACAAGGCCAGCTTAGGGTCAAGGGTAGTGTAAGGGGAAGTGTGTCGTCCGCCGCGGCAGAGCCCCATACCGCGGTAAGACCATAGTTACTCCCTGAGGCGGCCCGGTATCAGTGAGGCTCCGTTCGACTACAGCCACGATTTGCCTCCCGGCTGCAAACGTCCAATGGGCACGGTATCGCATAACACCCTGGATTGGGAGGGAAAAGTTTTGCACATTTATATAGCGAGCCGCTTGCTTCAAGACAGACGCCCGCTTGCAGCCGCACCTCTTGGTGTACAGACGCTGCGAAAAAGACCCCGGTGAGCCCTTAAACCAAGTATGTCAGAGTGGCCCCCCCGGGGCTCCCTCTCTTTCTGCCGCGAGCCTAGGTAGCTCAACGTTGCCCAGAGTGCACGAACGAGGACGCAAGAGTCGGGATTGAGCGCGGTCACTCAGCAACCACACCCCATTACACTCCTATTAGTAAAGTAGTAAGGCAACAAATTGCATTCTTTGAATACAAATTTATAAGTAAAAAAAATTATGAAAATTAAAATGATTAAAAACACGTAAATAAATAAATATTCTAAGAATAAAACTACTTTCATGCGTAGCAGTCAACAGTCGTTGATTAAGTGATTCGCAAACACACTTTAATTTCCCAAAATGTATGGAGAGCGCTTGACTTGTACGTGTGAGCAAATCTATGAGAGAGCAATAAAGTCGGCCGCCCGCGGGCTAGGTAATGATCGTCACTGCTATAAATTGAATGCGTGTTTAGCACTTGTAGTGGTGTGAATTTCAAATCATATTATAATAAATTTTTTTTTAATTTTTGGTTTGTTGTCGCACACCCTGCAAATATCAAATTTTATATATCTTAGAATTGCTGCTATTGAAAAAAAGGGAGAAAACTTTTAAGCATTGCGCATTTATATATAATAGATTTTAGCAGGTCGATATCTGTATATTGCAGATATTCAAAAAAACTCTTAGTGTTAATCATTTCTAAGCCAATATAGTCCAAATCAACCGTTTTTGGAACTTTTGTCTGTCTGTCTGACTATCTTTCTCTCTGTCTGTATGTTTGAGGTCGTATCACTCGAAAACTGGTGAATGGAATTAAATGAAACTGTCACCATTGTATTATGAGACGTGCAACTTAAAATTTAAAACATTCCTTATTTCGATAACTCGACCGGTTTCAGAGTTATCCACCAATATACGCATATTGTACGAACTCATGTTTGGTCACCCCTGCTCCCCGTATTGGTTGATAACTCTGAAACCGGTTGAGTTATCGAACTCATGTTTGGTCACCCCTGCTCCCCGTATTGGTTGATAACTCTGAAACCGGTTGAGTTATCGAAATAAGTTGAACGTCTGATAATGCAATGGTGAAAGTTTCATTTAATTCCATTCAGCAGTTTTCGAGTGATACGGCCTCAAACATACAGACAGACAGAAAGATAGACAGACAGACAGACAAAAGTTCCAAAAACAGTTGATTTGGACTCTATTGGCTTAGTAATGATTAATACTAAGAGTTTTTTGGAATATCTGCATTATACAGATATCGACCTGTTAAAATTCTATTAAAAGTAGGGATGTTGAAAGTTACAAAAAACTCGCCAAAAATACAGTTAACACTAGATATTGGTAATATTATGCTTAAAGTGTTTGTAATTATACACACTAATTTTAGAAAAAATAAAAAGTTCCTGATTTTTACAACTTCGCATAAAAATAACTTTTTCAAAATCAACATTTTTCCAAAAATCGTGAAAATTCGACAAAATTCCGAATTTGACCAGCTATTGTGCAGCGATGGTTTGGATCACCCCTACATATTATACGTCGTTGGAAGCGTATTTTGATTTCCTCTCCAAAGAGGTATTGCTTGTGTCCATCGCTTTTGTAACATTGGCGAAAATATTTTTTAAATTAAGTGATACCTGAAAAAACACAAAATTACCGATATCTCGAAAACCTACCCACACAAAAAGTTTTAAAAATATGTTTTGTGCTCGGCATATCAGTGCCAAATCATCCAAATTAATTATTTGTAAACTAGTGTTATTAATGTAAACTATTAAAAATTAAAACCAACAGCCATAATGAAATTTGAAGAAAAAACAAAGTTTATTATTCCTAGGCCTCAAGCTCGCAATTACAATGTCGTTAAAAAAAATTAACGGAATAATGCAATAAAACGTCATGAAGTGCTGTTGGTGATAAATATCATATGTATATCCCCAGTTCCCTCAACTAAACCGTCCACTAAGCTTTAAAGCAGAAAGTTAAATTTGATGCGAACAAGTTAATCTCTGTTGATATCTATTAAATGCCACTCAACAACATTAGTGTTTAGCAAAATAGTCGATAGGCGTTTAATTTTATTTTCAGCTAAATTTGTTCGGCGAATTATTGAAGTCCAGTTTTCACATTGTCACATTAAATCACATAGAAGCTTGCAACATAACACAGATACACACATATGTACATATGCCCATCTATTTAACAATAATGCATGCTCCACAACAAAGAGAACATTTTTGTAACACCATGACTGTCATTTATTTAAGGATAAATCCACCGACGAAGCCAACAAAAACTCAGCAACAACACATTGGAATGTTTGGACTTTGCGAAACCGCAGCCTTTGTGAGGCAAAGCACAGATTTCATTGATGAGAATATGTGGACGAGAGAAAGAAAGGTAGGGAGGCATGCGGCCAGCGAATGATTGCTGTATTGGATGTCGGTATGAAAAATTTGAAACTGTCCACCATTGTTCAACGGTGCTTTATTCATGAGCGCAAAACTTTTTGTGTATTTGACGCCAAAGCTTTTGAATGAATGCGTGAGTGTACGAGTATGCGTTGGTGGGTAATGTGATTGTTCTGCAAAAAATGCCATTAGTCTAGGATGAATACGGGATGAGTTGATAGGGGTTTGCGATTAATGTCAGTTTTGATCTATTTTTATATGGGCTTAAGTGGGCCCTTTTGCTTGAGCAGGTCACATAAAGAGACTAATTCGATGGTTGAGTGTAAGATCAGCCTATTTCAAAATATTTTACATAAACGCTTCATCTCAGAGTAGGATTGAAGAACACCACATTTTAGAATTCTTTTCAAATGTCATTCAAGGACGCCCTATTTCAGAATGTGTTTCAAAAACACCTCATTCGAATGAAAATCAAACACATTCCCAAATGAGAGAGTTTATTGATTAAATTTTAAAATATGTAGGTCGTTGTTGAAAAATATCCTGAGATATTGTTTACTGCAACCAAGTTCTGAAACTGGGCCTTTTTTTTAAGATAGGGCTTTTCTTAAACCATTTTGAAAGGATCTGTTTTTCACTTAATATGGTGTTTCCACCAAAAACAAACACCGTGTTTGTAGGTTTTGGGTTTGAAATAATTGTCAACTGTTTCCACTGCGCGTTTGATATAAATTGTGTTCAATCTCTCATTCGTGTAATTTTATTATTCGAAAATTTTGTGGAAAATGCTATTTACGTCAAAAAGGAGATCCAGCCACGAAAGCTCACTGGTAGCCATTTGGGTCTTATAAAAGCTATAACCTTTATAAAAAAAAAAAAAACTAATGGCGGCGATATACCAACAGGTTATCATAACCTCTAACGAGATTTTTAGCCGAGCTTCTCTTACCAACTTGTGTTGTGTTGCTTTTGAGTTTTTCCTACAAGTTGGCGGGACCTACAGTTTTTTGCCGACTCCGAACGGCACTTGCAAAGCAAATGAATTTTTTGCTGAGAAGCTTCTCATGGCAGAAATACACCCGGAGAGTTTGTCAAACTACTGCCGATGGGCGACCCCGTTTAGAAAAATCGTTTTTCTAAATAAGTTTTGATGTTACTTTTGCCAGGCATCGAACCGCCACGACTTGGTGTAGAAGGCCGAACACTTAACCGCTACACCACGGCGGCCGCCAACCTTTATAAAATAGTCCAATTTTGCGGTGGGACCTGTCAAACAAGTATTTGGTCCTATGATTTTGCGTTGCATTTTGAAAAATATCATAAAATTTTAAAATTTTAAATATAAATTAATTTAATTTTAATTGTCAACAATTTTGACAAACTGAAAGCAATGGTAACATGATTTCGATAAGAATTTAAAAAATAAAAGGAAATAATGACGTAAATGAACATTCTTACCAACTTTTAAGGATATATCGTATGCAAACCCAAAGCAAACACGCTTTAAAAAGGGGTTTGAAATGGCTTTGGCTTATGAAATTTATATGAGATTTGACAAGGGTTTCGAGTAGTGTTTGATTTTAAACACGCTAGGCCTAGAAAACACGGTGTTTGCTTTTGGTGCAAACACCATATAAACCTCGACTGACATCTTTTTATACCTGCAAAGTGTCGAACAAGTCTACTTTCAACATCTGTAAGTTAGCGCTGTGAATCAATATTGACTTATCCCAATTATAGCCCACTGTGTGTCGATGAATGGTATAAATCGCAGCTCACTCTTTTTAGAGATCAGTCTCACAAGTTTTTTCATGGTGGCAACCGACACACAGACGTATGTTTTTATGTATGTGTACATAAATAAATAGTGTTCACTGTAAAGCATCTCTATGGCTCCCCCATTGATGAATTTGCTGTAATGGTATTATTTGCTAAATTATTGCCACAAGGACAATATGCGGCAAAGACAACAACAAAAGTATAACAAAAGTGCAACATTCACTCTACAACAGCAACATTTAGAAGCTACACATATGCACATGAAGACCAATAAAAATAAGTGAAAATTTTGTCAAGATATATAGCTTTATTAGGGCGGCAAACTGCACTCTACAATTTTTGAGCAAATTTACAGTGGTTATAATAATAAATTTTTGTTGCAAGTGAGCTGTTGCTTAAAGTTACAATCGCTTTTATAAAAAGTATTTGTGGCATTCTCTAATAATGCTGGGGAATTTTGTCTGTAAATTGAATAACTAAAAGTTACTCATACGACGTGTATGACCTATTAAATTTGCCAAATTTGACGATATGTACAATAGAGCGTGTCACGGTGTAAGGAGGAAAAAAAAGTTGAAAATGTTCTCCCTCAGTTTGAACAATTACCTTATAAGGTTTTCAAAAAAAATATTTTTAATTTTTTTGTCACCCTGTAAAAACAGCGAAATTTGTTTTTTCTATAATTTCTATATTTTACGTTCGATTTTCAAAAGTGATACAGTTTTAAAAAGGTATTCACCAAGGCAATATTTCATCCACAGAAACTTTTGGCCCATCATGCCAAGTTCAGCTTTTATTCTATTTTTTACTAAAACCAACACCCTGTATTTGAAAAATAAAAAAATGTTTCCTGAAAACTAAGAAAAAAAAGAATATTTACCTGCATATAATGAGGAAATAAATGTAATGTATTTATGCTAAATCTTTCCTTGACTCTAATTTGCTGTAACGTTCTCGGCTACTTAAAAACTAATGGCGGCGATATACCAACAGGTTACATAACCTCTAACGAGATTTTAGCCGAGTTTCTCTTTCCAACTTGTGGTGTGTTGCTTTTGAGTTTACCTACAAGTTGGCGGGACCTACAGTTTTTTGCCGACTCCGAACGGCACTTGAAATATGACACGGGTTAAAACCTTTACAACAAAATATTGCTCGTTGAAATCAAATACCAAATAGAAAAGTTATAAGAAAAAAACGAACTTCGCCGTTTTTACAGGGTGCCGACATTTTTTTCCATTTTTGAAATCACCAACAAGTAAACATTCGAACCTGGGGGAACATTTTAAACTTTTTTTGGCGATACGCTCTAATCTACAATTAGTTTTGCAAGAAAAGCTATTGTTACAGAGTGTACTAAAAAATATATTTTTGTAATTCCAATGTTCTATTCTCGTGAAGACGCTTTTTCAATATTCCTGTTAAAGGATCCTGTTGTCGTTATACAAATTCAAATATTACAGCTTTGTCATTTTCGTAGCTTTTATAGACTTTTTTGCCGCCCTAATGTAGAGACTTTTGTGAAAGTAAAAAATTTAATTTTTTTCCTGGTTGCAGAATAGCTACTCATTGTAATATTTCAATAGCTTCCCGCTCTCACAGATAAACATGCCCACATGCTAGTCACTGTATTTCTCTCTCATATACGCTATTTATTTAAGTGTCGCTGGGAGTACTTGTACACTGAAAAAAGAGTTTCCTTATTTCAAGGAAAATTTCCCTTATTTGGCTCCAAAGACATGGCTTCCTTAACATAAGTAACATTTTCCTTAATTTAAATACTTTTTTCTTCAAATTACAGACTTTTTTTCCTCAATTTAAGGAAAAAGGTCTTTAAATTAAGGAAAATGGTACTTATGTTAAGGAAGATATGTCTTTGGAGCCAAATAAGGGACATTTTCCTTGAAATAGGGAAACTCTTTTCTGAGTGTACTTAGCAACATTAAATTTATCATATACAACATAACCAAGGAGACTCGTGCCATTTGAAAGTTATTGGGTATATGTTAAAGTACATATATGCACCATAGTTCAAAGCTAAGTGGGGCAACGAATTACATTGCATTGCTATTTTGTGTTTGTGTGCCCATTCAATTCGACATGCAGTTTAATATGCCCATTGGCAGGCAATTCTGTGGTCAATTGGCATATTCGAGGACGAAATCATGTATCTGTGGTGTTTATGTTTTAGGCTAGTGGGCTTAGAAAAGCACATAAAACATATTTATAAAAAGCTTGATATTAAAAATAGCATTTGTGATGGAAAAAGCACGATGCACTGCTGAAAAAATGGGCCTTAATTTTAAACCTGTAAATTTTCTACAAAGTATATTTTCTTTTGGTTTCTATTTAAGATCTAAATGAAAAAGCAGTCTAAAGCATAGTACAAATAAGAAGGTAATGCCACTGTCAAAAATTCGTTATTGTTGCTCACCACCTGATATTTAAAGACATCATCAAATTTCATGCTACCAATCAAAATGTATTAAAGAAAGTGTGCTTGAATTTGACATTGCTCTCATTTAAAACTGCGGTATATAGTCAAATCGAAAAGAACTCTTAACCGTTTTGTGACAATTTTTTATTCAAATTTTGTAAGCAAATGTAAATTTTTTGGAAGCAATATTAGCTAGCCGGAAAAAACAAGATTAGATGGAATAAAAGATAGCAGCATACGCGCGGAGAAGGGTAAGAGCTTATGAACTTGTTATATATGTATGTATTATAAAATAACGGGGTATTTTATTCTATAGATAGCCATAAAATTCGTTTTTTTGGAACACCCAGCTGCGAGCTAAGGAGAAAGCGATGGAAGAAAAGCTGTCTTCGTCTTTCTTTTGCGAAACCCATTTAAAAACAAGTAACGAAGTCTAAGTTCGGGTGAACCGAACACTAAATACCCAGCGGTATTTTCCAGAACGGGATACCAATGATATAGGCCATAGGAGGATTTGCCTAAAGTTTTTACTGTCTTAGCAATTTACCTTACCGAATTATGTCAATTTATGCGATTGTCGAAATGTTCCATATCGAAAGTGGGCGTGGTCGGGAAGCGATTTCGTCCAATTACATCAGGCATGCTCCCTATTATGCTAGTAAACCTTGTACCAATTTCATCGTTCTATCGTAATCAGTTTAAGAGTAACGACCAGTCAAATTTTCAAAAATTCCTCCCTTAAAAGTGGGCGGTGCCAAGCCCACTATAAAAAATTTATGGACAAATCATTAGAGAATGACCAGGGGGATTCACCTATTAAATCATATCATTTTAGCCATTTCAGCTGCCGAGATATGTCCTTTTGTGTGATTTTCGAAATTTTCGATATCGAAAAAGGGGGCGTGGTTATCATCCGATTTCGACCATTTTCAATAGCAACCTTGGGCAGAAAGTAACCTGTATACAAAGTTTATGCAAATATCGCAATTTTTGCTCAAGTTATCGTGTACGCAGACGGACAGACGGACGGACATGCCTTAATGAACTTCTCTTTTCAACCTAAGAACTTTCATATATGGAACTCTATATCTATCTCGATTATTTTGTGCCGTTACATACTACCGTCATGTGAACAAATTAATATACCCTTGTACTAGTACTAGTACGCTGGGTATAAAAAACTGATTTCATCTGCTGTCCGTCCGAGATTAGTGTTTACAGTTTAAGGGCCGCTAGCATAAAAGCCGACAAAGAAGAACAAGGAAGGAAAATAAACGAAAACGCGAAAAGGCTTCTGTTTGCTGCTGTTGTTTAATTTTAATTTGGCAAATAATCAATAATTTGTTATATAATTTGTTCTGCATGTATAGTTCTTATATTTTTCTCTCTTCATCCTATATATGAGTGGCGAAATGAGACATTGCACCACATAGAGTAAATTTATTTGTTTACATTCATTTGAGATTATAGCTCCTTACAAGAGAAAAATATTTTACGTCAATCACACTTTGTTTAATACTTTTTTCTACCAATTATTCGTGTCGAAAATCCTCCTTTTTCTGTCATATACAAATAAATATTGACAAATAAAAAGATTTTCAAAACAATTTTTTTCTGCTTGTGGAAAAAAAAAAAAATTTTAAAAAGCAAATAAATTTAAATAAAATAAATATAAAACAATATAAAACAATAAAATGAGTTGCTTATTTCCGCGTTGAGCGAACAAATGGCGTCTAGGAATAAGTGAATGTATTAATTAATTAAGTTTCCAACAATACCTCACATTCGGGGGATGTGGCTGCAGGCATGCGAAATTCTCGAAGGCGACTTGCCTAAAGTGCCTTATGTGTGTTCGTCATACTTTACGAGTGATGAAATTTGTAGTACAAACAAACAGATCAGATTAAGCCGGAGCGCAGTACCAGCAAATAGAAGGTAGGTAAACTTATTTTTAATCCAAATGGACGATTGGATTCAGTTTTTATTAAATGTTCTAGTGAGTCGCATATTCAAATGGAAGAGGCAAACAGCCTGCAGAAATACTTGGAGTTTTTGGAAGGGTAAGCACCTATGAGATAAAACTTCAGTTCATATCTTAATCTTAATCCTAATCTTATAACTTTAAGGCCTGGTTTTTCAGTGCAGGTTTAAACTTCAGGGCGATTTTATCCAATTTCATCAGGTATCCTCCCAACGATACTAGTATTTCCATAGTTCTATCGTAATCAGTTTAAAAGTTACGACCAGTCAAATTTTCAAGAATGCCTCCCTTAAAAGTGCCACGCCCACTATAAAAAAATCACAAAAATCAGGTAATTACATAGCTACTGCATACTCGAAATAACTGTAAAAACTCTTAGTAATAAATTCAAAATTTTGCTCGTCGAAGAGGATGGTGCAAGTAGCGATGGTTCGAGAACTGCGTGGAAGCTGGAAGCAACCTGTCTTTTATGAATTTGATTTTAAATTGAACAAAAATTATTGAGGAATTATTCAAAATTGGTTATACTGTGATTGCGGCTGTCAGCGATTTAGGGTCAGAAAACCAACAAATGTGGAGAAGTATGGGAATATCCGAAGAAAATCCCGTTTTCGCACATCCTTGCGATGAAAATAAGCTCGTGTTCGTTTTCGCAGATGTGGCGCATCTTATTAAACTTTTACGTACTCATTTCGTAGACCATGGTTTTCAGTACGATCAAACAATTCTAAAAAAAGTATTAGATAGGTGTATGCAATGCAGACTTAAACATTACAAAAAGTCTAACTTTGAATATGTGGAACGTGCACGGTGCTGGCGTGTACATATATACACATACAACTACCTACAGCGAATAACAACCTCTATAGCAATTAAAACCCAAACCAGGAAAATATAAAATTCTTCACGTATGCATACAAAAGTTTATAGAGGATATATATTACTCTAATCATTACCAAACATTATGATGATGATGGCAATTATATAGTAACCTAAACCAAAAACAGTCACAACTCACACACAACACTACAAGATTGCTTGTTAAGGGCCGTATAAAAGTCGATTAATTTTACCGCTAACCGTACAAAATAAGTGAAATAAACTTACGTTAGTGGTTACCGACCGAAAAGAACCCTATAACTTTTCTGAGTTAAAAAAATAACTCGTCGTTGTGCAAGAGCGCCTTAGCTGACAACACAAAACCTTTAATGTCTCATATTGAAACTGATTTCATCATAATTTTCCTTTCTTTCAACAGGGTGACAAAAAGTGAAACTTGCTGCCAAATTATTTCCACACACTATCGCCACAGCGCTAAAACGATGCGCAATCCTTGGACTGTTTCAGGACTCGCAAAAATTGGTGTTCAAAATTATGCCAATTGATAAATGATTGGTTTGAGATTTTTAAATCAAGAACAGCACAAAAAGATACGCGACCTTTAAGCAAAGCATATGGCCTGACAATTGCTGAACAAAATTGCAAGTTGAACCTGATGAATGAAATTATAGTGAATTTATTAAGTTTCCGAGGCGAAACTTTATTACCATTTCAAAAAGGCGTTCTTCAAAATAATAATGCACTGCCGCTTTTGCATAATTATGTCGAACAGAACTACGGTAGAAGTTTATTTTAACGTCGAAGCTGAATGAAGACTGTTTGGAAAACTTTTTCAGCGCCATACGAGCTAAAGGAGGTCTCAATGACCACCCTTCACCACTTGATTTCATACATCGGCTTTGTTCGTATCTTCTTGGTAAATTGCTTTCTTTCGAATTTGGGTTTATTGGAGTACTCCATAATCACCACTTAGTACGGTCAAGTTAAACATTTCAAATTTCAAAAAATCCGACATAGCCAAATTTCGGTGGCTTATAGTACATTTATACCGCACTCTTGGCGCTTTTTTTCATACAAATCTCATTTCCCAAATTTTCCATCACACATGTGCCCAACAAGAACCTTAATGGGTAATTGACGTGTGATAGCTTTTTCACTATGCGCAGCTGTAAATAACAATTTCAACAATTTTTTTTTTAAGAAAATGGGCGAATTCTACCAGGAAAAGACAGTAGCCTTGTTGACCCTTCTTTTATTATTACTCTACAGGTGTTTAAATCATCACGGTGAAGCCAAATGCAAATTTGCCAATGTAAACGGTGTCGTACTGGCTTATTTGAATTCGCCAAATTTGGTGCGGTGTAAATGTACTATAAGGTTAGACCGCAGAAAGACACTTCAAAAGTCCAGATCGATCCCATGCGTGTTAAAAAAGTTATTCCTGGTCCAAGATCCATAAAAAACACAAATGTGGATATTTCAATCCTAATAATTTTTCTAGCATATAAGGGATGTGGACTTTTGAAATTTTCTTTCCGAGGGTGGAAATAAGCTCTCTACAAAATTTTGTCTTTGTCGGAGTTTTTGTTATTTGACCTACATATATTTTTATACCTAATTCTGGTTTGAATCAATATTACCAAAATGTAAAAATTTCTCTTATTTGTCGCACGTTAAAAAATGATCGCAGCGAAAATAACTTGTGAGTCGACCAATTCTTAAATCCACTTTACATCTTTAGAAAATGATCCAAATCTTTCATATGTAAATCTACTTTCGGAAGGAGGTTTATATAAACCAAATTCAGAGTTTTTAAGTTTTTTGGAATATGCTAGTAATACTTTTGTAAAAATTTATGGTGAAGCATCACCCATGCTATATGCAAAATTTATTGTGTAACACAAAGGTTATAAAAGTACTAAAACCATTTTTTCTAGGTAGAACTTTTTTCCGCATAAGATATCTAAATCGAAAGTTAAAAGAAACGAAGGCAATAAAAACGTCCAAAAAATCGAAAAAAAAAGAAAAAAATTACGACGTAGGTTTTTTTTTTTTTAATCTTATATATGTACATATCGTTACCTTAATACACAAAGGCCCTAATTGACACGCTTTTCGAAAAGGACTTTTTCACATATTCAAGTATGATTTAGTAAAATACAAACTCACTACAAATTTTAAGGAGTTACTAGCAGTAATAACGCAGATATTCCAAATTTAAAAAGCAATATTTGCATGCGTTCAATGTAAACAAAAATTAGTTTTTTGCTTCTGCAGTATGAATTAACTCAAAAAATGTATAAATTTGTATGAATTAATAAAAAATAGTTAAAAGTTGCTAAGGCTGACTTGAACGGGTCGCTTTCTTTTCGATTTTTGTCGCTGACACGCAAATCAAATTGGTATTTACCCGTTTAAATTAGCCTTAGGGTTTACAAAATAGTTTTTCATTATGCCTTGATTTTTATTTTAAAATCAATATAAAAGTGGAGATATAAAGCTAAGAAATATGCTTTAATAACCAATCCTCTGTAGGTACTTGAGCTTTTCGAATCGTGTTGGCTTGGAAAAAAATTCGATAAGTACGTTCAAAGGAATATACTTAAAAAATCAGTACACAAACATTTTTTTTTAAAATGCCCAATTTATTTTTTCAAAATACCCTTTTATCAATATATGTGATTGGACAACGCTATGCTATTTGTTGACATCGAAGCAAATGACAGAAAATACTTTTTTAATAAAAAGTGAAGCTAGATTGACAACGAATTTTTAAAAGTGGCTTTACCTTCTTTTTTATACCATGGTCTAAAGTGTTTTTTTTTTTTGAAAGCTTTTTCAAGTCATTGAATTTGCTCACAAAACTTTTGAATGCGACATAGCTTCGCGGTAGAGCAGTCGGCTGTCATTTAGAGCGCCTCGGTTCGAGGAGCGCAAACTGAGACATTTTTTATTTTGAAAGCTTTTCCCAGTCATTGAAGTTTGCCCACAACATTTATTTGTGCGATGTTAGTGGTAGAGCAGTCGGATATGATGCGGAGATTCTTGGTTCGAGTCCCTGCCAACGAACAAAAAAATATTGTTTTATTTAAAAAAAATGTTAAGACATTTCTGGTTTAAAGTTTAAACCCTTTTCATTTCAACAATTTTCTTGAAAATTGGTCTAGCTTAAATATATATTAGGGTGATTCAAATAAAAAAAAAATTGGTTCTTTTTTCGGTCTTACCCCCTGAAACCATAGGTATTGATGAGAAAATAAGTCTTGCAAAAAATTAGCGCTCTAACTTAACCCTTAGGGGTGGCCATTTTTTTCGCCCTTTCCCATACATTTTGTATGGGGAAAAATGGCATTTTTTTCAAAGGGAATATTTTTACATACTCTTAAAGTTGAAGCTTTAAAGCTTCCAAAATGGTATGCCACGTGCGATTATCTTAACTATTAAAATAATTACAGCCATTTAAAATTTACTAGATTTTAAACGTGTTACTGGGTATGTGTGTGCAATAGTACAAAACTCAGTCATTTTCAAATGGCTGTAATTATCTCAATAGTAAAGATAATCGCACATGGCATACCATTCTGGAAGCTTCAAAGCTTCAACTTTAAGAGTGTGTAAAAATATTTTCAAAAAAGTTTCAAAAATTAAAAGAAAATTCACTTTGAACAAAAAATTAGCCATTTTTCCCCATACAAAATGTATGGGAAAGGGCGAAAAAAATAGCCACCCCTAAGGGTTAAGTTAGAGCGCTAAGACCAAGTCGACAATTTTTTTGAATCACCCTAATATATATATATACATATGCAGCCCAAAAAGTTTAAAATTTAGGATCAAATTTTAGCTGTGAAGTAGGTAGTTAAAGTTCAAATAAATTTACACAAAACTTGACTTCCATTTCCATGCTTTCGGTGGCATATGCTTTCGTACCAAAACTCCTTCCATGCATGTAATCTCGTCCTAAGAATAGCATTGAATCACTCAACATTTTATCGAATCAAATATTCGAATGTACCAACAAACAAAATGGGATGTAGATACTTCACAATTCAGCCCACACACTCGTCTACAAGGTAGACAAGGAAATGTGTGAACAAATTTGCAGCACTCACAATACGAGTTTTCTATTAAAAGAATTTCACTTTACAAAAACAAAAAAATAGTCCAAGAGGCTTTTAATCAAATTGCCCTGAGTGTTGTATGATATCAGGCAACTAGGCAAAAGCGTGCGAGCTATCCAGAGGAGCAGTTACTCAAATCAAAAAAGTGTGGTGAAATTTTCTTAAAACCGAAATAAAATCTACAAATGTGACTAGATTTTGCATGTGATATCTCCGACCATAGTGCTACCGATTTCGAGTATTAGATAAAAAGAAAATGCGACACGCCTAAGCCATTTCCAATCGGGATAAAATTTTTGTGCGATATAGTTGACCGTGGTGCAGCCGTGAGTGACACTGGAAAAAGTTTGATTATAAGGAAAACCCTAATTTGTTTGGTTGGCCATATACTAGACAGCACACACAAAGAACATGGCTGCTTGGAACAAGTATTTTAAGTTGGTTCACCACATTCTCAAAGCTTTTGAAAACAGCAACACCAATGATGTTTGGTGCTATGTACATATAATTTTATTAAGCAGATTTTGTGTTCATGGTTCTATGTATTTGAGCTTGAATCTGTAAAAATGTAGAAGCCTAAAATAGACAAGAAACATTTTTGTGTTTGCTCCTGTAATGCTCGGATTCTTGATGCGGAAGATGCAGCTGTCCGGCTTTGTCTTTGGACATCACAACATACATCAAGCTGCATCTTGATAAAAAAAACTTTAGGATCTTGGATGTGCGTGCTCTAAGTGGTCCTGGGTAAGGTTGGAGTGATCATATTTCCCGCTCACTACGCAGTGCCACTGAGAACACTTCCTCTGGCATAAGTAAAAGCCCTTGCAAGGAAGAAGAGGTTTCAAGAGCCTGGCGAAGTCTTGCAGGGAAAATAATGACGACCTGGTAACCAACCAACAGGATGTGACTAACCCGATGTACCCCAATCACTGACGATGAACCAAACGTCCTACCAGCCAACTATGCTGAAGTGAGAATTGGAATATCTCAGCTCAAAACTTTTTATAAAGCTTCTGAAAATATCGGACTACTTGCTGAGCTGATTCAACTCAAGGGGGCTCATGCATGAAAGGCAACAAATCCAGTCAGAGCAAATGCTCCTTTTATGCATGAGACCAAAACTCTCTTCATGTTATCCAACAATGTTTTTGTGACACACTTTTAAAAATGTTTTTATTTTTTGTTGTGTTTTTTTCCAACCCAAAAACTCCCACTCAAAATCGCAGAAGTTATTGTTTCTTGAAGTACATTGACGTTATGTTCTAAGCAGTATACGCAATGCTTTTTATACACCTAGTTTCTCATAAAAGTTCTGTGCAGTTTTTGTTAGATTGGCTTTTGCTTTTTGTGCTTCTTCTTTTTCTCTTTTTTGACTTTTGTTATGGATGTATTTAAGCTCTTTTTTGGTCAACTTAACACACTCCTAAGGTACCAGCCACGTTTACTAAGACAACGGTAAAAAAATAATAGACTAACTTTAAACATACAAAGGCAACTATAGAAACAACAAAAAATTACGTTTAAATAGTATTAAAACCACTACAATACATGCACATTAGGGCTGGTCGATTTGTAAGGATCCAAAAAAATGCTCAGAGGTAAATCGCAATTATGATTATTTGGGTCAAGCATTTTTTTTAATCAGAAACCATAGCTACAAAATTAATTTCCAGCCAGAGGTTTTTGCAATATATTTGTTTTTCAAAAAGTAATATTGTTCGGACATTCTGCCATAAAATATCTTCCTTGGCATACGAAAGAAAATACCATAATATAAATACTACAGGTAAAACCGTTGATGACACTAATGACATTTTTAAGCAATTTTCATACTCATTTATTTTTGCCACGACTTTTCTGTTTGGTTTTTTCAATCAAATAAATTACAAATCAAAATAATTTCTTTTCATTTTTCTTCAATTTGCGATTAGAACTATTGCTAGAATTGTTAAAAATAAGGGCTGTAAAAGCTGAGCGAATGTAGCCCTCTAGCAGGCTGCCACCTAAACGTGCAATGTAAATTTGAGAACATTTTTTGATTTTTTTCAAATTTTTCTTATTTTAAATTTTTGGAATATTTTTTTTTTATTTGACTTATATACTGACACATTTTATATTGCTTAAAACCGTCAAATCAAAATCAAAAGAGAGAACGGTTACTATAAGTAAGTATTTATATTATGGAAAATACCTTTCATTTGATTTTTGAAAATAATTACAATTTTTTTTGGTTTCGATTTAAGATCTAAATGAAAAAACAGTTTCAAAATTTTTTTTTGGTTTGTTTGAATGTAACTGAATTTTGCCCACAAAAACTTTATGTGCGGCATAGCTCAGCGGTAGAGCAGTCGGCTGTGACTCCTGAGCGCTTTCGTTCGAATCCTGCCAAGTGTCAAATTTTTTTAATTTTATTTTATTCTTAAAACTTTTCGGTTTGAAATTAAAACTCTATGGTTTGACAATTAAAACTTTTCGGTTTAAAATTAAAACCATTTTGGTTTTGTTTTCATTTATTTTTGAAAGGTTATTCAAGATAGAATTTTGCCAGCAACATTTATGTGTGCGATATATGTAGCTCAATGGTAGAGCAGACGGGAGTCTTGGTTCGAGTCCCAATCAACGACAAAATATTATTTTTTCTTTAGAAAACTGTTAAAACATTCGTGGTTTAAAATTGAAACCCCCTTCATTTAACCAATTTTTCTGAAAACTGGTCTAGTTTAAATTTAAAACCAGATTTGGCTTCGTCATATATGTAGTCCAAAAAAGTTTAAAATTTAGGTTCAAATGAATGAAATTGCTTCAACCGTTCTCGAGATATTGGTCGATATACGAAGGAATAAAGAATGGGGTAAGGCGGCAACCCTACCTAAAAATACATATATTCGTTTGTATATGTACGGCCGAAAATACCCTTCATTTGATACCAATATTGGCATATCTTGCTCAATATTAAAAAAGATATACATAGGTGGCAACCCTGTAAACCGCCCGAAGTGGCAACGATCAAGTAGAATGAAGCGAACTAACTTTGTGGCATACTTGAGCCAAATCGGGGATATACAAACGATTTATTTTCAAATGGCTGGTGCGACATCTGCTGGAAGCTAGACACACCATAATTTTTCATTTCCACGTTTATATCCTATTCAGTGTTGCCAGAATTTTTTCAGCAATCCGGCTAGTTCCAAACAGCCAAAAACGGCTAAAAAAATTATTTCGGCGAAAAAAATTATTATTTTGGCCGCAAAAACGGCCAAAAAATTTTAATCAACTTTTCACTCGTTTTATTCGCTTTTTTTTCATTAAAACGTATATTATAAATATATTATAATATAAAGGAGCGTTTTCTCATCTAGCCTAAAGTTCACGCTAAACAATAATTTTGTATGAAAAAAATTAAGATAAATTTTAAAGTTTACTTCAGAAAACGGCTCCAATTTCATAACAATAAGAAAGTTTCGTATACAGATGCATTGCATCCGAATATAAAGAGCTTTAATAAACATAAATAAAGCTTCCATTTATATTTGGTATATCCAGGCGCGTATTCAGGGACACCCCAAAATGCGTAAGTTTATGCAATTTTTTTGTATGTGACTGTAAAAAATAAAATTTGGAATATGAGTCGCAAACTCATGGGATAATATTTTTTGATTTACGGTCAAATTCGACATTTGAAATAACAAAAATTGAGACAAAGCCCTACTTAGGTGAAGAAAGAAAACTTCAAAAGTCCCCATTAATATCATGTGTGGTAAAAAAGTTATTTTTGGGGCAAAGGTGAACATTTAGGGTTTTACGAATTTTTCTCGTAAACGGTAATTTTTTCGAAAACTTACTTACTACACCTGAAAATTCACTATAAAAATCGTCCTAGAATTTTTCTAAATTAAGCTGTATCTCCATCCCGATCCCTATCGCTGTCTACATATGGGGTAAAATTCCTCAAGCGGACCACCTAAAAATTAGTTTTGAATGAAATTTGGTGAAAGTGATCTGCCATGTAAGAAAAAAATATCACCAAACTTCGGGTAAAAATATTGGATTGTACCGAGATATACGGGTTTGAATTCGCAGTTTTTTGTGTGTAGGTCTTTTTTCTTTAAATTATTAAATTGACATGCTAAGAAGGAACATGGAAACCGTTTTCTAAAGTATTTTTCCCCTTCTTTTCGAATATAACTTAAAAAAAAATTTAGTAAAAATTTTATTAAAAAAGAATTTTGTCAATTTTTTTCAACTTTGAACATTTTTAATTTTTGCGTAAAGCTTGATCTTTTTCCTTTAAAATTATTTTTTTTTTGTAATGGACCTCGAAAATTGTTTAATGTTCTTTCAAAAGACTATTTATTTTTTGTTGTTTTTCTCTAGGCTTTGATAAATTTGGTTCGCGTCTGCACTAGTAACAAAATTAAACTTAAGCTAAGTCATTTGCATTTTCCTGTCAAAATGGCTATTATGAAAAAAAATTGGATCCACCACGAAAATATTTTCTGGATACGCGCCCGGCTACATCTATTACATAGATGTGTCTTATATAAAAGGTACAACGAGCAAAATTTTAAGCAGAGCTCACTGCTTTAAAAATAATTGACTTAATGAAAAGTCGCAATAAAATAAGGCACACGTAACGAATATATTTAAAATAACATATACTTGCTTGACATAAAATTAAAAAAAAAAAAAATAATGTGAGACACAATGTTAGATGGGTTGAACTAAGTTTATTTCAAAAATAATTGTTTACTACATTGGCAAAAAAGCTACAAACGGCTAAAAAAAATAAGAAAACGGCTAAAAACGGCTAGCGGCTAGATTCAAATTTTTCCGGCTAAATGACAAAAAAAAAACAGCTAGATCTAGCCGGAAAACGGCTAAAATGGCAACACTGATCCTATTCAAATTTTATTCTCCATAAAAACATTGCTTCGCCACCCAAGAAGTCAAATAGTCCTAGAAATTACCCAAATAAGCAATGTGACCCAAATGACAATGTGCTTTTGGTGCAGAAAATTCTACCCGCCCTAATATACATACATACATACATACAAAGTAGCAAAAGCACTTCAATAACGCTACAACAGGTACGATACCGTTACAAACATGAAAGTAGACTATTTCACAGGTGTATTTATTTTTATATCACCAGAAAGTGAGTAACTGTACACGGTTAAAAATTTGAACCTAAATTTTAAACTTTTTTGGACTACATATATGACCAAACCAAATTTGGATTCAAATTCAATCTAGACCAGTTTTCATGAAAATTGGCTAAATGAATCGGGTTTCAATTATAAACAAGAAATGTTTCAACAATTTTTTAAACATAAAATAAATTTTTTGTCCGTTGGCGGGAATTCGAACCAAGACTCCCCGTCTGCTCTATCATGCCCGCCTGCTCTACCACTGAGCTACATCGCACACATAAATGTTGTTGGCAAAATTCAATCTTGAATAAGCTTTCAAAAATAAATTTGAATTTTCAAACCCAAAAGTTTAAATTTTAGACCGAAAAGTTTTAATTTTCAAACCAAAGAGTTTTAATTTTAAACCGAAAAATTTTTGTTTTCAAACCAAAAAGTTTTAAATTTAAACCGAAAATTTTAAGAATAAAATAAAACTAAAAAATGTGGCTGCTGGCAGGATTCGAACGAAAACGCTCAGGAGTCACAGCCGATTGCTCTACCGCTGAGCTATGACGCACATGAAGTTTTTGTGGGCAAAATTCAATTACATTCAGACAAACTAAAAATAAAAAATTAGACTGTTTTTTCATTTAGATTTTAAATCGAAACCAAAAGAAATTGAAAATCTTTGTAGGTATTTGGACGGTTTGAAATATTGTACAAAAAAGTTTGAAAAATTGATTAAACTTTATACGGGTTTAAAATTTAGGTTCATTTTTTTTAGCCGTGTAACGGTTTTTCTTACCTGCTATCACTCTCGCTCACATCCGGACACTTCCTCGTCTTCTTGTTTTATGCATTTTCTATTGCCTCGATTCTAGCTTGTTGTGTTATTCACTCTCTCCTTCGTCTCTCCGCTACCCCGAACACATTTTGTAATCGTCTCAGAGTACACTCGATAGCCCTAACTAGGGTTTACTACTATTTTATGCTCTAAGTACTACACAGGTATAGTTTTTGTGGGAGTTTTATTTGTCAATTTCGGTATGCTTCGTAGGTTACTTACACTTTTCCTTGCATTTATTTACTTAGAGTTACTCCTTGGTGTCGAGTTTTTCTCTTTTTTGTTGCAAATGCATAAACTTTACTAATCTTCAACTTTTTTCTCTATTTTTTTTTTGTTTAAAAATGCAAAGCTGCTCAAAGAAACACAAAAGCGCTCTTACAATTAGTAACAATTAAAGTAGCAGAAAAAGTATTCATGAACCTATTTTTAAAAATGTCTATTCAACAGTTTTGATTTAAAGAACTTTTTTCACAACTTTTTTCTTTTTTTTTTTTTGTTTGTGTGGTGAAATTTTTGCTTGTAAGAATTTAAGTATGCAAAGGAGATGCTGAACAGTAACATAGTTAGAAAAAACTTCAACGAAGAAAGAAATAAGAAAAATAATTACATAATATGAATGTAGGTAGCTCGATGTACATAAGTATGTACGTATATTCAATTTTTCAATTTTTTTATTTGGTTTTATTTTATTTTATTTTTTTTTAATTTAATTTTTATTTTTATTTTTTTTAATCTTATTTTATTTTACTTTATTTTATTTTTATTTTTTTTATTTTATTTTATTTTATTTTATTTTATTTTATTTTATTTTATTTTATTTTATTTTATTTTATTTTATTTTATTTTATTTTATTTTATTTTATTTTATTTTATTTTATTTTATTTTATTTTATTTTATTTTATTTTATTTTATTTTATTTTATTTTATTTTATATTATTTTTTTTTATTCTATTTTATTTTTTTTTTTGATTTTTTTTTAATTTTATATTTCATTTTATTTTCATTTACTTTATTTGATTTGATTTTATTTTATTTTGTTCTACTTAAATTTATTTTGTTTTATTTTCTTTTTGTTTTATTTTACTTAATTTTATTTTATTTCATTTTCTTTTTATTTTAATATAATCTATTTTATTTTTTTATTTTTTAGTCCCTACGGTAATTTTGAAAATTCGCCTGTTTATAACTTTTAAACTGAAATTTGGCACAAGGTATATAGCATTATAGGTAGTATACCTGATGAGATTGGACGAAATCGGTCCCCAACCACGCCCATTTTCGATATGGAAAATTTCGAAAATCACAAATTGACATATCGTCGCTCGCTTGCCAGAGGCATGAATGTGACAATTTTTTAGATTTCGGTTAATAGGCTCACGTGATTAACCTCTCGTTTCTCTACGATTCACGAAAGTCCTTGGTTTCCAAAGTACAAGGAGTCCCCGGAAATGTGCAATGCCATTTTTATGAATCTGTTCAATCTCTGAAAATTGTGCCAGAAAAACGAATGTGCCACACATTCATGTTTCTGACGAAACAAAAATGTTTAAAAACTGAATTTACAACATTTTTAAAAATTTTCGTTTTGCCAGAAACATGAATGTGTAGCAAAATTGTTGGAAATACGCCATGGTGTCTGTTGTTGGGTGCAACATAACTTTTAAAAGTTATTATAGTGGAATGATGAAATTTAGCAGGTTTCATGGTGGTATAGAAAATATTCCAGATAAAACTGGTGGAAATCGCTTTAATGTTCGGTTTACCCGAACTTAGACTTCTTTACTTGTTTTTATTTTATTTTAATTTAATTTGATATAATTTAATTTTTTCACAGATTTTGTGATAAAACCAGAAAACTAGCATCCCGGAAAATGGAGCACCCTAATGTCACCTTCTTCTGGAGTTTCACACCACAAAACATTAACTTTTGTAATTAATTTTTTAAATCCGGTGTACTCTGTATCCTTTTTAAATAAAATTCCAAACCAAAGTAATTCCAAGCTGTTATTCTTCTTCTCTCTCCTTTATTCAAGCACTATCACTGGTCTACGCACATAGCCACAACGCGTAGGCATCTTGGAATGTGGCACAGGAAATGCACTGCAATATCGACATTATCTTAGAGGCATCAAAGAAAGTGGGGGCGGAAATGCAGCAAATGCCTCAATGTGCACACACCGACCCTTTAGCACGTCCGCACTTATAGAACTCCTTTTGATGCATAAACATTCTTTCCGTCGACGAAGTAAATGCGAATTCAAAAACAATAAAAGAAATGGCGTTGTGCCGAGCGGGGTTAACTGGCACACAGGTTTTGTGCGATTGTTAATGTGAATAAGTTTCCAACAACACTTGTAGTTTAATTGTAATGAAGATGAAATGCAGGAAGCTTTCAAACGTACTTGCATAGTTTACACCAAACAACAGTAACAATAAAGGCTCGAACGCCTTTGCGGTCTCGCTACCTTTTCAAGTTATCCGCAATGCTGTTGAAGTCTTGCTCAAAGTAGAATGCTAGAACGAAGTACAAAAGGCAGCTAAATGAATAGTCACAGGGCGAATATGTAAGGCAGTAAAACAATCAGTACACGAGGTGTTAGAAGACACTAATTTGGTAAACACTTTATTAAGTTTTGCACATATGGAGCATGAGTATGAAAGTTTGTGCAGAGGTGATGTGAACTGTTTATATGAGGAAAGTCATACAATAAATTCCAATTTAATTTTAAGGAGAGCAAGACTTTTATTAGAGAGAGATGTTAGGTTGGATGAGCCTCAGTGAACGCAAATACTTCCGCAGATGGATACTGCATTATTTCCTTCGGTCATAAGGACCGAACGACTCTGCGAGATGTAGCGTCAATACTCCTGGTTCATCTGGTGACGAGTAAAAAACAGGTTTTCAGCGAAAGTGAAATTTTTCAACAGCTGGCCTTGTCCGCCTTACAAGTACCCAATCCGGACAAGAGATCCGTTCAAAAGTTGTCTAAATAAGGGTTCTTTCAAAATAGTTCGAGAGGTTCGATATAGACACCTCCGGGTTAGGGGCTTAGAATTTGGCCGAAGTAGGCATACCTGTCGTAAGAGGCGAACCTGTTACTGTTGTTTTTTTGTTGTTGTTAACAGCAAAAACACTCCCCGAAGGTGCTGGGGAGTGATGTCGAAATTGGCAGTCCTTGGCCGGATATGAACCCGGTACGCTACGGTACTCCATTGCGGTACTGCCCGACTGTCGTGGTAGCGATTGGGTATGACCAGTGGAATCTTCTAGGTCATGTCATCCCTCCATCCGTGAGGAAGGAAATAGTGGGTAATGAAAGGCATCATATCCGTAGAGCAACCATCGAGTTGGCACATTATTACCTACATATGTAGGTAGGTTTTCATCTAAATTCCGATGTCATGTGAATTAGGAGCGGCCATTTTTTACAGCACTTCCAGTATATAAATCCGAAATCTACACTATCTAGGTGGCATGTAGGGCACTACTGTATGCGAAAATCAGCGGTAAAAGATACATATTTTATCTGACCGCCTTGCGGTTCGCCGGGCAATTACTACATCGACCCTGGCAAGTCACTGTAGTGAAGTGGGCATTGAACCTAAGAAGACGTTTCTCTAACGAAAAGGCCGATGATTTGGCATGGTGTGGATAGACTCTTGTTGTCTCAGAGGCGAAGGAGGTCCTCGCATCCCTGGGACTTATCAAGAGTTGCTTCAGCACCGGATTAACTAACGCTAAGGGTAGATGGAAGCATTTGCCGCCCTGCAGAGTATCAAATAGTCTGTTGTCCTCCTACAACGAAACACTACCTTCCACCCTTCTGACGGTGAAAAGAAGAAACCTTTTCAGATTGGTTTCGGTCCTCACTGTACATTGGATACAATAAATAAATAGTAACATAGTTTTAACCTTCCGTGGGCAGAAGAGACGGTGGAGCACATGCTGGAGCAGAATGAAATTTCTACGGTAGACCCTCTTTGGGAGGCTCTCCGATCATACACTGAACCAAAAACGTACATGTTTTTTACGAACGAAGTTTCATAGAAGTTCGCGCTGGTTTTTCTTAAAATATAAGAAAAAATTCATAGAATCTAAGAAAATTTTCATACAATTTATGAATGAATACATGCTTTCTGTGGATTTGTTTACATATTTTACGAAAAAGTGCTTATATTCTAGGAAATGTTCGTAAATTTCTACGAAAAAGTTCTTTGGAGAGGTTTTAATGAACAATTCTTAAAATCTATGTACTTTTTCATTGGATACATGAACTTTTTTG
Source organism: Campiglossa producta (assembly GCA_964058755.1). Classification (NCBI taxonomy): domain Eukaryota; kingdom Metazoa; phylum Arthropoda; class Insecta; order Diptera; family Tephritidae; genus Campiglossa; species Campiglossa producta. Next base: position 24,945,645 of record CAXKVI010000004.1, read on the forward strand.
GTTCAGTGTACATGGTGCAAATTTGGGTCTAAATTTTAATCTTTTTTGGACTACATATCGTCGCTCCCAACGAAGATTAGCACGGTTCGTTGTTTAAGTGAAATGAAAGGTGTTTAAATTTTCAACCAGAAATGTCTTAACAACTTAAAAAATAATAATTTTTTTTTTTCGTTGACAGGGACTTCAACCAAGACTCTGCATCATATCCGACTGCTCTATTACTGAGCTACATCGCAAAAATAAATGTTGTTGGCATAATGACTTGAAAAAGCTTTAAAAAAATAAATGAAAACGACCAAAAAAATTTGAAACCTAGAAGTTTTAATTTTAAGCCTAAAAGTTTTTAATATGAAATGTGATTTTGAAAAAAAAAAGTTTTTAAAATAAAATAAAAATAAAAAATTGTGTCAGTTGGCAGGATGACCGCCGACTGCTCTAATTTAGTGTTCATGCTGAGTTTTAAAAGCAGGGTAAGAACACCTGAAGTGAACCCTCCATTTTTCCGAGGTTTAATAAATTGAGGTATAAGTACTTTTTCATGAAGTATACACTATAGAAAATTAATCCCTAAAGGGGTTTTTGAAAAATTTTGTTTTTTACAACAACAGCAACAATTTTTGTAATTTATAACGTTTTGTGAAAAAATCAATAACTCGGAATATATTAGAGATATTCGAATGAAACTTTCAGGATTTATAGTTTAACACATGTACTTTAATAATATATATAGAAGATAAAATATTTATTTACTTCCATACTGTTAATTAAATTTTAAGTAACAAACCAGAATATCTCTAATTACTCCCTAAAAAAACAAAACAATTTTTTTTGTCTGTGCTACGCATTAAACGTCAAAGTAAGAGAATCTGCAAAAAAATTTGAGTGCTCGCGATTACTTATAGGAAAAACACCTTTTTTGTGACACGCTCGTAGAAATTTTCATACAAATTCCGTAAAAATTAAAAAAAAAAAATTAAAAAAATAAAAAATTTAAAAAAATCTATTTAGAATTTTCAACCATCAAGTTAAACGTCATTACGTTTTGTGGTTTTTATTCACCTTTCGTTAGAGGAATTTGATGATAAATTTGATAAAGGATGACAAAAACTCGTTCCAGTAAATCTCATAGCTCAGAAGTATTTTAGTTCACGAACACGTGCATTTTACCATCTTCAAAATTCGTTACTTTTGAGTTACCTTAGGTTTAGATGCAAACTATGTAGGTAGCGCAGCTTTTATGTGAAGTCAATTTATGTTGAATAACACTTTCGCAAAGTCCATCAAATCTGCAATATTTTAGCCCAAAAAAAGAAGGCGATGAACTCGAACGGTAGGTGGTGAAAAGTTCAATACAATAAATTCTTAAGCATGTCAATACTTATGGGCACTCAAACTTTCTACGGGAATAGGTTGGGCTGGCTATGCAGTCAAGCTTCATGGTCCATACTTCACAGCTGTCCAATTCACTTTACTTTACGTACTTTATGCGCTGCAATGCAGCAAAAACTTTTTCAACAATTGCCTAAATTTTGTTTTTGTTATTTTTCACCGCTTTAGTGGTGGACAAAGTCACATGAATTGTGCTCGTGACCTCGTTAAAAAGCCAAGTTGACCGATGATAGTAAAATATGGCGCATGGGGTGTATGTGTGTGTGCATGTGTGGGTGCGCTGCACCACGGACGCACATTAACCAGAAAATACAACAAGTAATAATATTGATGACTAAAAATGTTTTACAAAAAGTTTGTTTTTATTGATTTTGTTGGTGTTGGTAACATTTCTGAACAAATATGAGCATGTTGTTATTGTTGCAAACAAAAAATTTATATATCCGCCAATACTTTATGCTATGCTTATATTTACAGTTCAAGCTATATCAATTGTTTTTATTGTTGTTGTAAAGCAATAAATATTTTGATGTTATTGTTGTTTGTGTTTTTATTGTGTTTCTTCTGTTTCGTAAAACAATAACCGTGAACTTTTTTTAAATTGAAATCCCAAGTTAAAGTTCGTAAATTACCGTCTACAAATGACTCCCAGTTGTTCAAAACAAACACAACAAACTAAATAACTATAAAGCTTGTAAATGCACTGACAGTCAAGTGAAAAGGTCCTTTATTCTTACTGTATTTTATTTTATTTCTTGTTTGTTAATTTTACTTTATTTGATTTAGTTTAAATTAATTTTATTGTACTTTATTTCCTTTTGCGTCATTTTATTGTATTTTGTTTAATTTAATTTAATTTTGTTTTATTTTATTTCATTAGATTGTATTCCATTTTATTTTATCTTGTTTTATATCATTTCATTTAATTTTTTGAAATTAACAAATTTTTCTAATTACTTTTTATTTTGTTCTATTTTATTTTACTTTATTTCTAATTCCTTTTTATTTTGTTCTATTATAATTTACTTTATTTTGTTTTTGTTTTTGTTTTTTTTTTTTATTTTATTTTATTTTTTTTTAATCTATTTTTATTTTATTTAATTTTTTTTAAATTTTTTTATTTTGTTTTTTTTTTTTTTTATTTTTTTATTTTAATCTATTTTTATTTTATTTTATTTTATTTTTTTTATATTATTATTTTTTTATTTAATTTTTTTTATTTTTTTATGTTTTTATTTTATTTTTATTTTTTTATTTTATTTTATTTTTACTTTATATTATTTTATTTTATTTAATTTTTATAGGTTTTTTATTTTATTTTTTTTTATTTTATTTTATTTTTTGTTTATTTTTTTGTTTTTTATTTTGTTTCATTTTATTTTTTACTTTATTTTATTTTATTTTAATTTTTTTAATTTTTTTTTATTTTATTTTGTTTTATTCTATTATATTTTATTTTATTTTATTTAAGTTTTTTATTTTATTTTATTTTATTTCATTTTACTTTATTTTATTTTATTTTACTTTATTTTATTTTATTTTATTTTATTTTATTTTATTTTATTTTATTTTATTTTATTTTATTTTATTTTATTTTATTTTATTTTATTTTATTTTATTTTATTTTATTTTATTTTATTTTATTTTATTTCATTTTAATTTATTTTTATTTTATTTTATTTTATTTTATTTTGTTTTATTTTATTTCATTTTAATTTATTTTACTTTACTTTATTTTATTCTATTTTTATTTTATTTTATTTTTTATTTTATATTATTATTTTTTATTTAATTTTTTAAATTTTTTTATGTTTTTATTTTATTTTTATTTTTTTATTTTATTTTATTTTTACTTTATATTATTTTATTTTATTTAATTTTTATAGGTTTTTTATTTTATTTTTTTTATTTTATTTTATTTTTTGTTTCTTTTTTATTTTGTTTCATTTTATTTTTTATTTTATTTTATTTGAATTTTTTTAAATTTTTTAAATTTCATTTTGTTTTATTTTATTTTATTTAATTTTATTTAATTTTTTAATTTTTTTAATTTCATTTTAATTTATTTTATTTTATTTTTTTTATTTTATTTTATTTCATTTTAATTTATTTTATTTTATTTTACTTTATTTTATTTTTATTTTATTTTAATTTATTTTATTTTATTTTATTTTATTTTATTTTATTTTATTTTATTTTATTTTATTTTATTTTATTTTATTTTATTTTATTTTATTTTATTTTATTTTATTTTATTTTATTTTATTTTATTTTATTTTATTTTATTTTATTTTATTTTATTTTATTTTATTTTATTTTATTTTATTTTATTTTATTTTATTTTATTTTATTTTATTTTATTTTATTTTATTTTATTTTATTTTATTTTATTTTTTTTGTTTTATTTTATAATTCAATTTATTTTCATTTACTTTATTTGATTTGACTTTATTTTATTTTGTTCTACTTAAATTTATTTTGTTTTGTTTTCTTTTTGTTTTATTTTACTTTATTTTATTTTATTTTAATTTTTTTTTTCTATTTTATTTTGTTTTATTGTATTTTATTTTATTTTATTTTATTTTTTAATTTTGTTTCATTTTTCATTTTATTATAATTTTTTTTTAATTTTTTTAATTTTATTTTGTTTTATTCTATTTTATTTTATTTAATTTTTTTATTTTTTTTTATTTCATTTTAATTTATTTTATTTTATTTTTATTTTATTTTATTTTATTTTATTTTATTTTATTTTATTTCATTTTAATTTATTTTACTTTACTTTATTTTATTTTATTTTATTTTATTTTATTTTATTTTATTTTATTTTATTTTATTTTATTTTATTTTATTTTATTTTATTTTATTTTATTTTATTTTATTTTATTTTATTTTATTTTATTTTATTTTATTTTATTTTATTTTATTTTATTTTATTTTATTTTACTTTATTTTATTTTATTTTATTTTATTTTATTTTATTTTATTTTATTTTATTTTATTTTATTTTATTTTATTTTATTTTATTTTATTTTATTTTATTTTATTTTATTTTATTTTATTTTATTTTATTTTATTTTATTTTATTTTATTTTATTTTATTTTACTTTATTTTATTTTATTTTATTTTATTTTATTTTATTTTATTTTATTTTATTTTATTTTATTTTATTTTATTTTATTTTATTTTATTTTATTTTATTTTATTTTATTTTATTTTATTTTATTTTATTTTATTTTATTTTATTTTATTTTATTTTGTTTTATTTCATTTTAATTTATTTTATTTTATTTTATTTTATTTTATTTTATTTTATTTTATTTTATTTTATTTTTTTTTGTTTTTTTTTATTTTGTTTTATTCTATTTTTTTTTTCTTTTTTTTTTTTATTTCATTCAGTTTATTTTATTTTATATCGTTTACCTCCAAAATCTTTAAATCCATTCATGTGTGCCGCAGTGTATAGAATGCATAGGAAAATAGTAAGACCCACAGCAATCGCAACACAAATAAAGCAAATATCAATAAGTTACTTACCGACAAAGAGAGTGAGCGGAAGACATTCGAAACAGCCCAACAAACATCGAGCACCAAAAACTCAAACGTTTGAGAAAACATCTATTCTCAACTTTTTCTCAAATGTTGTTTATATAACAGGATTATTTGTTGAACTATATTAATTTAAAAAAAAAATAAGTAAAACTTAACTGCATAAATGGAAACTCGCTTTTTATTAAAATGGGTATTTGTTTTGCATGATTGGCATCTCTGAATAAATATTTCAATGAGAGCATGTGGATTCCATTTCGATCCACTCCGCTCAGTTTGAGAAACGTTTGAAAATTCTGCCGTTCTCAATTTGAAAATCAGGGAAAATCCCATATTAAAAATGAGCCTTTTAGGTTGAGAACGCTATCAACGGTTATTTCGCCTCAAATTGAAAACGAACGTTTGAGATTTGAGAAGATGATTGGTTCTCAAATGCATCTCAAATTGAGATTAGCTAAAAATGTTTGTTGGGAGAGAGCCAACATAATAATACAGCAACAACTTCCGGCTTCACTTTCCGCCTGCACTTTCAGGGTTTTTTCAGTAGTATACACTTACCAGTGTAATAACAGAATGCAACAATAATAACAAAAATTATGAAATGTAAAACACAAAGCCAATGACTGTCAAGCCCCATCGCTGCAAGCCACGGAAAAACTTTATGGTAAAACCCATTTTCAATAATAAAATATTGACACTTCTGTGAGTGGTTCAATGGCGTGCATAAAAACGTCCTACTTCATCCCCCATGAAGAGTGTTGTGGTGTAGTATTAAGAACCAAGGTGAGGCAGGAAGCGTTAGCTGGCTTCAGGCACCAAAGTCAAATCGAGTTTCCTACGTCTCTCGAAAGGACTCAAAGCAAAAAAGGAAATATAATAAAAAAGATAAAATAAATATAATAAAGTAGAATAAAAAAAAAAAATAAATAAAACAAGGTAAAAAAATAAAAACAAGTACAACAAAAAAAAATACAATAAAAATGAATTAAAAAAAATAATAAAATTTAACAATAAAATATAACCAAATAAAACTTAAAATTAAACAAGAAAAAGAATAAAGAAAACAGTATATCAAATAAAAATTAAAAAAGTATAATAAAATAAAGAACATAAAAAAATGAAATAAAAAAAAAATAAAACAAAAGAAAAAAATGAAAAATAAAATAAAATCTCTACATATAATAAAATTGTAACAGGTCTATGTCTAAATGGCAGGTATCAACTAAAAATTGATTGGGGGAAGCATTACTAAGCGAGTAGAATCCAAATCAACTATTTAAAAAAATTTTGTCTGTCTCTCTGTCTGTCCGTATGTTTGTGGCCGTATCACTGTGAAAGTAATGAATGAAATTGAATGAAACCTTTTTAGTTGGATTGCTCGACGCTCGACGCTCAACTTAAAATTTAAGATATTACTTTTTTCGATATCTCAACCGGTTTTGGAGTTATCGCCTAATATGTGGACCCGGGGTGACCAAAAATGTCTTTCTACAATATGGGTGTCAAACGAAAGGTGTCAATGAGTGCTATTATATGCGATGTGATTCATTGAAATATCTGAAATGGTTTGGGAGATATCTTGAAGTTTCGATAGATCAACCGGTTTCCGAGGTATCGAAGAATATTTCCAAAAAATGTGTGAGTACATTATGGGATCAAACAAAAGGTGTTTATGAATGCTGTCATGAACGATTTGATTAATTTCAATACCTAAGCTACGCATACGAAGTCGCGGGTACCAGCTAGTGTTAAATAAAGTAAAAAAAAATATAAATAAAACAAAAATAAAAAAATATATAATAAAATAAAAATAAAACAAAAAATAAAATAAATAAACACAAAATGAAAAAAATAGTAAAAAAAATGAGTTAAAAAAATAAAACTAAAATAAATAAAATAAAACAAAATTAAATGAAAAATACAATAAGTGAAAAAGTAAAATATAAAATAAGAAAATATAAAGAAATAAGATAAAAACCTAAGCAAAACATGACTTTACAAAGGAAAACTAGCGTTCTTGAACTCCAAAAAATTATTGGAATAATTTAACATTTACAGTTAAAAATTATAGATATTACGAGCCCTTGTGAAAAGTATTAAAACGATTGGCCCATTATTGTAGTTATATACCTACTTGCCGATTCTACAGACCACCTTCTCTTATACTTCACTGAACACAACATTTCACCAGAATATTCACGCTAGTTCTATAGGTATACAATTTTTAAGCTAGGTACTAACTTCGCGTTTCACGTGAAACAGCTGTCAAAATCCATATACAATTTCTTGTCGTGAAATAGCCGTGAAATTTCGCTTGTACTTCACGGCAAAGTAGTACTAAGTTCACGACCTGAAAATATTGCGCAATATGGCATTAACAACATTTTTTCACGAAAATAGCTAGCAACATTTCACGACAAGCATGTTGCTGGCGAAATTCCACGGCTTTGATGATAGTACTTGGTTTTAGTTTCAAATATGAGCCCGTATTGCCACGGGCTACCTGAGCTAGTGAACGCTCCCGACGGGCACATCTTCAGTGGCAAAGTAATGCGGGTGTTGCGCCAGTTCAAGCGCCGTTGGTAGTCAATGGTAGCATATCATGTCTCGCTGTGGTTTTCCAAATTGCACCGAAAATGTCTATTTTAGTTGCGATTCGATTTTAGAGTTGTTGCTTGAGGTTGGTCTGCTGGTGGGTCTACTAAATATGTACATATGTATGTACAGCGATGTAACGTTAGCTTAGTTTTTTCCGCATTTGCAATGGACTTGGCTGCGATATTGCTGTAAACATCGTTGTTGCTATACCTGCCGTTAGCACTTGATTGCCGAGATTTTGGTAGGGCTTTTGGTAAACTTTTCAAAGAATTTTATGGGCATAATTTTTCAGTGCTGCCACTGTGCATTTAATAATTTTACTATTTGCTGTAGTTGGGTTTGGCGTTGTTGGCGTTTTGGTAAATCGATGTTGCATGCCACAAAATACTCATCATATCAGGCGTAAATAGGCATTTTTCATTTTGTGTTGCTGTCTTTGTTTTTGTTGTTGTTGTGCAAAAATGAATTGCAACCAATAGAATTTTGAATGAATATGAATGGGTGGTAAGGATGGAGTTTTATTACAAAAATGGAGTGTGCATTTGTTTAGCAGATGACGTTGAACAAAATTCGAGTGCATAGAATATCTAGAGATGGGCGTAAAAAGAGCTAAGTATTCAATCCCGCTTCTGAATAGGGATAGGAGCAGAATATCTAGAGGAATGGGAAAAAAAGAAAAGACGATATGAAAAAGGAGAAGAGAGAGGAAGATGGAGGAGAAAAGAGAACACACGGTTAAAAAAATGAGTATAAATTTTAAACCTTCCAAAAGTTTAAAAAGAATTTCAATTTCTTTTGGTTTCGATTTAAGATCTTAATGAAAAACCAGTATACATTTCCTTTTTTTTTAGTAATTTTGAATGTAATTGACTTTTACCCACAAAAACTTTATGTGCGGCATAGCTCAGCGGTAGGGAAGTCGGCTGTGACTCCTTAGCGCTTTCGTTCGAGTCCCGGCCATGTGCCACATTTTTTAAATTTTATTTTATTCTTAAAACTTTTCGGTTTAAAATTGAAACCATTTCGGTCTACAATTTTTATTTTGTTTTCATTTATTTTTGAAAGCTTATTCAAGATTGAATTTTGCTTACCTAATGGCATGATACCTACCTAATGGCGGCGATATACCAACAGGTTATCATAACCTCTAAAGAAATTTTTAGCCGAGCTTCTCTTTCCAACTTGTGGTGTGTTGCTTTTAGAGTTTTTCCTACAAGTTGGCGGGACCTACAGTTTTTTGCCGACTCCGAACGGCACTTGCAAAGCAAATGAATTTTTTTTGCTGAGAAGCTTCTCATGGCAGAAATACACCCGGATAGTTTGCCAAACTTCTGCCGAGGGGCGACCCCGTTTAGAAAAATTCTTTTTCTAAATAATTTTTGATGTTACTTTTGCCGGGCATCGAACCGCCACGACTTGGTGTAGAAGGCCGAACACTTAACCGCTACACCACGGCGGCCGGGCATGATACGGGGAGTCTTGATTCGATTCCCAGCCAACGGTCATATCATTTATTTTAATTGTTAAAACATTTACGGTTTAATATTGAATTTTCTTGATAACTGGTCTAGCTTAAATTTGAAACCAAATTTTGTTTGATCATATATATTTAGGTTCAAATTTTTAACCGTGCAGAAAGAAGAGAAACAGTCAATATTATCAGATGCAGGAGAGTGAATTTTAAGGCTGGACAACGTCTCTATTCATTCATATTATATGTATGTATATGGACAAAGCAGTAACGAAGCCCGGAAAAGGGTTTCAAAGTTTCAAACTCGTTGGTCGCTCTTATCTCTAATTTAATGTAGGTAATTCGAGACGAGCGTTGGGGGTGAATGTGGTTTTATTGCTGTTGGCTTAATTCAAAGCATTGGTATTACTAAAAGCCGACAATATCCTTGTCTACTTAATGCAAATGCAGCTCGAATGGCCATAAACCATACTGAGCTTCTAACTAAGTACATACATATGTACGTGCACATCCACATACAAGTGCACTATCACACACAACCTTACATGTAAAAGTGAAGGTAGGTGTAGTAGTACTTACGCTATACGGACATAAACCCATTGAATTAAATCAGTTTGTTTGATGCCACATGGGACGACTCAGTCGTCGACCTACACCGACAAACATTCATCCGAAAATCCAAAAGCCATCCGGTAACAGTTGTTGAACAACAAATGAATTGCTTAATTATTCTGTATATGGATAATTTACACCTGCTAAAATGTCATTGGTATGGAATGCAGTCTGGTCATATGCTGGACTATGAGCTATTGGCTGACAATGAAGAAGATGTTTATGATTTGGAAACTTTTGAACAATTTTGAAAGCGAATATGTTTTGGCAAAAGTGATGAACATGCTGGAGATTAAAGTGATCAATGGCTTTTTGAATAGTTAGCTGGCTGCAACTGCATAGCTGCTGTCTTTTTTGACGTTGTTGTTGCAAAGAGGGTAGAAATTTCTACCCTCTTTGGTTGTTGGGTCGGTAGTACCCAGCCTTGTCTATTCGGCACTTCCATTTCCGAAAACTTTTACAAATCTCTTCTAACGGTAGTCCTAAAAAGTGGGCAGTTTAAGAAGGGTTAGGGTCGTAGTGAGTTTGCTTATAGAAGAGTTGATTCCGCTCAGAAAAATAAAAAGAAGTTTTATCTATATATATAAAAATGAAATGGTGTTCAGTCGTCACGCTGAAACTCGAAAACGGTTGAACCAAATTATATACTTCCTTGGGTTGGTTTGTTTGTTATTACCACGCGCAGGTCATGTATTAAAATCAAAACAAAATATAAGGGGGGCGTGCTACCTCCCATACAATCTTATTAATTCCACCATATATTTATATCTCATCTTATTAATCTCATCTTATAAATTCCACCATAATTTATAGCTATCTCATTTTCATTCTGTGTTGAATTTTTATTCTGTGTTGAATTGGTTTTTGTCGTAGCTGCGTTTAATGAGCCAAATTTCAGTAACAGATGTCGCTGCATGGTTCAACGCAGTGTTCAAATTGGATCGTTTTTTTTTTGGGTTTCATACTAATTGTTTTTTACGTATTACTAGCTTTATTTCTTAAAATCTCCAGCAAGGAACTGTCAACAGAAGAGAGTCTTGTAAAAAGCTGTCAAAATCTCATTTCTTCTAATTTTTCGTCGAACAGGGTTCAGCAGAAACTTGCAGACAAAACAGCGGTTACGTTTCTGATTGGCTAACAATTTGAATTTACCTTTTTTGTTGTTGTTTTGCTATGTCACCGATGAGCTGTTCCTGCTTGCTGGTTTCTGCTGGACGAAACAATAACTTGCAGCGAATTGGCGCTCTCTCTCTAAATTAAATGTCAAAAAGCTGCTGAATTCGCTGCTAATTTTTTCAAAGAACACTTTTTTAGGAATAATGATTCATAATTATTCATAATTAGCAGGAAAGAAACAAAGCTACTATCTTGAATGCATATAGCTTTGTTTCTTTTCTGCTAATTATGAATAATTATGAATAATTATTCCTAGAAAAGTGTTTTGTGAAAAAATTAGCAGCGAATCCAGCAGCTTTTTGACATTTAATTGAGAGAAAGAGCGCCAATTCGCTGCAAGTTCGCTGCAAGTTGCTGCTGGAGATTTTTCGTCCAGCAAAAACTAGCAAGTAACAAACAGCTGATTGTGACATATGGCAAAATAAAAATTGATTGCATATTTTTATGAAATTTAAAATTTATTACGAATATTTTGAAAACTATGAGTTATTTACCAGCAAATGAAGTAAGTACATACAATAAATACCAAATCTTCAATAATTCCGTGTATTTGAATAGCAAAGCGCCGAAGCCCAATGTCCATTGGACCAACGTAATGTGGCTCGTTTAGGAGACCAATATAATCCTGCAGGCGCAGTTACAGGAATGGGAAATACTGAAGGTATATAAGGCATTCAATTTTCTTAATATTTTGTAAGGTTTAATCCGATATATACGCAGTAATTGTCCAAAGGCTGAAAAATTCGCAATTTAATGTGCTGCGAAAAAAATTTATTTTCTTTTGTCAATTGTCAGAACAGCTGTTCTGCTGGAGAATTTCTGCTGGCTCCTGTTCGGCGAAAAACTAGCAGAAGAGAGATGAAACTAGCAAAAATGAGATTTTGACAGCTTTTTACAAGACTCTCTTCTGCTGACAGTTCTTTGCTGGAGATTTCAAGAAACAAATCTTATATCTGTTTTAATAATCAAAAAAAGCATTGTAGCCTTAAAATTGATTTAATGAAATTTGGTATTAATCGGTCAAAATGTAGTTTTACGTAAACTTTGGAATATTTGCAGAAAATTGATATCAAACAAATGGGAAAGGCCACAGCTTTCATTTGGACTTTGGTTCATTTCGATATATTTATCGATAACAGAGTTAACGGTCAAGATGTGCTTTCGGGTAAACTTTGGAATACTCGCACAAAATTGGTAACTAACGACAGGGAAACACCACAGCTTTCATTTGGACTTCGGTTCATTTCGATATATTTATCGATAGCAGAATTATCGGTCAAAATGGGGTTGCGCGTAAACTTTCGAATATTCGCACAAAATTGGCATCAAACTAAAGGGTGAGGCCACAGGCTTCTTTTGGACTTTGCTTCATTTATGCTAGCATTTATTTTGATAACGAAGCGAGATTTCGTATCAGCTCGAGATGGTTATACGATAAGAAACATAAATGCATTTGAAAAGGTTTTGGAGATATCACTCAAAATGTGGACCAGGGTAACCTTATTAAGTGTTCCTTCAATATGGGCATCGAATGAAAGGTATTGATAAGTGATTTAAAATTGTGTTCTTTTCAGTCCAATATGAGACCCCGTTTTCGTGATATTAATTAAAATGTCAACCAGGAGGGTGCCTCAGTGCGATATGAGTATAAAATGAAAGGTGGTGACAAGTGATTTAAGATGTTTTAGTATTTTTCCCATATAAGACCAAAGTTTTTAGATATTGATCAACACGTGAACCAGAAGTGGAGCTAGAAGGTTTTTGTAAAAAATGGTTCTTAATTAAAGATGAGAGCTTTAAAGGAGAGCCATATTAATTCATTTTGGGAGTGGGATTGGGAAAGGGATAGGGGTATAGATGACAATTAGAAAAACAAAATTAAAATAGAAAAGCATAGGAAAAGGATGATGGAGGAGTGGTCGGGAAGAAGGTTGTGGAGCTGAAATGAGAAGGGCGAGTCACATTTAATAAATGAAAACAAGTTAATGTTTGGGCAGGACAACGTCCTTTATATAATTATTTTTGCGCTATTGTTTTTATTTTACTATATTTTATTTTACTTAATCTAATAATTTAATTTAATTTAATTTTTTATTTAATTTAATTGAACTTCTTTAAATTTTAACATTAATTAAATTTAATTTGATATACATATCGTTACCTTAATTCACAAAGGCCCTAATTGACACATTTTTCGAAAATGACTTTTTCACATATTTAACTATGATATAGTAAAATACACGCTCACTACAAATTTTTAGTAGTTACGAGCAGTAACAACGGAGATATTCCAAATTTACAAAGCTATATTTGCATGCGTTCAATGTAAATTTTTTTTGTTTTTTGCCTCTCCTGTAAACAATTTTTTATGTCAGTTAGGGCCTTTGTGAATTAAGGTGACGATATGTAATAGAATTTAAATTTAATTCCATTTAATTTAATTGAATTTGTTTTGATCTGATTAAATTTAACTTAAATAAATTTAATTTATTTTTTTTTATTTTAATTTATATTTTTTTTTTGTTTTATTTTTTTATTTTGTTTTATTTTGATTTATTTTCATTTAGTTTCATTTAATTTAATTTAATTTTATTTTTTGTTGTTTTATTTAATTAATTTTTTTAAATTTAATTTAATTTAATTTAATTTTTTTTGTTTTATTTAATTTAATTTAATTAATTTTTTTAATTTAATTTAATTTAATTTAATTTTATTTTATTTAATTTAATTTTATTTTAGTTTGTTTGTTTTATTTAATTTAATTTAATTTAATTTATTTTTTTTGTTTATTTTATTTTATTGTATTTTATTTTGCTTGTTTTATTTAATTTAATTTTATTTTATTATTATTTTTTTTTTGTTTGTTTTATTTAATTTAATTTATAATGAATTTTTCCGGTCAATTTATTTATAGAAAATTAAATTTTTGGTTAGGCTTTTTTGACCAATGTATATTAGATGCAAAAATAAAAACTTTATTTCATCTTTCTACCCGACGTTTCGCTAGTCTCTCTAGCTTCTTCAGGGGGACATCTGTTTATTTAAGAAAAAAGAACAAAAACATTAAAAACTTGTAAAAAACATAAACGAAAGCTAATATTACATCACATTTTTATATACACATAAATACATGATAAATATCACAAATCACAAATCAACGCATAAAAACCCGAATGAACATTTATCACACTTACATATTCAGAACCTGTATTTTGGTAAAGTCTGAGCTAAACACCTTTCTATTACCCAACTACTCAAATGGTGACGTTACAGCTGCCAGCTTAACAGTCGGCAGCACCAGCCTAACGATGGCGTCGGTCTATATGCCCTTTGACGCCGAAGAACCTCCTCCACAAAAGGAGGTGAAAGATCTGGTGGATAATTTCTGTACGGGCCATCTTATTATTGGAGCTGACGCTAATGCTCATCACGTCCAGTGGGGAAGCTCCGATATTAACGCTAGGGACGAGTCTCTGTTTGACTACCTACTAACAACTAACCTGGTGGTTTGTAACGTGGGTAACGAGCCTACTTTTATAACTAAAGCTCGTAGGGAGGTTATAGACCTCACTGTTTGTAGCGAAGGCGCTTATGAGTGGGTCAGAAAATGGCGTGTTCTTGATGAGCATTCATTTTCTGACCATCGGTACATAGAAATTGTGTTAGACTTTATTGTTGAGCAGCCAGTTATGAAACGAAATCCACGCAACACTAACTGGCAGCTACATAACCAAATATTAGCTAGGGACCTACCAGTATTACCTCCACAAGCCCCCTCATCAGTGGGAGAACTGGATGATCTGGTAACGACCTTTACAACGGCGCTCTCAAATGCCCTAGAGCAGGCTTGTCCAGTACCAAAACCACGCGGCAAACATAGACCCCACTGGTGGTCTTACGACCTGGATTCGTTCCGTATATCATGCAGGAAGCAATTTAACAAGGCCAAGAGCATCGGTACGGAGCCTGAATGGCTCGAATATAAAGCTAAACTGAGGGCCTATAAAAAGGCTCTAAGGCAAGCGAAGAGAACTTCGTGGAGAAATTTCTGCACCGGGGTCGAAAAAGTCGATGATACAGCGAGACTTAGACGAGTGCTATCAAAAACTCAAACAGCCATTAGCTATTTACGGAAGCCTGACGGATCTTGGACCAGCACGGAAGGGAAACCCTGGAGCTGCTCCTGAATACACACTTTCCGGGGAACTTGTATGATGCACCTGTAGCATCTGCAACAAACCTGGCGGTAAACATACCCATTACGGAGGAAAGGGTAAGGTGGGCAATCAAAAGCTTTGAGCCGTTCAAGGCAGCTGGGCCAGACGGGATTTTCCCCGCACAACTTATAAACACGCTGGAAATATCAGCTAAATGGCTGGTAGTTCTCTATTCAGCCTGCCTGGCTCTTAATTACATTCCGTGCTCCTGGAGAAGCGCCACGGTAGTCTTTATTCCAAAGGCTGGGAAGGCCTCACACTATGAGCCTAAAGACTACAGACCGATCAGTCTCTCGTCTTTTGCACTTAAAACCTTCGAGAGGATAATTAGCGATTATCTCTCCTCTACTATTGATAGCAACCTTATTTCTAGCTATCAACATGCATACACCAAAGGTAAATCAACGGAAACTGCGCTCCACAGCCTAGTCTCTATTGTTGAAAAATCATTGCACGAAAAGGAGTACTGTCTCGTGGCCTTTCTGGACATCGAAGGGGCTTTCAACAATATAAGGCCGGAGGCTATTAACACTGCTTTAACAAACCTGGGCGTAAATAGGTCTCTTATTGGACTAATTGATCAACTACTTAAGGGAAGGAAAATAGTTTCTTCACTGGGAACAGTTGATCTTTCACGCTATGTCACAAGAGGAACGCCTCAGGGTGGTGTTCTCTCCCCGCTCCTATGGAACCTCACCGTAAACTCGCTGCTACGAGACACAAGGTGGGGGGCGGGAAGATAGTGGCATATGCAGACGATTTAGCTATTGCATATAGGGGCAAATTCCCACAAACCCTGTGTGACTTGATGCAAGTAGCACTGCGAGAAGTTTCTTCATGGTCCTCTCGCTGCGGACTTAGCATCAACCCGGGAAAGGTGGAGCTCGTCCTTTATACCAGGCGGTACAAGATACCACCGCTGAACCTACCAGAACTAGATGGCGTGCGCCTGAACTTAGCTGACAAAGCCAAATTCCTAGGCACAGTTCTAGATAGAAAGCTTAACTGGAAGGAGAATGTCATCCAGCGCCAGAGGAAAGCGTGCATTGCACTTTACACGTGTAAAAGAGCCATTGGCAAAAAATGGGGGCTCAGCCCCAAAATTTGCAGATGGATCTACACTGCGATAATCCAGCCAATTATGCTGTATGGAGTCGTGGTATGGTGGCCTGCGCTAGGAAAGGCAACAAACCTAAATCTGTTAGGAAAAGTCCACAGATCGAGCATGATCTGTATAAGCGGGGCGTTAAGAACAACGCCCAATGAAGCTCTCCAGGCCATTCTTGGCTTTTTGCCACTCGATCTGGAAGGGTACCGGGCAGCAGCAGCATCGGCTGTGCGTCTAAGGGAAACGTCCGTCTGGGGCGCAAGCACTATTGGACACTCCTGTATTCTAAGATCTTACAGCTTTCTCCCTCTGAGCACAGATCGGTGTGCGACCACAACAGTCGGAGATTGTTGTTTTAGAATAAACATTCCCAGCAGGGAAGACTGGGAGAACATAGATCGGTGTCCCGCTACTAATGGCGGCACTTTTATATACACCGACGGCTCGAAGTTAGACGGCAGAGTCGGAGGAGGGGTTTACTCAAGGGATTTGGACCTAGAACTCTCCTTTAGACTACCTGATCACTGCAGCGTCTTCCAGGCTGAAGTTTCTGCAATCATGGACGCCGTGACTTGGATAGGTGAACGCACCATCGGGCAGGATATCTGTATTTTCAGCGACAGCCAAGCGGCCATCAAATCCCTTGGCTCTTACTCGTTCAACTCTGAACTGACGCTCAGCTGTCGTCGATCTCTTCAAGAGATGGCCCAACAGAACCGCGTGAACCTCACATGGGTCCCGGGACACAGGGACATTGAGGGAAACTGTAGGGCAGACGAACTTGCCAGGCAGGGCACGACCAAGCAGATTCTTCAAGATAAAGAGCGCATAGGTATGCCGTTTGCCACGTGCAAGCTAATGCTGAAGGAGCATACACTCCGCGAAGCCAACGAAAGATGGCTACAAGCCCCAGGGTGCCGGATATCCAAGCAAACCTGGCCAAAATGCGATCTTAAAAGATCTAGACACATATACGCCCTAAAAAGGAAGGAAATCTCCATATTAATAGGTGTTTTAACCGGGCACTGCCTTATTGGTAGGCACGCAGCAAGGCTAGGCGTTCCCTACCGACGATGCTGCAGGAGTTGCAAAGAGGATGAGGAAGAGGAAACGGTGGAACACCTCATCTGCAACTGCCCGGCCTTAAGCGGAGCGAGAAGGCGCTCTCTGGGAGTTCCCTTCCTGGTTAGCTTAAGCCAGGTCGCGGAGCTAGACATAAAGCACTTGATGGCCTTCATCAAGTTATCAAAATGGTTCGAGGAGGGGTAGCGGTGTCGGTTAGGAGTGTCAGTCCCGGGTTTTCGGCTATATGGAGAGTCCCGACAGCACTGGGATTTTCCATATGGCCGGGCCCCGGGACTGACTTTCCTAGTGTTTGGTGGTATCACAACGGGCCTTTTATTACTGGCCTAGGTGTGCCTTTGCGGCAGCCACTTCTACCTACCTACCCTACATATTTATAATGCATTAAAATACTAAATTATTCTAAAATATTGCTAGTACCATTCTTGTGCGGTATCTTTGTCATACTAAACTAATAAATTTAACTATAGGCATAAGGTATAGACGGCCGCGACGTCATCGGTGTCTTCTTTTTATTACCACGCTTTTATTAGGTTCACTTGTATGTTTGTTTGTTTGTTTGTTTGCTTGCTTGTATGTATGTGACTCTGGTTCGGTCTAAGACCCAGTGGCCCAAAAACCGTAAAATGTCCCTACAATATGGGTATCAAACGAAAGGCGAAGGCCCCAGGTTTCATTTGGACATCGACATATTTCGATAAATTTATCGATAACTGAGTTATCGGTCAAAATATGATTGCCCAAAAACCTAAAAAATTCCCTACAATATGGGTATCAAACGAAAGGCGAAGGCCCCGGTCCCATATGGACTTCGATATATTTCGATAAATTTATCGATAACTGAGTTATAGGTCAAAATGTGGTTGCCCGAAAACCTTAAAATTTCCCTACAATATAGGTATCAAACGAAAGGTCAAGGCCCCAGGTTTCATTTGGACATCGATATAATTCGATAAATTTATCGATAACTGAGTTATCGGTCAAAATGTGGTTGCGCGAAAACCTTAAAATTTCCCTACAATATGGGTATCAAACGAAAGGTGAAGGCCCCAGGTCTCATTTGGACTTCGATATATTTCCATAAATTTATCGATAACTGAGTTATCGGTCAAAATATGATTATCCAAAAACCTAAAAAAATCCCTACAATATGGGTATCAAACGAAAGGTGAAGGCCCCAGGTTTCACTTGGACATCGACATATTTCGATAAATTTATGGATAACTGAGTTATCGGTCAAAATATGATTGTCCAAAAACCTAAAAATTTCCCTACAATATAGGTATCAAACGAAAGTGGAAGTCCATAGGTTTCGTTTGGACTGCTGTATTTTTCTATATATTTATCGATAATTTCATAGGACATTTGACTAAAAAGTAAAAAATTAAGTAGAGTTTAAAAAAACTAAAACTCACGCTTTTAGAGAGTATTGAACTAAAAAGTTGAAAATAATTTTAAAAACCCTACACAGTAGTATTGTGGAAAAAGCGTGGTCCCCTTTGTGCCGATAGTGGCATATGACTGTCACAAAGACCTTCAATATGGGTGTCAAATGACAGGAGGTTGCATTTGGACTTCGATATATTTATCGATAATTAAGTTATCGGTCATAATGCCTACAATCTGGGTATCAAACAAAAGGGAAGTTCTACAGGTTTCTATTGGACTTTGGAATATTTCGATATATTTATCGATAACTGAGTTATCGGTCAAAATGAGGTTGTCCAATAATATTCAAAGTTGCCTACAATATGGGTATCAAACGAAAGTGGAGGCCCAGAGGTTTCGTTTGCACTGCGGTATACTTCGATATATTTATCGATTACTTCATAACACATTTAACTAAAAAGTAAAAAACACACGCTTTTAAAGAATATTGCACTAAAAAGGTAAAAATAATTTAAATAAAAAACGAAGATTAGGACAAAGCGGACCACGCTTTTTCCACAATACTACTGTGTAGGGTTTTTAAAATTATTTTCAACTTTTTAGTTCAATACTCTCTAAAAGCGTGAGTTTTAGTTTTTTTAAACTATATTTATTTGTTTATTGTTTTGTCTCTATTTTGTAAAATTCTCAAGCTTTCCAATGTTAATCTAGTTTTTCCTTGTTTGTTTTTATCAATTATTCGTATATTCGCTAAATCAGCTGTATGACCGTTTTCTGTTGTGTCATTGTGTATCAATACCAAGTGTAAACTCTTCTGCATAGACGTCAAAATTCCAAAATGAGTTTAACACCTGTTTGAGATTGTGGTTAAAAACAAGTGTGATATCATAGACATAGTAGTGAAAACTTCAAAGTGAGTTTAGTCACCTGTTTTTAATTTCCTTTTTGTCTCACTTCTTTCCATCTTCCCATCTCTTTCTACCATTAGGTAAAAGATAGGAGACCGCCATGTTGATGTGTGCAGGATGTTAAACAACGCCATTGCTTTTCTGTTATTCGGTGCAGGCGACATTTTAATATGTGCAGGATGTAAACAAACCGACATTTTAATGTGTGTTGTCAAAAGAAGAGTTCACACTTGGTATTGATACACAATGCTGTTGTGTGCTGTGATAATGCCGTGCTTTGCTTCTTTTTCTTTATGTCAGCTGTATGTTGGGTTAGCCGCACTTGTAACGCCCTTCGCGTCTGACCGATATATATACTATTACAGTCTTCGTTTTCATTGCCTTTGCATGTAATTTTGTAGACTACATTGCTTTGCTGTAGCTTTTCAATAGGGCTTTTTGTTTTTGTAAATATCGTCGATAATGTTTGGTTCGATTTGTAGGCGAGTGATATATTCTGTTTGTTGTTGGTGAGTGATTTGCTAAAGATTTCTGTGAGTTTCGGTATATATGTTACACTGAAGTATTGTTTTGTTTCTGTCTCTTGTCGTGTTGTTTTTGTTCAGTTAGACTTTTTATTAGGGTGCTAGGATAATTATTATTTATTAAAATTTCGTTCATTTTACCAATATTTTTGTTCCAAAATTGTTTGTCGCTTATTGTTAGCACCTTGCTAATTAAATTTTTTGCCGTATTGATTTTATTTTTTAGGGGCTTTGAGGAGTGAAAATTGATGATACGGCCGGATGATAAGGGTTTTGTATACCAATCAAAAATTAGGGTTCCTCTGTTGTTATGTATTCTTATGTCCAGAAAGGGAATGTTACGAGGGAGTTGAGGGAGTTTAAAATTTGTTCCAAATCATTTTGTTTTATTATCGCGAAGATATCGTCCACATATTTGACTAGAAATTTAATACTGATGTTAAGATTTTGCTTAAGTGCCTTAAGTGTGTTGTCAAGTAGATCATCCATAATTATGTCAGCTATTGTCGGGGAAAGTGGGTTGCCCATTGGCATACCAAATGTTTGTGTGTAGTTTTTATTATATTGTATAAGGTAGTTATTTTCTAATAGACAAAATTTCAGTATGTCATGGAACTTGTTCTTTGGTATATTAGTTGTGGGTTTAATTTGGTCCCATTTGCTCATGATTATGTTTATGGCTAGATTGGTGGGAATGTTTGTGAACAGGGACACTACATCAAAGGACACTAACACTTCATCTTCATCTACATGTATATCTTGGAGCCTTTCTTTCAATCTAAAAACATTCTTGATATTGTATTCTTCTGACGTTACATTTTGAATTTTTTCTCCTATATATTTAGATAATTGGTAGCAGGGTACATTTACGGACGACGATATGGGACGTAGGGGCA